>JASEVX010000014.1:37749349-37994825 GCA_031761405.1 Serripes groenlandicus
TAGTAGTTATCATCCACACACTCTCATAAGAGTATGAGTGTAAGTGTGTGAATATTGTTGATACAATTTCATACTATTGAATCCATGGGACACAAGGTGGGTGTGAACATATTTTTTTTCAATATAATGCTCATAGTATTAACACTCAAGTCAGTGCTCAACATTATTTCAGTTCTTTGTTATGGAGGGGGTGGGGTTGATATAATCCTTTCCCTCATAAAACAATTCTGCAGCAGACGACTTGTCATTCACATCGAGGTCTAGATCCTGTATGAACTTGTTAAGATGTCTAGACCTACAAATCTCCTCAACAATAGTTTTTTTCCATGGAATGGTTTGGTTTTATAAACCTTTTTAGATGGTCCAGATTATATTTTTTTGTTTTTTTCACTGTTCTTATGATCCCTCAGCGTAGCTACTTTACCCTCAACACTTTCGATTATATATGTCCCTGCATAATTGTTAGAAATATTGCCTTTCTGTTTTGTTGAGGATTTTTTGGCATTATGAATAAGTACCTTATCCCCAGCATTGCACTCAATGTACTTTCTTTTCTTCCCTTTTTTTAAAATCCTTCTGCTGTTTTTGGTGGGCAATTTGGGTGTTTGAGTTTACAGTGGTTGTAACTTTTAAAGAATCTGCAACTCCCTTTTGTACGAAAACTTTCAGCTCATTGTCAGACGGTTCTTCTATTTTATACTGAAATTCATTGGTGGAAAAGGAAATGTTTACTAATTGAACAATTTATCATACTACTTTCTTCTATGTTTTGTCTATTGGGTGAAGTCAGGAATCCTCTGTGGTCAGCGTCTGGGATTTCGAAACCGGGTGTCCCGGTCGCAGTACTACGTCATGGTGACGTGCCCTTGGGCAATGCACATTTCCTAGCCTAGTACTGGTTTGTTTACCCACGGATCATGAATAAGTGAACTTTCGCCGTGATATAACTGAAATAATGATGAAAGCGGCGTAAAACTCTAATAATAAACTTGGGTGAAGTCATTAAAATCAGTCTTATGAGGATAGAAATTTAAATCAACAATGACCAATAGTTTTATTGTTTCACTTTGTAACTATTTGTCACATACATGCATTTGTTTCTGTGGTTATAGAGAGGCTGAAATGATCTGGGCGATTTTCAAACAATTTACTAGAAATTGTCCTAGGGTGACCCTCTATCTTCAAGCCAAGCCAAAGTAGGAAACTACCAAGGGACGAAGCTTATTTTGCTAAAGTGAGAAAAACAAGAGCTGTCGGAGGACAGCGCGCTCGAATATTCGACCGCTTATTTAAGTTACTGAGATAATGGACTCGAATGTAGTTGCATGCAAAAAATAACCACAATTTCTAAAAGGGTGATAATTTGCATTATATGCAGGATAGAGTTATTTAACTTGATTATGTTAATAGGTGTGATGGTTAGGAAGGCAATGGAATGCATCAAGTAGTTATTAAGATATGGACTCTTAATGTAGTTGAACGCAAACCTTTAACCATAATTTCTAAGTAAAAAAACGGCAACAATTTGCACCATATGCAGGATAGAGTTATCTTAATTGGTTGTGTTTATAGTTGTGAAATTGGGAAAGGTTGTATGAAGTGTCAATACAATGCTTCAAGAATCCAGAATTTCCAAGTCCAAAAAGGGCCATAACTTGCATTAAATGCTGGATAGAGTTATTGTACTTGAATGTTTACATAGGTGTGATGATTGGGAAGGGCTGTATAAAGTTTCAATGAAATGCATGCAGTAGTTACTAAGATATGGTCTCTTAATGTAGTTGCATCAAAACTTTAACCAGAATTTCTAAGTAAAAAAGGGCCCATGAATTGCCTAAAATGCAGGATAGTTAATCTACATAGGTGTGATAGTTGGGTAGGGTTGTAGAAAGTGTCAATGCAATGCATCATGTAAATACAGAGATATGGACTCTTAATTTAGTTGCACGCTAAACTTTAACCAGAATTTCTAAGTTAGAAAGGGCCATAACTTGCATAAAATACAGGATAGAGTTATCTAACTTGATAATCTACACAGGTGTGATAGTTGGGTAGGGTTGTAGAAAGTTTCGATGCAATGCATCAGGTTAATACAGAGATATGGATTCTTAATTTAGTTGCACGCAAAACTTTAACCAGATTTTCTAAGTAAAAAAAAAAGGGCCATAATTTGCATAAAATGCAGGATAGAGTTATCTAACTTAATAATCTACACAGGTGTGATAGTTGGGTAGGGTTGTAGAAAGTTTCGATGCAATGCATCAGGTTAATACAGAGATATGGATTCTTAATTTAGTTGCACGCAAAACTTTAACCAGATTTTCTAAGTATAAAAAGGGCCATAATTTGCATAAAATGCAGGATAGAGTTATCTAACTTGATAATCTATACAAGTGTGATAGTTGGTAGGGCTGTAGAAAGTTTCGATGCAATGCATCAGGTAAATACAGAGATATGGACTCTTAATTTAGCTGCACGCAAAACTTTAACCAACATTTCTAAGTAAACAAAAAAGGGCCATAATTTGCATAAAATGCAGGATAGAGTTATCTAACTTGATAATCTACACACTGTAACAGGTGTGATAGTTGGGTAGGGTTGTAGAAAGTTTCGATGCAATGCATCAGGTTAATACAGAGATATGGACTCTTAATTTAGTTGCACGCAAAACTTTAACCAGAATTTCTAAGTAAACAAGAGGGCCATGATGGCCCTTGAATCGCTCACCTGATTTTTTATTTTTTTTTCACTTTAGCTATATAAGCCTCGCCCCCTGGCAGCCATAGTTTCCGACCAATTAACTTGGCTTGAAGGAATCTGATAGAGGGTCACCCTAGGAACATTTCTACAAAATTATTTGAAAATCGGCCAGATACTTTTGGAGGAGAAGATTTTTTGAAGTTTTCACTATAGCCATATAATGCAAAATAGCCCTGCCTACTGGCGGCCATGTTTTTTGACCAATCAACATGGCTTGAAGGAATCTGAAAGTGGGTCATCCAAGGAACATTTCTACAAAATTATTTGAAAATCGGGCTGACACTTTTGGAGAAGAAGATTTTTTTAATTTGCACTATTGCCATATAAGGCAAAATAGCCCCGCCCCCCCCCCCCCCACCCCCCTGGCGGCCATGTTTTTCGACCAATCAACATGGCTTGAAGGAATCTGATAGAGGGTCACCCAAGGAACATTTCTACAAAATCATTTGAAAATCAGCCTGACACTTTCGTCGGAAAAGATTTGTTAAGTTTTCACTATAGCCATATAAGGCAAAATAGCCCCCCCCCCCCCCCCCCCCTGGCGGCCATGTTTTTCGACCAATCAACATGGCTTGAAGGAATCTGATAGAGGGTCACCCAAGGAACATTTCTACAAAATCATTTGAAAATCAGCCTGACACTTTCGGAGGAGAAGATTTTTTAAGTTTTCACTATAGCCATATAAGGCAAAATAGCCCCGCCCCCCTGGCGGCCGTGTTTTTTTACCAATCAACATGGCTTGAAGGAATCTGGTAGAGGGTCATCCAAGGAACATTTCTACAAAATTATTTGAAAATCTGCCTAACAGTTTGGGAGAATAATAATTTTGAAGTTGTTTTCGTTTCGTTGCCATGGAAACCAGAATTCTGCATGGATCCCTAAAATTTGAAGGAATTCTGGTGAGGTCATTAAGAGGATGCTTTCTGTGAAGTTTTATCCCAATTGACCGACTGGTTACTGAGGAGAAGATGTTGAAGATTTTTTAAGTTTTCACCTTTGGCCATATAAGGCAAAATAGGCCCCGCCCCCTGGCGGCCATGTTTTTCGACCAATCAACATTGCTTGAAGGAATCTGATAGAGGGTCACCCAAGGAACATTTCTAAAAAATTATTTGAAAATCGGCCTGACACTTATGGAGGAGAAGATTTTTTAAGTTTTCATTATAGCCATAAAAGGCAAAATAGCCCCGCCCCCTGGCGGCCATGTTTATTGACCAATCAACATGGCTTGAAGGAATCTGATAGAGGGTCACCCAAGGAACATTTCTACAAAATTATTTGAAAATCGGCTTTACACTTTCGGAGGAGAAGATTTTTTAAGTTTTCACTATAGCCATATAAGGCAAAATAGCCCCGCCCCCCCTGGCGGCCATGTTTTTCGACCAATCAACACGGCTTGAAGGAATCTGATAGAGGGTCATCCAAGGAACATTTCTACAAAATTATTTGAAAATCTGCCAACCAATTCGGGAGAAGAAGAATTTTGAAGTTTTTTCGGTTTCGTTGCCATGGAAACCAGAATTTTGCATGGATCCCAAAAATTTGAAGGAATTCTGGTGAGGTCATTGAGAGGATGCTTTCTGTGAAGTTTCATCCAAATTGACCGACTGGTTACTGAGGAGAAGAAGTTGACGCACGACGGACAAAAGGCGATCACAATAACTCACCTTGAGCAAAGCTCAGGTGAGCTAAAAAAGGGCCATAATTTGCATAAAATGCAGGATAGAGTTATATAACTTAATAATCTACACAGGTGTGATAGTTGGGTAGGGTTGGAGAAAGTTTCAATGCAATGCATCAGGTTATTAGAGATATGGACTCTTAATTTAGTTGCACGCAAAACTTTAACCAGAATTTCTAAGTGAAAAAAGGGCCATAACTTGCATAAAATGCAGGATAGAGTTATCTTACTTGATAATCTACATAGTGGTGATGCTTGGGTAGGGTTGTATAAAGTTTCAATGCAATGCATCAAGTAAATACTGATATATGGACTCTTAATTTAATTGCACGCAAAACGTTAACCAGAATTTCAAAGTAAAAAAGGGCCATAACTTGCATAAAATGCAAGATAGAGTTATCTAACTTGATAATCTACATAGGTGTGAAAGTTAAGTAGGGTTGTAGAAAGTTGCAATGCAATACATGTAGTATTTAAGTACTTGCATGTCAAACCTTAACCAAAGTGTGACGTGGACGCCGATGCCAGGGTGAATAGTATAGCTCTCATATTCTTCGAAAAGTCGAGCTAAAAATCAGGTGAGCGATCCAGGGCCATCATTTGCAGAGGACATATGTCTTGTGTTTCTTCAAACACTCTCAGTCCAATTGGTAATTTAGATCAGAATCAGAAAGGGAGGGAAAAATACCCAAATTTTTAATTATTAGCAATATAAAGAAATATACTTACATCTTCAGAGAAGTGGCTTAATAACTGGCTGGGGAATTTAGCTTCTCTGCCATATAAAATAAAACATGGACTGTATTTTGTGCTGCTCTGTGGTTTTGTTCTCTGTAAAAACAAAGCAGCATCGACGAATTCATCCCAGTCTGACTGATGTTCATTCACAAGCTTGCGTAATGTACTGCAAAGATATGTTATTTTATCAAGAAAACACGTCCACCAAAAGTATTTATTGTTTCTTTGTTCATTGTGTTTTTGTAATCTTCACTATTCATATCAATATTCCAGTAGAAAACATGAAGAATTTGTAGGAGGCAACAATTAAAAAAATATATTCGGAATTTGATGTTTATTATGTCCCTCCCCCACCCCCATGCAATGAGGAGACATATTTATTTTTTCTAAGTCCGTCACAAGATAAAAGTTTGTGTCCATTCAATAACTTTTGACTTAAGTGAGTCTTCAACTTATATTTATTATTAATATTTCCCATTTACAAAAACGTAGGCAAAAATCCGGAAAACAACCTTAAGTGAAAGTTTTTATTATCCCCTGCTTTTTCGAAGAAAAAAGGGGGTTTATAAATTTGGGTTTGTCCGTCTGTCTGTCTGTCACACTTCGTTTACATGCAATAACTGCCACAAATGTGAACCGTTTCAAACTTGGTAACAAGGTTAAATGCCTTAAGGGCTAGGCTAACTTATATCGTCACTTTCGGTGGAGTTATGGCCCCTTAATTAACAAAAAATGTCGTTTGTTGCTGTTTCCGTGCAATAACTGCAACAAATATGAAGCGTATTTTTTTTTCCAAACTTGGTAACAAGGTTAAATGCCTTAACCCTTTCCCTCATACGACAATTCTGCAGCAGACGACTTTGAACATATTTTGTCAAAACATAGAAAATCTCTATAATTAAATGGATAACCTCCGACTTAAAGTGAAAAAACATTGTGGCAAAAGGAGAAATTGCTCGTTCTGAGCAATTTCTTCTTTTGTCACTATGTTTTTAAAAATCTGTCTGCTGCAGAGGCGTCAGAAAGCGTCTATATGAGGGAAATGGTTAAGAGCTAGGCCATGTTTGATCGTCACTTTCGATGAACTTTATTCGATGGAGTAATAGCCCATTAATTAACAAAAAATGTAGTTTGTTGCTGTTTTCATGTAATAAATGCCATAAATGTTCAAACTTGGTAACAAGGTCGTATGCCTTAAGGGTTCGGCCAGATATGCATTATGTCTCAACAGCACCATTCTGACATGTGAACACTACATACTACATTTTGCATCCAATCACCATGAAAGTTTATCAGAACATTTCGGGTCAAAAACTAGGTCACTAGGTCAAATTTAAGGAAAATGTCGTTAACACTGCAATAAGCATTTTTGGCTTAAGCATGTTAAAATTTTGTCAGAATGTTTGTCTTAGTAATATCTAGGCAAAGTTTGAAACTGGGTCATGACTGGTCAAAAACTAGGTCAGTAGCTCAAATTTAAGGAAAATCTTGTTTACACTTTCATAAAAATGGAATTTTCAATTTTTGTCATTTTGCCCCAATTCTGATGTCGCCTGACTGCCATGTTTTTCGACCAATCAGTATGGCTTAAACAATTTTTATAGAGGGTCACCCAAGGAACATTTCTACCAAATTATATTTGAACAATCTTGGTAGAGGGTACCCCAAGGAACATTTATGCAAAATAATTTTAAAATCGGGCCAGTACTTTTGGACAAGAAGATTTTTTAATATTTGGCAATTTTCCCCTTTTCTGATGCCGCAGCAACCAAAGTTCTACGTGGAATTAAATTCTTTGAACATATTTGAAAGAGGACCACCTAAGGACCATTCCTGTGAAGTTAATCTGTCAATTGGTTTAGTAGGAGAAGTCATTTGTAGGAAATTGTTAACAGACACCGACGACGACGGACGGCGAGTGATCACAAAAGGTCACCTTGCACTTCGTGCTTAGGTGAGCTAAAAATGGGGTGCTACGAAAAACTTAAACCAAAAGTCGAAAAAGGGTCATAATTCTTTAAATCAAAATGGCCAAATTATTTACTCTTGTCTATTGATGGAGGTAATGATAGTGAAAAGGTGCTGTTAGTTTCGAAGCAATATCTGTTATGGTTTTGAGAAAAAGTGACCAAAATTCTAAGTTGAAAAAGGGCTATAATTCTTACAAAAACCTTGACAGAGTTATAATACTCTTGTCAGTCGATGGAGGTAATGATGGTGAATAAGTATTGTAAGTGTATAAGCTATATCTCTAATGGTTTTGCAAAAAAAGTGGGGTGTATGAAAAACTTAACCAACATTCTAAGTCGAAAAAGGGCCATAATTCTTACACAAACATGGACAGAGTAATGTACTCTTGTTTGTTGATGGGTGTAATGATGGTGAATAAATGTTGTAAGTTTCAAAGCAATATCTGTAATGGTTTTAAAAATAAAGTGAATTATTACAAAAAACTTAACCAAAAGTCTATGTCAAAAAGGGCCATAATTCTTACAAAAACCTTGACAGAGTTATGTACTCTTGTCTGTTGATGGAGGTTATGATGGTGATCAAGTGTTCTAAGTTGCAAAGCAATATCTGTAATGGTTTTGACAAAAATTTGTACAAAAAACTTAACCAAAATTCTTCGTCGAAAAAGGGCCGTAATTCTTCCAAAAACCTTGACAGAGTTATGTTCTGTCTGTTGACGGAGGTAATGATGGTGAATAAGTGTTGTAAGTTTCAAAGGAATATCTCTTATGGTTTTGACAAAAAAAGTGAATTGGTACAAATACCTTAACCAAGGTGTGACATTAGTTTACTATTTGATTCATTTCAAATTTCAAGGACCAACAAAAGTGATTTCATACTTTGAAATTTAACTTCATCAAAATTAACAATATCACTTCAGTTCATCATACTTTCACTTTCACTGTCTTCCTGATACCATTTCACTGAAATATGAACTAAATGTATTTTGCTTATATACACATGTATTTGGAAACACTCACCTGACTATGCAATTTGATTTGTCATGCCAACCACACAGTTAATCACATTAACTCATGTTGTGGTCAGGTAAGCTAATACAAGAGTGCCAGTATCGCTCCACTACCATTAGACAAAACAAATTAAGTCAGCCCCGCCCCAATGTGGCCATGTTTTTTTTTTTAAACCAATCAACTTGGCTTGAAAGGAACTTTTTTACAAAATTATTTCAAAATCGGCCAGACACATTCGGAGAAGATTTTTAGGTTTTCACTATACCCATACAGGGCAAAATATCCCCGCCCCCCTGGCGGCTATAGTTTAGGAACAATTAACACGGCTTGAAGGAATCTGATTGAGGGTCACCCTAGGAACATTTCTGCAAAATTATTTGAAAATCGGCCGGACACTTTTGGAGAAGCAGATTTCTTAGGTTATCAATATAGCCATATAAGGCAAAATAGCTTTTGATAGAGGGTCACCGTAGGAACATTTATACCAAATTATTTGAAAACCAGCCGGACACTTTTGGAGAAGATCTTTTAAGTTTTCACTATAGCTGTAGAGGGCAAAATAGCCCGGCCCCATGCCGGCCAAGTTTTTCGATATATGGCTTGAAGGAATCTGATAGAGAGTCATGTTCCTTAACTTATTTGAAAATCCACCAACCAGTTTGGGAGAAGAGGAATTATAATTAGAATTCCGCATGTATCCCAACAATTTGAAGGAATTCTAGTGATGTCATTCAGATGATGCTTTTAGTGAAGTTTCATCTTAATTGACTCACTGGTTACCGAGGAGAAGATAGTGAAGGACGCCAGACAAAAGGCGATCACGATAGCATAACTCACCTTGCACACCTCGTGCTCAGAACAGTAGTTGATTGAGTGCACTTATTTCTTATATGATGTACAGGTAGTTGTTTTCCATGAACATGTAGTGCATTTTGTATCTATCATTGCTTTTTTCAATTATTGCACTATAAAGGTATCAACACTACTCATTAAGTAAAAGCATGTATTAATGAATTGGATGATGTAATAAAACTACAGAAGAATATCATTAATACTCGAGGTTCAAAGCAAGCATTCCCTGCAGTACTCTCAGTCCTCTAAATGTGTTGTTATAATTAGTTTTAAATGTCAAGTTACAGAAACTTTTTTTCGCAACTGACAAGCTGTTATATGACTTACCATTCAACTTAAAAGAGTATTGAATAGTTCAGTTGAATAGTTCAGTGTGAATTAACCACAGTCCCAGGCTTCCATCTCCAAAAATGAAGCTGACAATCACCTGAAGAAACTATGTGACAAGTATGGCACTGATCTAACTTAAATAAAGAGAGAGCACGCTGGTTTGAAACACATGATGGAAGGGTTATATAAAAACCTAACATTCCAAGCAGTTTGTAAATCCTTACCAGACAGAGTGAAGAATATCCAGAAATAGCAAACCTGTGTAAAATTGCTTTGTGCATCCCAGTCACAAGTGTCGCCTGTGAGAGGGGATTGAGCCTTCAGAACAAAATTAAAGTCAAGGCCAGAACTTCTCTAGCACCAGACTTTTGATACCCTGATGAAGCTAGCTGTTGGACACAGAGGATTTCCCTAAGAACGCGCTATTAGACATTGGAATAATGAGAAGAAACATCGTTTAGCAAGGCTTTATCTGCCAAAAAGTTTAAATTTACAATTGATTGAAAATATTTAAGTTATTGAAAAGTATGATATCGTGCAAATTGCCATGGCCTCATTTCAGCATATACCATTTCATTGTTATACATATCGGGGCCTCATTTCCCATTCTTTTCACGTTGACTTACTTAAACATCGTAAATTGTAAAGCGCACTCTACGACACCTATCCTGTCATTTTTTCATAGCTGTGTCGACTAAGTCTCACTTCGTCGACCATCTACAAGATATAAAGCTATCTATAATTCTGAGTGCCTTCCTTGTTGCTCTTGAAAGTAAATACGAGAAAACCGTCCACAGCGAGGCGAGGATGTCGACCGAACATAAGAAAATGCGGTGTTGGTTCCAAGACGTACAACACGGGAGAAATAGCGTCCAAACTGGATGGAAAACAACTGGAAATTCGACTAATTCGGTTTTTTCTCAGTTTCAGTATCCAGAACATGTGACTGGTTCAATTGATGAAATGTTTGGATCTATAGATTAAATGTTTGTCAATTTGATATTCTGTTGGAGATGATTTCATAACGAAAAATACTAAATTGTCTGTGAATACTGTTTGGCATTATACACATTTTTCTCATTTTTATTATTTTTTTTTCAAAATAAATATATATTTTACCAAGTTCATGTGTGCATGGTAAACATGCAATTTGCGCTGTACATAATACGTTCATGGTACAAAGTGTTACGCTTTATAATACATGCAATTTATTATTTCAAGAGTAACAGGGCTTGTGTCTGCCCTCGTTAGCTATAAGGCCTAACTAGTTGTTAGCGTACTTTTTCTTTACAAATGTCTGTAAAATACAGAATATATTAGATGTAGCTATTTAATATTAAGTACTAATAGGGAATTATTTTCCTAGGGGGGAAGTTTTGTCACAGGGATGATTTGTCGGTTAATCGTTATATGTGTGTGTCGTGTCGTCTTATTGTACGTTATTTTCTTCAAACCTTCTCTTCTCATATTTCTCACGTTCATTTGCATGTAGTACTTACCAATATTCACGTTCATCCCTCATCATTATTAAAAGTACTCATGCCATGGCCTCATTTCATGGTTATACTTATCGGGGCCTCATTTCCCATTCTTTTCACGTGGACTGACTTAAACATCGTCACAAGTACGACACCTATCTTGTCATATTTGCATACAAGTTGTGTCGACTAAGTCGCATTTCTTCTACCATTTACAAGATATAAAGCTATCTATAATTATGAGTGCATTCCTTGTTGCTTTTGCAGCGTACCCCCAAGAAGAATATCCATACGATAGAAATATCAACGCGACATTGGCGCACAATAAGGGACCGTGATAGCAATGCTTGATCAGTCTAATAGCGCTTGCAATGCGATTTATGACATCCTTTGTACTTGAATTCTGAAATTCGAGGACGAATTTTAAATTAACCAGGGGTGTATGTCACGGTCTGAACTTGTACACAGTTGGGAGAGACTGCATGTAAGCGGTAGAGTACTTGCCCTGAAAGTGGGAGGTCCAAAGTTCGAACTGGCTGCATGTTTTTCTCTCGTGACAGATGTATCTTTGGTGAGAGCGAATTACAAAAGGAACAGAGAAGAAATAGACGCATATCAAAGGAAAAATGTTGAAGAATCTATTCGGAAAGCGGAGGCTGCTGAGCGCAGGCAATTGGATCGGCTGGAAGGCTACACACAAAAGATGATTTATTTTGGGTTGTGGCAGACTGAGAATGAGGTTGAAAGTGCCCTGAAAGAAATGAGTACCAAAAAGGAAAAAGTGGAAGCTCTTAAACTTTAGGAAACATGTTTTGAAACAAGACCCCAAGAATAAAGATTATTTTGTTCTACTTTCAACAAAAAGAAAATGACATCAAACGCAATTTGACTATTGATGAAATTACATGTAGTGTAAAGAAGCTTGTAAGACACACCTTCTCTATGGATTCATCTCATGATCCCAACCCTGATCTGCCAAATCTTACCAGCAAAACCTTTAGCCATCGCTTTATTGAAGATGCCGAAAGGGTAAATTTATCTCACAGGTGAATAGTGTTAAAAATATTGATAATACATGAAGCGTACACTGGTGTTTAACCGCTGCCATACCTGTGGTATGTGAAATGATAAATGGGCATTTGAACAAAGGTATAGGGTATACGGTATTCTTTATATAACTGTTCTTGGCTTTTTCTATGTACTTAAATCTTTAATTATTCAGTGCTAAACTAAATGTATTGACTGCATAACTCTTGTTGCACTGTGACTAAAGTTTAATACATATGCACAGTCTTACCAGAATTTGTATTGTACACATATATACAACTCTTTTCAATAATAAAACTTTCACTTAAAAATATTTTTCAGAATTCTGCCTAAATGTTTTCAAAGTGTTCTGTTGCAAATTTCTTGAATGTGGGAAAAGGTTAACATGCACTTAAGTTCACATTCAGCTTGCTTATTATTTCAGAACTAAATGTAATTTTCAGTAAATAATCTGTTTGCTGTATGTACATTCTGTTAATGTTATCAAACTTTATATAATGCAAAACTATGTTACAAGACCCTATGTTGTCATTATTCAAAAGAACCGTCTCACCTAGAGTTTTTTTTTTAATACATACAACATAAGGTTTGATTGAGAAATAAAAAAATACCAGTTTACTCCCCCGGATACAAAAACTAATTTGTTTTAACATAATTTCAGGTGCCTGGTTATCCGGACTATTTCAACATAGTATATGAAGGGGAAACATCTGTATACGTGTACCGGCTTCTGGGGGATTATAAAGCCGGAGATATAATGGTTATTGTGCAGTAATCCAAGTAGTTGGATTGATTGGGGTTAAACTAGCAACTCCAGCTTCTATCGATATCTACCTCAGAATTCCAAAAAAATGCCGATCACTGTAAAACTTTTTATTGTCGATTTCCTATGCCTTAATCAATTTTATAAAGTTATACACTGATTAAAAGCCAATGAGGATGCTACAATTTCACCACAATACGTCAGGGGTTATTGGACAGAGCCTGAAGCAGTCTAGTTTGCCATTATATGAAATAAGTAAAAAACTGAAGTCTCTTGAACGGTTAGAAATAGATTGTGTTGCCAGTACAGAAAAACTAAATACTTTGAAGTCAAGGCTTGGTAATTTTTCACAACGCAACATAAATAAGAGAGATGAAACAGCACGTACAAACCGCCAGCTTCTAAGAGAGTCTCAGCTAAATGTAGGTAAACAGCAACAACTATTTAAACAAGAGGGCCATGATGGCCCTGGATCGCTCACCTTAATTATACAATGTACTGCAATGCAAAACACAGCAAGACAATTATTCTGAATGCAACCTCCAGTGTTAACAAGATTTTCCTTCATTTGGCCTAGTGATCTATATTTTTTTACCTGATATGACCCATATTCCAACATGGACTAGATATCAACAAGACAACCTTGTGACAAATTTTCAACTTGCTCAAAGTAAAAATACGGCCTCCGGAGTTTGAACAATATTTTCCTTTATTGACCTTGTTTCTGACCAAATATGACCCATATTCGAACTTGACCTAGATATAATTCAGACAAACATTCTGACCAAATTTCAAGCTGCTGAAGCAAAAAATGTGGCCTCTAGTGTTAACAAGATTTTCCTTCAATTTGACCTAGTTACCTAGTCTTTGACCCAACATGACCCTTGATCGAACTTGACTTACATATCATCAAGAAAAACATTCTGATAAAGCTAAAAATGCAGTATGATCCATATTCGAATCTGGCTTAGATATCATTTAGATAAACATTCTCATTAAATGTCAGCAAAAATGAGTCTTCTACAGAGTTAACATATTCGAACTTGACCTAGATATCTTTCAGACAAACATTCTGACAAAATTTCAAACTTCTGAAGCAAACAATGTGGCCTCTAGAGTGTTAACAAGATTTTCCTTCAATTTGACCTAGTGACCTATTTTTTGACCCAACATGACCCTTGCTCGAACTTGACTTACATATCATCAAGAAAAACATTCTGATAAGCTAAAAATGCAGTATGAAGAGTGTTAACAAGATTACCCTTCAATTTGGTCTAGTGACCTAGTTAGTAACCCGGCATGACCCATATTCGAACTTTGCCTAGATATCATTAAGACAAACATTCTGACCAGATTTCAAGCTGCTGAAGCAAAACATGCGGCTTCTACAGAGTTAACAAGATTTTGCCTAAATTTAGCCTAGTGACCTAGTTTTTGACCCAATATGACCCATATTTAAACTTGACCTAGATATCTTTAAGACAAACATTCTGACACAATTTCAAACTGCTGAAGCAAAAACTGCGGCCTCTGGAGTGTTAACAAGATTTTCCTTCAATTTGACCTACTTTTTGACCCATGTTCAAACTTGACCTACATATCATCAAGACAAACATTCTGATAAAGTTTCAACATGTGGCCTCCAGAGTGTTAACGATTTCGCTTCAATTTGACCTAGTGACCTCGTTTTTGACCTCATATGGCCCAGTTTCGAACTTGTCCAATATTTTATGGAGATGAATGTTCTGATACACTTTCATGAAGATTGGATGCAAAATGTAGCCTGTAGAGTGTTAACAAGCTGAAATGTTGACGACGCACGGACGCCGGACAAAATGTTATCACAATAGCTCACCTTGCACTTCGTGCATAGGTGAGCTAAATATGTATGTCAAAACTGAAAGAAACCCAGCAAAGTTTAAAATGTGTACAAAGTGAAAATAATGAAAACAAAGTGCAGCTTCAAGACACAAATCAAAAGGTTGTTATAATTAAGAATGTTGAACAGAATAGTAAATGCTGAAAGGTCTGCCCGTTATTACAAACAAATATCACATAAGCTTAGACAGCAACTGAAATCTGGGAGTATCTGTGAAGTGGAAAACTTGAAAGAACACATAAAAAAGAAACATCTTAAAATTGAAATTCTGTCTCAAAATATTGAAGAGTTAACTGAACAACTCGGTGAAAATGCATCTACTAAAAATGCTGATGGGTCTTTCACAGACAATAGCCGACTTATTGAAATTGCTGTTGAGAAGATATAACCGACTATTCAAACTGTGTCAAAACATGTTTTTGGAAGAGATCTGAAAAAGTCTGATTTACCGAACGGCACAACTGTCCAGACAATTATTGACGAAGGCCATTATCTGGCAAAAACATTTATTTCTCACAAACTGGACACTGTCGATAACTGGGGAAAAAACCGCGACGGCACAACAAACAGAAAACAAAAAGATTCTTGACACGTCTGTGACACTTGACACTGGCGATGTAATAAGCGTCGGTGTTAGTCTTGTAGCTCGCGAAACTGCTTCTACTATTAATGATATCTGTAAGCACCATATCAGGGAACTTGCAGATTCGAATTGTATAATGAATGCAGTTCAAAGTCAGTGATATACAACCCCAAGTCCCCAATAAAACTGACAATCCACTCAAAATGCCCAAACAAACTGAATGAATGGTGTTTTAAGGCCCGTCGACAACTAAGTTCATTTTGGATGCTTAATAATTCACTTACTGTAAATGATGAAATAATTAAAATTGAACATAAATAACTAACCAGTTTGTTAGATAAAACAATCAAACATGATGTTTGCGATACTTAACATTAATATAAAACAACATGCAAGCCAATGTAAAAAAGGATTTAGGCAAACAACCCAAACATTACTATGTGATACTTAACATAAAGATAAATACTATCTGAGAAAATGTGGATCAGGATCTGTAAAAGTAATGCATGTGCAAAAGCACGACATATGAAAAAATCATATCTTATTAAAAATATTAACCTCCCTAAGGAAATAAAAAACAAGTTCAGGTTTGACAGACTCAAAGAGCTGACGCATACTTTAGAGCCCTGAACAATGTATCACGTATTGGGGCGAAATCAGCACACTCCAGAAGAAAAAAAAATCAACCCCTTACACCCAAAACAGCAGTGACAGAGTACACCCAAAACAGCAGTGACAGAGGAGTACATGTAATAACATCCTTGAGTAAATTGGCATTTACAATGAGTGATCGTGCAAGTAACGAGAAACTTGCAGATAATCTACTTAATGAATGGCGTGATGAAATCCTGACCGTGTGCGATAATGTTTGTGGGAAAAGGTTGAAGTGATCAATGTAAATCTTGTATTACCGTTAGTAACTTAGTTTCTGATGGTGTATTTAATAAACTATATTATGATTGCATGTATTTATTCCTTGATATATATAAGTATGGAACATGTTTATGAAAGCAAAAACATAAGTTTCATTCACTCGCAGACTTGGCAACAAGGTGGAAGGACGTTTTCTCAGAAACTCTTAGTGAATATAAAGACTAGGAAAATGAGTTATTCGGACTATATCAGATTTTTTTTAGATTCTGTGACTACGAAGGGTATTAGTGAAAAAAATAAAAATCGGACTTTGGAAAATGAAGTAAAACGGTATATGTAGAAGTATTATTTATTATTATAATTAACAAAATGGAACCCATCCAGACTTAAGACACGTTTCCAGAAAAGGAGGACCATCATCAACATACGAACAACAAATGAACCTCAAGTTCATATTAGAAATACTCTCGCTGACGAATAGCTTTCATTTAACTAGAGCATATGTACTAAATTGCACAACATGAATTGCATAAAGGACAGAAAAAGGAAGAAGATATGTGTGAGATGCCAGGCTGTATAAAAGATGAAGGGACGCAGCGGTGGAGCCGCTGGTTTCACACAAGGTGTGCTCGAGTTTCTCCAAAGGCAGTATTGGAAGAGGGATTTAAATGTGTTATTTGTGCTGCTATGTATAATTAGAATTTTAATATCCTATCCAACATTAATACAAAACTGCAGCAGACTTGATATTTCAGATTTATTTTTTAAACGCCGTTATCAAAAGATATTTGATGCAGTTGCATCAATTTTAGGACTGTTTTTGTTAAGAATACAGTGGATTTGAAACCTAGTGCTCTGGTAACCGGTACAGTTAGTGTGTGAGTTCTGGATCACTAACGAAACAAATTGTGATAGTTTTAATAAATGAAGTAAGAATTTAAAAAGACTTTCGAGGTTTAACAGCATAATATCCCACCTTTCATCGCATATTTGTTGTTTCTCACACACACGAGTATTTCTGTTTCTGAACTGATTGTATTTACTTGGGTTTTTCAGGAAGTTCCGAATCAAGTGAGTGTGTTATGGATCACATGATTTGACCACATTTTCCAAAATTTATCGTGCAAATGTATGATTTATTGTCTTTGTTATTTGTCTTACGGAAAGCGTTTTTCGATAAATGGTGTGTTCTTAAAATGGCGCCTGCGTAAATTTTACGACTGCATGAATTTCGAGAAAAACAACAGCGATTTTAAAAAGGAACAATAGTTTTTCAATGGAAATTGATTGAATTTTCTAGATATACAAGGTATATTATTTTGTAAACATTACTTCTGTGGATGTTTTATTAAAAGACAATGATCTGATCCGGAACTACTTTTTTTATTATTACGGAGACGACAGTTTAGCATTTAAAACTAGATCAACAGCTGTCGTCAATACACCGCCACCTTCACATGAATGTTATAAATGCCATCACATTTTGAATAAAAGATGGAAGAGATAAAGAAAATTTTGCATTAAATAGTCCGAACAAGAGGCCCATGAGGGCCTATGCTCTACTGGTATGGTTCTTTGGTCATTTTCAATCCAGAGCATGTATGTATGGTGAAGATCGGATAGTAAATGGAGGCTCTTTTGTGTTCACAAGCTGTATTATAGCAATTTTTACAATTTCATGGGCCATAATCCAGTCTTGCATGGGCGGATCTGGCCGATTTTCAAATGGAACCAAGCTCTCATCAATATTTAACTACTATCTAAGTTTGGTGAAGATCAGATAGTAAATGGAGCCTCTATTGTGTTCACATGCTCAATTATAGCAATTTGGACAATTTCAAGGGCCATAATCCAGTCTTGCATGGGCGGATCTTGCTGGTTTACGAAAGGAACTGAGCTCTCATGGATATCTAACTACTGTATAAGTTTGGTTGAGATACAATCAAAAGTGAAGACTATCTTGTTAACAAGCTCTTTTATAGCAATTTTGACCATTTCAAGGGCCATAATCCAGTCATGCATGAGCGGATCTGGCTGGTCTTCGAAAGGAACCAAGCTCTCATGGATATCTAACTACTGTATAAGTTTAATTGAGATACAATCAAAAGTGAAGACTGTATCGTGTTAACAAGCTCTTTTATAGCAATTTTGACCATTTCAAGGGCTATAATCCAGTCATGCATGGGCAGATCTGGCTGGTTTTCGAAAGGAACCGAGCTGTCATGGATATCTAACTACTGTATAAGTTTAGTTGAGATACAATCAAAAGTGAAGACTGTATCGTGTTAACAACAAATGTTGTTTACGGACGCACGCACGGACGACGGACAAATCGCCACGACATAAGCCCTTCTGGCCTTTGACCAGTAGAGCTAAAAATGCAGATCAAACATGTCATATTTACTATTCACGTAATTCTAGAGGGTCACATACTACACTTTTAAGCCTACACAAATTTAATGACGTAATTTTGTAAGAATAATGTTGCATCCTGGGTGAGGGTATTTTTTTACTATAATAAGTAGACTGGACCTCATCATCGAAATTGCAATTTCGAGGAAGTTGTAAGCAGAATGTGTTTATTGCATCCTAGGTGAGTATACACAAGAGTCAGTTGCATCGATAATCATAACCTTGTTCCTCCTATTTACTTGACCTACTTTTCCGTGCTGTTTAAGCGCATTATTCCTTAAATGATTGGCTTACTGACCTCAATAGTTTCATAATTTTAAATTGACTTTCGAACAATAACGGACAATCTAGTTCCATTTATTTACTTGTTTGTCTTGTAGATCATTTATTTTGATCTATACCTTCTTTCAATTTTAAAAATAAATAGAATATTACGCATTGGGTTTGACGCACACTGCTGATGATTAATCTTCCCTTCCCGTCAGGTAGTCCAGGTTTCTGTACTAGGAATGCGATTTTTTTATTTTTACTTCGCATCCTATATTACAATGCAATATGTAACGGCGATATATTGAGACTACCCGTCAGGGTGTTCGCTTTTGATAATAACCAATATTGTCAAAAACACACATTCCCTTTATAAATACCACGCTTCTTATTACAAACAACCAAACACTGTTTTCCATTATTCATAATCGACCGATTTAGGTTGTGGTTTGTTACATTCTTAAATTTTAACCTGGATATCTGAGCGACCACATGCAGATGAATACGCTAACTTATCACGTAAAATAGGTCAATACAGTGCATATGAAGACGCTAACACATCACAGGAAAATGTAGGTGTGCAAACTGGTTGTATTGTGTTTGTTCGCTGCTTTAACAATGTATAGACTACCTCCAATAAGAGGGCCATGAAAGACATAAAGCGCTCACCTTAGCAGCATAACACTTGAGTGCAAGGTAGCCTATCAAAAAGTAAAATAAACAAGAGGGCCTGGATCGCTCACCTCGAGAAATTAGAAAAATATGAGTTGAAGCCAGGTGACCCCCTTAAACTGTGTCCTCCCTTGTTGATAGTTGCGCATAGGGTCATATTTATTTTTAGAGGAGCAGGTCCCGTTGACCTATGCAATATGATTTGTAATGTAGTCAGGTAAGCTAAAACAAGAGGTCCAATGTCAAGTAAAGCTTCATTTGACACCAGGCAAAATAACCTAACCAATGCTGTGCGTCTTCTGTCAAATTAATAGGACATAAGGAATCTGAAAGGTCTGTTATGAGGTGCAATCATGTCCTTTGATTATGAGGTACAATCATGTCCCATGATTATGAGGTACAACCATGTCCCGCAAATATGAGGTAAATTTGTCCAGAGTTATGGGGTACAATCATGTCCTTTGATTATGAGGTACATTTGTCCAGAGTTATGGGGTACAATCATGTCCCATGATTATGAGGTACATTTGTCCAGAGTTATAGGGTACAATCATGTCCCATGATTATGAGGTACATTTGTCCAGAGTTATGGGGTACAATCATGTCCAATGACTATGAGGTAAATTTGTCCAGAGTTATGAGGTACAATCATGTCCTTTGATTATGAGGTACAATCATGTCCCATGATTATGAGGTAAATTTGTCTAGAGTATTTCAGGGCTTAATGGTAATGTCTGACCTAATGATAAGGAACACATGTAGAAAGTTTCGATCCAATACAAGCAGTGGTTACTTAGAAAATAAGCCTTAGCATGCAAACTTTAACCTAGGTTGAAACGCCACTCCGGAGTACAATAGATTGACCTATATTATACAAGTATATAGTCGAGCTAATGAAAAGAATACTTGAGACATTGTATAATCTTGATAATTCAGATTTCCTAAAATATCATGGTTGAATTCGAAGTATTCCAATTTCATGGAAACAAACGTTAAAAACTTTATTGACAATTCTGTTCAGCACTGCTTAGTGCAACAAATACAAAAACTGAAAAGTGTAAATATATTTTATATAGTAAACAACTAAACAATGTGTAGAAACGAACAAACACTTGTTTCTGGAATTCTAATCTTAACTTTTCTGAAAACAAGTCGTTCAGCTCTGTCGCCTCTTCTGTAGTCCAGTTTTGTCAATTAACAACCATTTTCATCGATTAACACCTCTGCAACATATGAACAAACTTAATTAGCCGAGGTAGGTTTCTTAATCATTCTGAGTACTTTTTTCTTAATCGTTTCCCATGATCGCTTGTAAACAACACCTTCATTTTTTCTACTTTTTGTCATCGCAATGGTACAGTCTTTTAAACCTGGATTTTTCTTTGATTTAAAACTTTCTGAAAACAAATCTTTCAGCTCCGTCTCTTCTTCTGTAGTCCTGTTTTGTCGTTTAACAACCCTTTTCCGTGGTACATCCTCTTCACCTGAAAACAATTTAAATTTCATTTTATATTGTTTGGTGTTATGCCGTTTTCAACAGTATTTCAGTCATTTCGCAGCTACAGTCCACATTATTTATGCTTCCTGGATTCTAACCAGTACTGGGTTATAAAAAAATGCCTTGCCTAAGGAAAACAGGGAATAATTTTGTCAATATTATTTTCAGAGTCATGTAACTTGCTATATCAGGTCACCTTAAGACATTGAATAAGTGTGTGCAGCTTCAAAGCTATAGCAGAAATTGCTTTTGAGTTATGGCCACTTTTTGTCCTTCAAACTATATTTCCAAAAGGGTGGATAATTTGGTAAGCATTAATTTCAGAATAATGAAACTTGTTATAAGCCACCTTAAGACACTAAACAAGTGTGTGAAGTTTCAAAGCTATAGCAGATATAGTTTTTGAGAAATGAAAAATCATAAGCCAAAAATGGTAAAAAAGCTGAGCAAAAACGCTTTGATGTCTAAAGCAAGACACAAAGGTATTCCAGCTACTAGTATATACTTCCATTTGCATGTAAACCTTAATGTTGGTTTTATAAGTCCAAAAGGGGCCATAACTTACCCCTAAATCAATTCAGAGTTACCTTTCTTACTCTGCCTAATAGGTTTAATGATAAGGAACACTTTTGGAAAGTTTCAATCCAATGCAAGCAGTGGTTAGTTAGAAAATAAGCCTTTGCATGCAAACTTTAACCTAAGGTGTGACGCCAACGGCGGGGGTTGTACAATAGCTCTCCTTATATATAAATATATAGTCAAGCTAATAAGGCGTTTTGCATGAAATATCAAACAAAAGAACACTTTGCCTTAACAACTCTTGAAACGCTTTGCTATTATAATCTGCTGATCATTAGAACAGGTATCATCTTTCAAACATTTAAAAAAAAATTGAATTCAGTTAAAAAAGAAATTCGTCATAATTCTGTGAGTTAATACCTTTAATAAATCTAAGAAAAAAGTTTTAATTTAATAGACTTACCAAATACATCTTCTTCCAGCACTCCTGTGTTTTCTGGTTTATCTTCTTGGGAAGGCGAGACCCCTATTGACAACATCTAAAAAAGAAATTAGAAACATCGAAACCTATAAAATAAGAGGGCCAATATGGCCCTGTATCGCTCACCTGAGCTTTGTCATTGCCAAAATGGAGTTCCAAAGTGAGTGGGATTTAATGTTGTTTTCAGCATTTATTGGAACAGAAGCAACTATACTGAAAGACACAGCTAACCAACCACTTTTAAATTTCCTATACATTTCTTAAATTATTGAGTAACATCCTGAAACTTTGTGAGATAATATATCAGACAACTGTTTATTGATATTTTAGAGCTTGAATTCAAAAGGATGTACATGTATTTGTTTGTATATGTTCTTACGAAATGCATGTTTTGCACGTGCAACACGAACAAATGATTTTTAAAACGTGTTATTTGTGTTTACACACAACAGCTATCGCAAGAGGTTTTTGAAAAACACAGCATTTATAATAAATAATGGGCCGTATGACAGTAGCCAACAGGGAATTAGAAGTCGGGTTGCCTCAAGTGGAGATGTCAATTCGCCGGGACGCTAAAAATCTTATTAAATTGAAAGTTTTTAAATTCAGTTAAAAATGTTTATTTTAATAGTTTCAAGCCCCGTTAGAACATTTAATATTAGATGGTTTTATAACAAGAATGACGTCAAGACGTTACGTTACCGATTACTTGTTTAATTTTTCCCAACATGGATTAATATCTTTTTTATTACATTTCAACAAGTGATTTATATAAATATGTGGGTCGTCCCAAAATAGCGTATTATTTAAGCGTAACAATTATTAAAGCATCGGAAGAACACAATAGTTGACAGTACTGTTACTTCATAGAATCGCAAAAATTCAAGGAAATATATTGAAAAATAATGATTTTATGCCATTTTTTCAAGCACGAGTGCAAGTGACACGGCCCAGCTCAGCGACGTCAATAACGATATTCTTTTATAAACCGTATGGTTCTTGTCTGACTTTATGAGTGTTCAAATATTTCTTTTATAACTTATTCATAAGAAAACGTTAACAATTGTCATTGGACGTAAAAGACCACATTAAGTTAAATTAATGATATTTTTTCGAGGTCATTTTAACGTTAGCACAATCATTTTCCGTTAAATATATTGAAATATGATTAATTAACTATTCTGGAAAATAATTTGTTTAAATATTCCGTCGCATTGTTTCAGAAATTAATTTGTATACGCTTTTTTGGGAAAACCCTCATATACAATATAACTAGTCCAAATTATTTACTCAATGATGTAATTAAAATACCTTTTATGTCTATGTCTTGCAGGCGTTTATCCGCAAATTTGCCGGCCAAATTATTATCCTGTAGTAACATAAGTTTTCCCAGGTTGACCCTCTCGACGAACCAACTGGTTGCCCTATAGTGTAGTTTATGTATCGAGGCTGTGTGGCCCAAATGGTTACAAAGCCATTCAAGCTCATGATCCTTCATGTCGATAACCTGCAATGTACAAATTGTCTGCAACTTTCTTATAATCAAAGATGTTTTCTCTCGTTGATGTTTGGTTTAATCATTATAAAATTAAACCTCCTTTCTATAATATTATATTAATATTTTGCAAATATATTCACAATTTAGAAAATCGAAGGACTGAATGTCCGGAGAGCGATCTGAACGGTTATGGATAAAGAAACATACATATTGGCAGTGTTGACGTAATAACTGCTCCAGACTTTGTGACAAAATTACGAAATGAGCCAGGGCCGAATGTCATAACTTGATTTATTTGACTTTTGAAAAACACACAAAATTATGATGCCAAGGACTGGCTATGCCAGAGCACTCAATAAAAAATCATATTTAGAAATAACATTAACACTGAACTTCACTCCAAATAAATAATAAAATCAAGTTTCCGTCCAAGTACCTACTTATATAACGACTATAATGCTTACCATTACACTATGGAGGAACAATCCAGTTTTCTGATCAATTGTGCATGCACTACATATAACACTCGATACCATTCACCATCAGGGTTTACGGCTAGCCTTGGGCGCTTTTCGAACCTCGCCCGTCAAAAGACTTTACGTAGAAGCCAATGAACCATCGTTAAATTTACGCCGACAAAAACTAGCTATGTAGTATTTCTTAAAACGTAAGTCTAATCCTTCATACACAGTCTGATCTGATCTAACACTACACAACGTATATATGTTATGACAACTTGTATGAGTGAATCTAGTGCTCATGTTTAGGATTGTGGGGTCTTTCAGGTGATCCCATATTTTTGTTCGGGAAACGACGTTGCTCCATTTGACGTTACGCCAAAATGAAGAGCGTCCTTGGCTACGGTATTGTCAAACTTTAGGTTCGAGCGTAGTAGTCTATTGCTGTCGTCTTTTCTGACGAACGGGAAAACATATTTCGTACACGGTTCCATTTATTTTCAACTTTTTCGTACAAATGTTTATTCACACGAATATAACACAGAACTTTAATGATCTTAAATATCGATTTAAAAATAATATTATTAAAAAGACGACAATAGTTTTCAATCCGTGTTTTTCGTCTCATTTTATACATGGCGGCCCAAAATGGCGGTGGATTTAGCCAGTTTAATTTCAGATCTCACCTGTTACCTATGAACGAAAACCCCCATTTATGGGCTTTTTTCGTATTATGTTATTCTTGATAATTCACAGGCAGTGATGACACTCATAATACGCTTCAGAGTATGACATATGAAACGATGTGCAGACAAGTTAAGTGCTCACTGCTTTATTGTCAATTCATTAGGTTTACGCTTCGCTTGTCATGTTTGTTTTCAATAATTCTCAGCTGCATCACGTCTTTTCTTTTCGGCCATTTCATTGACCAACATATAAGGCCATGAAAAGAACATACGCGCATTGAACCAATGGAAATATTGCTTACATTTCGATACCTTTCTAGGATGTTGTCTCCGTCTTCTTTGACTTAGAAAGTGCATATGACATGACACTACCTGGAAATATGGTATTATGAATGACCTATGATTTTGGCATAAGAGGTCGCCTTGCTTATTTCATTTCTGCTTTTTTAAATGAACGTCAGTTTAAAGTTCGTGTTGGTGATACTTTGTCTGATCCACATGAACAGGAAATGGGTGTTCCCCAGGGATGCATTCTTTCTGTAACACTTTTTAGTGTAAAGATTAATAACATTATCAAATCTGTTAACCCAGGAGTTGAATGTTTTCTATATGTTGATGATTTCTGTATTTGCTATAGATCAAAACATATGCATACTATTGAAAGATAACTTTGAATAATTTGCAAAAATAGTCCAACGAAAATGGCTTTAAATTCTCTAAAAGCAAGACCAAATGTATGCACTTTTGTCAACTTCGTCCACACCACCTAAATCCAGATTTAACACTAGATGGCACTCGTATTGAAGGTGTGCCTGAATTTAAATTCCTTGGTCTAGTGTTTGACCTAAAACTGACATTTATTCCTCACATTAAATATCATAGAAATAAATGCCAGAAAGCATTAAATCTTTTACGCGTTGTATCCCATATGGATTGGGGAGCTGACCGTAAAGTCCTCTTGAGACTTTACAGGTCATTTATACGATCTAAATTATACTACGCATGTATTGTTTATGGCTCAGCACGAAAGTCATACATTGCAACACTTGATACCATTCACCACCAGGGTTTACGGCTAGCCCTGGGCGCTTTTCGAACATCGCCCGTGAAAAGTCTCTATGCAGAAGCCAATGTTATTGTTATAACCATCGCTATATTTGCACCGTCAAAAACTAGCTATGCCGTATTTTTTAAAACTTAAGACTAATCCTTCAGATCCCACTCATAGTTATTTTTAAAGAAGGAACGGGTAATACCGCCTTTTGATATCCGTTACGGTCCAGAAGTCGCTAAACTTGATGTTGATCTTGACGACATCGCGAAGCAGGAGATTTCAGATGCACCACCTTGGACTCTAAATAGTCCATCATTCATTTATGATCTTGCGACCGATAAAAAGGCCTGCACAGATCCTATTGTTTTTAAATCCAAGTATATTGAAATTAAAAATACATATTATATCTTTGAGCGTATTTATAAGGATGCCGAAAAGGCTGGCGAAAAGGCTGCTGCCGCTGCAGTTGCTGATGGCGATGTGATAACATTTCGGTTGCCAAATAATGCTTTTATATTTTCTGCCGAGTTAAAGGCAATTCATTTGGCTTTGGATTATACTGAATCCGAAGGTTATTGGCGATACATTATTTTTACTGACTCATTGTCTGCTATGCAGGCACTTCAGAATGACAAAATAGATAACCCTATTATTGTAAGCCTCCTTTCTAAGTTATCGCGTATTTGTGCAACAGCACATGTAGTATTTTGCTGGATCCCCAGTCATATGGGCATTCACGGTAACGAACATGCCGACTTGGCAGCAAAGTCTGCTCTTTCACAATATATTTTACCTTTTAAAAATACCTTATTCCGATGTTAAACTTTTAATAAATGTTTTACTTTACGATAAGTGGCAAAGTGATTGGAATGAGCAAGTAAATAATAAACTGCACTCAATCAAGTCAGTACTTTGTGAGTGGCTGCCAGCTTTTAGATCCTGTCGCCGAGAAGAAATTGTCCTTGCTCGTTGACGCATTGGGCACACATGGTTAACTCATGCATACTTACTGAAAGGTGAGGAAGCACCTCAATGTATTCCATGTTTTACACAACTTTCAGTACAGGACATTCTTCTGGAATGTGCTGATTTCGATCCAATACGTGATATATTTTTCAAGGCTCAAAGTATGCGTCAGCTCTTGGAGTCTGTCAAACCGGAACTTTTATTTGATTTCCTTAGGGAAATTAATATTTTTAATAAAATATGATTATTTCTTAAATCGTTTTTTTTGCACATTCATTACTCTTACTGATCCTGTTCCACATTTTCTCAGATATTATTTATCTTTATGTGATGTATTACATAGTAATGTTGGGCTTATTATCTTATTTTACATTAGCTTACATGTTACTTTATATTTAGTTTAGGTATCGCATGCATCATGTTTGATTATTTCACCATTTGCATTAAGTAAATTATTAAGCGCCCAAATGCCCTTAGTTGTCGACGGGCCTTAAACCACCATTCATTCATTCATTCATTCTACGATGGGGAAATGCCGGCACCCGGGGTTCAATTGGATTATATTATTTAGCAGAAACGAAAGTCGCTTTAACGTCGATATCATTCGAGATATTCTTGTAAAATCAATCTTAATCTAATAACAATGAATTTATATATCCCTTCTTTATTAGTCGCCGGGCCGCGACTTCTATTTTTAATAGGTTTTCGGAAATCACATGGGAGGGGGGATTATTATTAGAAAGAAACACATTTAGATGTCTTGAACATAATACAATTGTGTTTGTTTAAAAACACTAAGTAATGACACATCTAAAATGAAATAAATATTCCGATGTTTTAGGTATTTTCAGTTTCTTTATTTTGACTCGCATTTATGTTCTTTTGATTTATTTACGAAGACAAAACAGTCCCTATTAGCTAGACTGCTATACTTTATTTTACACTATATACTACATGTAATCAAAAGGCGATAACTACAAACCTTTACGTCGCACAGTCTAATTTATTTGTTTACATACTCGCGAATACCAACTGCGTAGATCAATCTCATGTGCAGAGAGCCGCTCTTTACACTCACTTACAAATAGTAAATCATAGGTGATTTAAAATGTGTATTTGGTTCGAAACAAATGAAGAAAAGAACAAACCGAGATAAAACTGGTTTTAATAGAAAAATTACTTTGAACGAACACTCTCTGCCTATAAAGAATCCGCTGTGGTCGAGTGGTTAGCGTCGGGGATTTCGAAACCGGGTGTCCCGGGTTCGATCCCCAGTCGCGGCACTACGGTCATGGTGGAGTGCCCTTGGGCAAGGCACATTTTCTAGCCTAGTACTGGTTTGTTTATCCAGGGATCATGAATAATTAAAAATTAATTGCGCGCTAAATGACCTTAGCTGTCGATGCGCCATAAAACAATATACATTCATTCATTCAGTTTGTGTTCGAAATTAAGTTTAAATTATACAACAATTTCAATGAGATTTAACTGTTTAGTTGATATAATATTTCGAAGGTGGTCTAATTTATAAATATTGGACTACATTTCAATATTTGTTAAAGTATGATATAATTAGGATGCCAAGCTAATATCATTTTGAGAAAAAGAGAAACTCATGTCTTCAGCGATTTAACCCTTATCTCATTGTTTTAAAAGTAGATTGCTGCAAAGCTGTCCACTGTTGACTTTAATACGAAAAAACCCCATGAATGGGTTTTTTCGCTTATGGTTAACGGGTGTGAGAATTTTTTTTTTTTTTTTTTTTTTTTTCAATAACCCATGAAGCTTTCTGAAATGAAACTGGCCAAATCCATGGGGGCCGCCATTTTGGGTATGTATAAAATGAGACGAGAAACACGGATTGAAAAAAAATTATTGTCGTCTTTTTAATAATTTTTTTTAAATCGATATTTTGGGTATGTATAAAAATGACACGAAAAACACGGATTTTTAAACTTATTGTCGTCTTTTTTTTTTTTTTTTTTTTAAATCGATATTTAAGATCACTAAAGTGCTGTGTTTTATGGGAATTAACATTTGTACGAAAAGTTAAAAATAAATGGAACTTTGTAAGAAATATGTTTTTCCGACAGCATTAGACTTCTACGCCCGAAACTAAATTTTGACTGTATCGTAGCCAAAGAAGGACGTGATGTCATTTCCGTAACACTTCATCTTGGCGTAACGTCAATGGAGCGACGTCGTTTCCCGCAAAAAAGTGGTATCAACATGAAATACCCCAAATTCCTATACATGAGCTATTTATCAAACATTGTGGCAAAAGGATAACTTTCTCATAAGAAGTAATTGTTCTTTTAGCGACAATCTTTCCCCAAATCGTCTGTTGCAAAGGCCCCATAAACCGTATCTAATAGGGAAAGGGTTTAGCAGAAATGTGACGCCTTACATCCTTTGTTCCAGTCATATTGACTGGTTGAAAAAGGCAGTCGCCAGGTGGCATCAGCAAAGGGCTGATCTTTTTGCTTCTTTACCATAATGCAGGTGATCGATTAAGGATCATCTTGGCCATCATGTTTTAACCTCGTTCATTATAAATGTATTCCTTGATTTTTTGAAAGTCTTTACTTTATTATTTTCTGTTCGTAATAATAGACGACAGCAATACGAATTTCAAATATTTTTTGATAATGCACGAAACATGACATTAACATTAGTATTGTCTAGTCAATTACTTATAAATCCTTTTTTATGGCCAAAGTATGCTCTTTAATTTTTGTTTATAATTATCTTGCGTTTTTTCGTAAATAGGTAGCACCTATAGATATATTAGAGGAAAGGTAAAATGACGTGCTATTGCATGCTAATCCTAAATTGTCTTTTTTGTGGTTTTATTGAAAAATAATAAAATTCAAATATTCTGACAAACATCTTGAAAAGTGTATGTGGAATTCATAAATCTTATAATTATTCCTTAATGAAAGCACTGTATACATACTAAGACTAATGATTGGCAAGATTACTCATTTCCATTACTGTTTATGATCAATAATTAGTTGGTTGTGTGTATGGTCAACCTATTTTGGAATGGAGATTGATCATAAACAATGAAAGGCTTCAATTACCATTCACTTCGTTGACAAAACAATGCAAGTTATGATACATTTTCACTTGACCCCACCCCTGATGTTCCAATATGCCCCTCAGTTGATAATTGTTTATTGAACTACTATAATGTTAGTGTTATGCATAACTGCACTATGGATATCCGGCGCCATTGATGCGTTGCATCAACTTTCTCTTGTTCTTATTAGATCCCGGATTTTCTCATACGACCCCGGCATTTTCCCCTTACCACCTTTCTAGGTTACCCGAGATCATGCGATTGTAAAGTAATATGCGTAATATGCAACAGTTTGAAGGCAGATTAAATGGTCTGATAAATTTGCCCCCAGATAATACTGTTGCTCATTTTTTACGGAGATTTATCAACAAAACGTCCATTCAGATGAATGCGTCCGTTGGACGCACGTTTTAATGAACTGTGCGGCCTTGGACAAAAGTATGCGTCTAGGACACGGGACGTCCCGCACACCAACATGAATCACTGCAAATCAATAGCACATGGCATTGAAGACAAAAGGAAACATATGTGAAATGTCTTATGTTTAAAATGACATGTCCAAACCGCAATGTTTCTTGAGTGATAAAAAGATTGCTTAAAATGAGTAGTTTTGTTGAATGGTAGCCATATAGGTCTGTTGCAAAATATGTGTGGCAATCTCATGTTTATAGTCATTACCAAAGCATGCTTATTTCAGGTTATGGGACTCCAAGACAACGAACTGCGCTGGCTGGTTAATCACCTAGGCCACACTGAAAAGGTTCACCTGGAATATTACACAGCCACGTCTGGGCTTATTGAGCGGTTAGATATTGCTAAACTTATGCTAGTGCAAGGGAAAAATATGGTTGGAAGATATGCGGGACTGAAATTTAATGAAATCAACTTTGAAGGTGAGAGCTTCCTAATATCTCTATCAGACATGGAATAATCGTAATCGTATAATCGTAATCTATTTTTTTCATGTAAAACAATCGAATGTATTCGGTTACTTTCAGAATTTCGATTACATGTAATATTTTTCTTTAATAAGCCTACCATTAGCAGATAACGGGCAATTCAAATTGTGAGTGTCTGTTTCCAAAATTGAGGCTTAGTTACGTCAATGAAATTATAAGTGGGATCAAGTCTAAAATCTACGGTAGTATGTATATTAAGTAGGCTTAAAAGGTCGTCTTATTTTATCCAGATATCGAAGAGGAACCTGACACAGGCGTTGCAGAAGGACATTAAATGGCTAGCACCAGCGCAGATGTTGAAAGCATTGAAGAAGGTAAAACAAATCAATGGCTAATTTACCTCTTAAAGGACACAAACAAAACTCTGTGATGAAAATGTAACTAAGACCTGATATCTTTCATCTTAAGTCCATGACTAAAAAATCTGTTGAACATTGACGTCATTTTTGTTAAAGTCTTCTGGTCTCTGAACAGTTATTTAACATGTATATGCATTGCTTCTTGATTTTTTTTTTAAATTCCTGAACTGTGTTTGCTTTATAACTTTAGAAAATTGGTTTTTCATCATCAAACATTAAACCTTTGAACAAGCATTGGTACCCTGTGTAAAATTATTTAGAATGGCACTTGCCCTGTCGGACTTTTAACTTTGAAAATGCACTCGCCCTTATCAATGTTCCACTCACCCTTACGATAAAGTCTGAATTCAATATTACCTACAAGGCTATAAACAGCATTAAATCACAACCCAGTACAATTACGATAGCCCGGCTCCTTGTACTTTTATTGTCCTTTTTGTTTTATTATACGCCTGTCTTTAGACAGGACGTATTACGGTAAAGCGATGTATGTGCCTGTCTCCCTCCGTCCGTCACAGTTTTCCTGTCTTTAGACAGGACGTATTACGGTATATCGATGTATGTGCCTGTCTCCCTCCGTCCGTCACATTTTTCCACAGTTTTCTCCTACATGCGATGAGGTATTGAGCTGAAATTTGGTAAAGCCTTTCATTTTGTGACCTGCAGACCAAGTTCATGTTATATCGTCAAATTGTGTAGGAGTTATGCCCCCTTTTCGACTTAAAATAACAAATATAGCTGGTAACTTTTCCTTCTTCAAAATTAAGCGACGGGCGTTGCTATTGTTGTACTTTGATTAGTGTGATTTTTGCTTTTTTATAGTTTGTTTCCCTCTTGCGCCTTCTCGTGATTCATTCATCTACTCCGGCCTTCTTGGCTAAGAAGGAGCTATTATGCTTGTTTGTTAGACATTTGGCATTCCCGTGAATTTAGACTGGTTTACAATTAATCAGCAATATGTGAAACAGAAGAATTCGTATGTATTTGTCAGTTTTCAAATAATTACGAATATAGTTTACACTATTGCAGACTGCATATCCTCTTTTTAGCTCTACTGGCCAAAGGCCAGAAGAGCTTATGCCGTGGTGTGGTGTCCGTAAGCAATTGCTTGTGAACGCGATACAGTCTTCAGTTTTGATTGTGTCTCAATCAAACTCGTACAGTAGTTAGATATCATGAGAGCTCGGTTCCTTTCGCAAACCAGCCAGATTTGCCCATGCAAGACTGGTTTATGGCCCTTGGAATTGTCAAAATTGCTATAATAGAGCTTGTGAACGCGATACAGTCTTCAGTTTTAAGTGTATCTCAAACAAACTTATACAGTAGTTAGATATCCATGAGAGCTCGGTTCCTTTCGCAAACCAGCCAGATCCGCCTATGCAAGACTGGATTATGGCCCTTGGAATTGTCAAAATTGCTATAATAGAGCTTGTGAATACAATAGAGGCTCCATTTACTATCTGATCTTCACCAAACTTACACAGTAGTTAGGTACCCATGAGAGCTTGGTTCCTTTTGCAAACCAGCCATATCCGCCAATGCAAAACTGGATTATGGCCCTTGAAATTGTCAAAATTGAGCTTGTGAACACAATAGAGGCCCCATTTACTGACTAATCTTAACCAAACTCAGAAAGTAGTTAAATATTGCTGAGAGCTCGGTTCCTTTCGAAAATCAGCCAGATGTACAGTTAAGAACATCATGAAATTGACAATCTGAGCGGAACGTGATTGGATCGTGAGCGTGATTGGAACGAAGTTGGATTGCTTTGTAAGCGGAACGGAACGAACGGAACGAACAAACATAATGAATGCAAAAATCCAATCATTCGCTCATTGAACGGTTGCAACAACCACCCGATAATTATTTTACGAAACTATTTTATTAAAAGTCATATTTGTATACTAAACTTTTGTTTTATAAGACACTCAAGTATCCGATTGAATTAGATGTAACAAATATTATTAATATGATCATTTTCGTAATACGATTTACTACTAACGATTGTGCTGAAAATATCAAGTCGCAATAATGTCGGCGAACATATTCGTGGAAACTTGAATTCAATTTGTCTGCGTGTTGAAAGACTAGGCCCTATGTTTTATGCATACATAACTGTCGCATTTTCTTACGAAAATGAAATTGTGCGTTCTATTTTACGTTTGTTTGGAAAAGTTTTCGACAGAACACAATACAGTCCAAAATATGATTCATCATTTCCTTCATTTTTGGTTATTTTCTTTCATTTACTACAAAATGAAGAAAAATAACATCCGGTGACCTCCACCCCATCTATTTTGCAATGTGTGTCACTTTGATTAGACCACTAGATTATGTACAAACGTTATGATGTCAAAGTCTGACAAGTGACTTGTCGATCCAAAATACCTGTGATATTCGAGTGTCGTGATGCCACATGAACGGAGACTGTATATACAGAATGATGACACCTCACCTGTACGTAGTTGTGAGTCTCCAGACATTAAGGTGTGAAAAGGTAAGATTAAAACTATGTATTATATAAGGTCTTTGAATTGACGTTACTTCTATCTATTTTCAATTATCATCGAGTTGTCACGTTTTTCTGTCTTATAAATCTGTTTTTATTTTTAATTATCATATTTTATTTGTGAACGTGTACTGTACTAGTTGTTGAAACGTGTTTAAAAAAAACATTTTACGAACTTGTGATAAAGAAATAGGAATTGTCTGAATCAAACTGGAAAAAAAACTACAAGGTATTATTTATATTCTTTCTACTGGTATAAATGTGTCAACAAGCTTACAAGTTTCTTTTTTTTCAAAGAGTTCACGGAGTGTCAGAAATACCTTTATTAATTTTATTAACCTTGATTAATTTGATGTTGGTTGTTTCTTTTTTTGTCAGAACTGTGACTAATTTGTTTCACAAATAGATGCTGTCTTACACACCTTCTGTCGACTTTGAAAACATTTTGCAAAAGGAGAAATGCAGTTACTCTTAAAGCCGAATAATACCAAATAATACAAAATAACACCAGATATTTAAAGAAAACTAGAGAATAATGCATTTAATTTGTAAGAAAAACTCATAATCGTTTTCTGTTAGGTGATAAATACATATGAATGTGAGTCACCCGACACCCCAATATACAGACACCCAGATGAGACGACACCTTTGAAAACATAGTGACAAAAGAAGAAATTTCTCAAAACGAGCAATTTCTCCTTTTGCCACAATGTTTTGCACTTTTAGTCCGAGGTTATCCATTCAATTATCCATTCAATTATAGAGATTTTCCATTTTTTGACAAAATATGTTCAAAGTAGTCTTCTGCAGAATAGTTGTATGCGGGAAATGGTTAATTGAAAACAAACGGAAAAATATTTGAAACCTAAACACACAACCTTTTTATTACTTTTATTCTTCTCCTCTAGATATAATAAAAGGCATTTGAAAGGAGAGAAATTTAACTACATGTATATGAAGTTTGTCTTTTCCTCAATGTTTTTCTTTTCTCTCAGAAACTAAAGAATTGTATGCTATTTTCACTCATTTAAATTTGTAATTTTGTACACAGTTCGTCATGAATACCCTGCCTCTCATAAGCATGGATGACTGAGTACAATTCCCCTTTTAAGAAAAAATTAATTTAAAATCATGTGATAGTATTTAAATAATATATATATATATATATATATCTTGTAATTATACCGTTTCCTCAAGTTGTAATAAAGTTCTGTTCTGTTCTGGATGTAAGACTTAAAAAATCTTCTTGTCCGAAAGTAGAAGGCCCATGCCTTTGATATTTGGTATGTAGCATCATCTAGTGAACCTCTACCAAGATTGTTCAAATTATAGCCCTGGGGTCAAAAATGACCCCTCCCTGGGGGTCACTTGCTTAACATAGACTCATATAGGGGAAAAACTTTAAAAATCTTCTTGTCTAACAGTAAAAGGCCCATGCCTTTGATATGTGGTATGTAACATCATCTAGTGAACCTCTACAAAAATTGTTCAAATTGTAGTCCTGGGGTCAAAAATGACCCCTCCCCGGGGGTCACTTGTTTAGCATAGACTCATATAGGGGAACAACTTTAAAAATCATCTTGTCTAATAGTAGAAGGCCCATGCCTTTGATATTTGGTATGTAGCATCATCTAGTGAACCTCTACAAGATTGTTCAAATTATAGCCCTGGGGTCAAAAAGACCCCTCCCCGGGGGTCACTTGTTTTACATAGACTCATATAGGGGAAAAACTTTAAAAATCTTCTTGTCTAAAAGTAGAGGGCCCAGGCCTTTGATATTGGGTGTGTAGCATCATCTAGTGGACCTTTACCAAGATTGTTCAAACTATAGCCCTGGGGTCAAAATGACCCCTCCCCTGGGGTCTACTGTTTTACATACTCATATAGTGAAGAATACTTAAACAAACTTCTGGTCTAAAAGTAGAGGCCTCAGGCCTTTGATATTTGGTATGTAACAAATTTTATCTCTTGGGTCAAAATTTATCCCTCCCCAGGGGTCACTTGTTTGACATAGACTCATATAGGGAAAAAACTTAAAAAGTCTTCTTGTCTAAAAGATATTTGGTATGTAGCATCATCTAGTGAACCTCTACAAGCTTGTTCAAGTTAAAGCCCTGTGGTCAAAATGCCCTCACTCCGTGGGTCACTTGTTTTTCATAGACTCGTATACGGAAAAAACTTTAAAAATCTTCTTGTCTAAAAGTAGAAGGCCAAGGCCTTTGATATTTGGTTTGTAGCATCATTGTGGACCACTACCAAGATTGTTCAAATTATAACCCTGGGGTCAAAATGACCCCTCCCCGGGGGTCACTTGTTCTCCATAGACTCATAGAGATTTTTTTTTTAAAAATCTTCTTGTCTAAAAGAAAAGGGCCCAGCCTTTGATATTTGGTATGTAGCATCATCATCAAGATTGTTCAAATTATAGCCATGGGTTCAAAAATGACCCCATCCCGGGGGTCCCTTGTTTTACATAAACTCATTTAGGGGAAAAAGTTTAAAAAAAAATAGAGGACCTGGCCTTTGATATTTGGTATGTAGCATCATCTAGTGGACCTCTACCAACTATGTTCCAATTATAGCCATGGGATAAAAATGACCCCTCCCCGGGGGGGGTCACTTGTTTTTCATAGATGCATATATGGGAAAGAACACTGAAAACTGTTTAAGTTTGATTAAATAAGGTGAGCGATATAGGACCATCATGGTCCTCTTGTCGAAGTTGTCTGCTGCAGATTTGTTGTATGTCGGAAAGGGTTGAATTGAAACATTTATGACTGACTGTATTCAGTGAGTTATAATACCTTATAAAGCATAAACTGTACCATGATAAATATGTAAGGAAAAAGAATTTCATGATTTGAAAACATTGTCATAATGAGCCATTTACTTATTGCTACTTTGGTCACAGATTTCATTTCTGTTAAAAACTAGACTTTCTTATTTGCTTACATAACCCACCCAAGGGGTTTATCTATAGGCACCTAACTTGTCATTTAATGACAATTTAGATTATGAGTGTAACCTATTGTTTGGGTGAAAACACATGCATTTTGAGAATTGCCTTTACTGCAAGAAGGTTGTAACTCCGTTTTTCATTATTTTACAGGAGAAGCAAAAAACTATCCTATTTTGAAGAAAAATCATAACAAAGAACATCCTCTTACATTGAAAAAATAATTTCATACAAATGAGTTTTAGTAGATTTGTCCAGTTACAACCTTCTTGCACTCAAATTACGTCACTTTTTATTATTTCTTGAGTGCAAGAAGGTTGTAACTCACATAATTTCTTTTCAACATTGAAAATAATTCATAACAAATATGCATAAGTATGAACTTATCAATTTAAATTATAAAAATGAAATACTTTCCTTGACACAGACAACTTTTGACACATCTTCTCAAGAAAGATTGCTCAATGAACCATTTTTCTTTCTAGCAATGTTTTTTTACTGTTTCAAAATTATTATTTTCCATATTTAGTTTTATTTCTTGCTTTAAAGATATTTTATGTGTTTCAAAACTGTATTTACAAAAGGCTTTCATGCAAATGGGTTATTATCTTAAGTTGTTTCCATTAAGTCAGTTTACACTTTTTTGATATATCTAATGAAATATTTCATTGTATCTTTATCGCTTATATTACAATGATATTTAGTTTATATATTTACACATTATTTAGATTTCTCTAACACTCTATTATTTCCACAGTATCCTATTAATAAGTCGTAACATTACTGTCATACTGACGGACAGTCAAACAACAACAAATATTTATTCCTTATTGTTACCCTGATATGAGATACCGATTTAAAAAGTATCAGTCCTAAATTTCATAATGTGAAAGCAAAAGATGAAATAGATGATGCTTACTTCGGATGATAGTTTTCTTACGCAAGGTATGAAGATCAGAGTCCTTTGCAGATGACATCTTGATGTATTCTGATCTCATAACGTGTAACTCTATACCACTAAGAAGTGAAGTCTAACCCAAACATAACTTGTAATTTTTTTTGGTGATTAACTTTGTCCCAATTACTCTGAGACTCAGCTGATGGTGTCTATGTTCAGCAGCATATCTGTATTTTCAACATAGTATACCAGTAGTCCTGGTTTACCAATGACTACCAGGAAAGTATAGATTACAACCAAGAAATAATGATGAAAATGACGATGACATCTAGGAAAGACTAAAAACAGGTTGTTATGTGAGTTGGCATCCAATGGTACAGACTCTGTGAAGGGATGTCCCAAGCAAGCTACACATGGGAAGGAAAAGCAATATCGTAGGGCATTCAAAGACGGGGGAGGAAGATGCGCCCAATAGGACAAATGTATTGGTAATAGACAAGCTGGTTAAATCGGCTTTGTCTGGTGATGTGTCACTGGTCGAAAGTTTGTAAGAACCATTCGGATATGAAGATACATCAGAAGTAAATAACGTGGAGATCAAGAGCAACGCAAGGTTATATCATATCTAGTCAGTTGTCCAACCACAGTGCTAGAGGTCTCTAAGCATCTGTATTTTCTCTGACCAGCTTCAGTCCTGTGAATGATGATGTTGATTCCAAAGATGGTTTCTTAGAGTTATAGGGGAGTATAGTGGGTGCACATCCTGATGAGCAGGACAGATGAGTCCAAATAAGACTTACCAATATTTAGTATGGACCCAAACAAAGGAGATTAAATTTTTGAACTGAACTGAGCAAGGAGAAAAGTCTGACTATGCAAACCAACCCTGAAGGTAAAATTACCTCCCTTGAGACATGATGCTCTCTACAATCTTCAGGTTGTGATTGTGTGACATCAAACTGGTCAAAGAAAGACAACAATCTACCTCTAATGAAAGACGACACATACTTTCTTGGACCAAAATGAACAGTCATAATGGGGAATTAATAGAAGAGGATACAATATTGCAGACTTTTAAGACAGAAAGTTGATCACACTATCTCAACTCACTTAAACCATAGGGAAAATGAATTTTTAATTGCAATCAATCATTACCCAATTAAGCCCAGTCTAATTCCTTACAGGCAATAATAACAATTTAGAAATATAATTAATGGTGTTTATAAGGCTTTTCCTCATACTACAAATTTGCAACAGACGACATTGACTACATCACGGCAAAAATATCGAAAATCTCTAAAAATGACATCAACATCATAATGTTTTTAAAATTTGTCTACTGCACATGCGTCTAAATGCAACCAGTCCATGCACATAAGTGAGGTGGAAAAGAAAGGCATCATACATCTCTGTGAAGCAATTCCATCTAGACAGAAGGTTCTTACCACTGCAGAGAGACTCGGAGAGAAAGGCAGGTAAAGGCAAGGACAAGATCAAGCTTCATGTCGAACCCATTTGGATTCATGAAAGCATTGTACAGAAGGGAAAAACCAACCGGGCTGTTTTAATGAGATTAACTTTTTCGAGGGGATTCTCATTCCACGCTCAAAAGAGATTTGGGGATTGTGACTAAGAAATCCCAGTGAATGAACCACTAAATCCTATAGATATAAATGAGCCAACATGGAAAGAGGTTGCCCACATGGTGAGACAGAAAGGATTTTCCTCTATTCCAGGTTCAATGATGTCATATATTCTTTATAAACAAGTGTCATCTTTCTATCAGAGCCTGTCTATGGGAAAAGTTTCAAATTGGCTTTTGTGAACAGTGAAGGTCCACATCAGCATGTAGATCTGCACAATATGATCAAGATCTATACATTTTACATATTACATACATAAGTTTGTTAGAAGCCTTTCTCAAGTTGTGCAGATTCGGAAAAGGCAATGCAGATGTACAGAATCTACAAATGCCTTTTTTTTTTACTTTACTGTTTTAGACACAATCCTTATGTAATTACACTGAGATACAACCTTCTTGCACAACAAATTGTGTAAAAAAAAAAAATCAGTGCAAGAAGGTTGTATCTGCCAGTTACAACCTTCTTGCACCAAACAAACATACACTTTTGAGTTACAACCTTTTTGCATTAAACTATTTTGAAGATTTAGAATAAGAATATGAATCCAAAATTTTAATATGATGTGTATATATGGATAAAAGTTATTTTTTTGCAAAAAAGTTACTTTTGTGGAAATAGTGAGTTACAACCTTCTTGCGCTAATGGGACGATATATTTCTTTCCAGAGTGTTAGATTTTACACTGGCAGTTTGTCTTTGTATAACTTTGGTCTGTTCTTCACATTTACTAATTTGAAACTAATTTCACAAGAATGTTTTTAGGGTGACCTTCTTGGAACGTTGCTCTAATAATTGAATTGAATTATATGTAGAACTTAGGGTTGCTTCTGAATCTGAAAGAAGGAAAAAATGGCTTACCCAATACCAACACTATTATTTGATCTATTGGAAACATGTGGCCACCAGAGGTCTGGGCTTGTTTCCTTTATATTTGATTAGTAAAACTTTAACCCTTTTCCACATATACGATTTCTAACTCCTGCAGCAGACAGCTTTTTGAAAGCATTGCACAAAAGGCTAAATTGCACAAAGTGAGCAATATCTACTTTTGCCAAAATGTTATCAACTTCATTAAATAATTGTTCTTTCATTTATAAATGTTATAGAGATTTTCTATGCATCATGTAGATGCTGATTTGTTGTATGTTAAAATGGTTTAACAATAGTTTTGTCTATAAGCACTGGCCTTATTTGAAAATATATGGTCATAATTTGGTGATCCTGCTCAAGTTATTCTAGAAGAAGGTAGCTTATGTAGAAAGGAATTATTTTAATTTGAAGAAAATTGTGTGTACTGGTGTGAGAGCCAGGAATTACAAAAATATATGTAAGGTTTGTTGGGGGTTTAGGTTACAATACACCAAATGAATTCCTTCTTTTTTTCCGTGTTAATCAACCAGTTTCAGTCATAAATTGTCACACTTTCTAAGCGTTTCTCATGTAGAACACCTTATATCATTGAAAAGAGTTACTTTTAAGTTAGCTTTAAAATAAACCAGCTGGTTACGGTCATTTTGTACCAAATCAGGCCCTGACAAAACCTGTGTTTAGCATACTCTACTTTCTCTTTCAAACAAGGTCAAACTACTAAAAGTGATCAAATCAATAATTTCCAGAGCAACCTATACACATTTACAATGATTTTTAAACTCGATGTCATATAGTCAATGCATTCTGGTGATGGTATACACTCATTTTCTACGCAAACATAGGTTTTTGGGATTATTTGGGTGTAGATCAGCATTTCAGAAGACATATGTGGCGTAATTTGACATTTAAAACGATTTCTTTGTCCTTTTCGATATGTTTTTATACCCCCTTCGAAGAAGAGGGGGTATATAGGAGTCACTGTCGGGTTGGCTGTCAGTCAGTCGGAAGCCATATTTTGTCCGGCCTATTTCTTACAAACCAATGGGTGGAATTCAATAAAATGTTACATGAAGCTTCTATACCAAGAGGAGATGTGCATATCATAAAGGTCTTACAATTGCATGTTATTTTACAGAGTTATGGCCCTTTTTCTTATTAAGTTATGGTGTAGGTCAAGGTGCTGTTTTGGGGGCTTTTATCATCTTCAGTCATAGTTCTAGTTTCTATTTATTTACAAAGTATGATATACTAAAATGAAAGCACAAAAGCCATTATTATGTAAATTAAGCAATGATTATATAAGAAAAAATTTCTATACCACCCAAACCTAGGTTTTTCGGCTGAATCGACCTAGTGTTATGCTTTCATGCATAACATAGGTCTTCGCAAAGTAAAAATAAGGTATGCATCACATATATTTTAAATTTTACTGTGTCAAATATGTTCATAGAACTTAATAATTATGCATTATTCTCAGGTATTTTAGGCAATCACAACCATCAGTTTGACTGGATAAAAAAATGCATGATATAAAATAAAAGCAAAGTACATGTAGCAACTATTAGGACAATCAGGCAATTATTTTCAGAGACATTTCAATATTCATATGCCCCCCAAACCTCCCGCATCATACTTTTTTCATGTTTATGCCTGGCAGATTTCATTTTTGCTAGTGTTACATGGACGGAAAATTCAATTTTATGTCCCGTGAAGTTTTCCAAAATTGTATTCACTTTTCTTGCTTTTCCTTCAGTATACAGTTGACTAAAGCATTCATATGTCTGAAAACAATTTTTTGGGGATAAATTTCTTTTTTCATAAAGTAAATTTGTTTTAAAATATACCACCATGTGAAAATCCCCAAGTCGTCACCATGAAATATATTTTCAAAAATTATGTATATTTTGGAAGAAATCAAGACATGAAAAACAGTTTAATAATTACTAGGTGTATATATGAAGTAAATATAACCAAATTTGTCATCATAAAATTAAGAAATTAGAAAATAGAAAAGAATAATATGGAGACAGAAAAAATGTCCAATAAACAAAATATTTTTTCTTCTAATATACAAATTAAAAGACTCCATATGGTTTGAAATGAACTGAAAGATGCCCAACAGACTTACTTCAAGAAATAAAATCAAAGAAATTAATCGGAAACTTTTAAAAAGTATTAATTATCTTCTTTTTCTGATATTTTTTTTTGCTATTGTTACACTTGGACGGAAAATCAATGCTAGTGTTACATTAGGACGAAAAATGTGTGTTTTTTATTATCTCCATTACGACTTTTATAATACTTTCTATTAAACTATTGAAATTGCAACATTTATTTATAATGATTTATTTCAGGTTATTTGATGCATAGCAATTCGGACTTCCAACCTTGTTAAGAACATTCCAATAGTCAATATGTGCTGATGTTGTAATATTGAATATAACTACACATCCAACCATTTGTATATAGCGTATGGCGTAGAAAATTATAAAAAGAGAAACATAATTTCTACTTAAGCTTTATTTAGACACCATCATAACACCAAGTTACTAATGTCAATAACATTGTTATATATATCAACATACAGTTTTATAAGTATGCTTGTCATGTGAAGATTCCATAACCAATACAAATGTGTCCACCCAAACAGATGCCTTTTAAAATATGCCGCTCTCAAACTGGCAAAAGGATTTTTTTTAAACTAACCGGTATTCGACCCAAGCTGACTACAAAAAAGGCTAACAACATACACACTACTAAAACAGACATTTCAGGAGAAACAACGCAAGATCAAGCCATCAATTGCACTACTTCTTCCTAAAATGTCTGATTGTCTTGAGAAAAATTGCCAACAAACATGGGACACATACTACAGTATCTCAATCTGCTCTCACACCAAGCATGAAGTGTGAACAATACACACATACTACAGTATCTCAACCTGCTCTCACACCAAGCATCACACTTGTGGTGTGATAGCAGGTTGAGATACTGTAGTATGTGTGTATTGTTCAAATCAGGTTGAGATACTATAGTATGTGTGTATTGTTCACAGTTGTCTCACACCAACCATCAAGTGCGAGCAATACACACATACTACAGTATCTCACTATCATGTAAACTATTTTGCTGTTTTATGCCATACAGTATATGGACTCGACATAGATGAAGATTTTAACAAACTATCATGTAATTACAGTAATTATAATCACTTTGTGTGCGCTTGCTTGTGTGTTCAGAGCGATTTGTCTAATTAACCTAAAGTTACATAATGATCTAACAGTCTGAGTTATCTAGCTATGCCAACTTCAACATCAGCACACAGTAAATACACAGTATAACACAATTAAATAATCATGCATACATGTACAGTTGTACATATAACTATAAAAACTGAGCATATATAATGTTAACCAATTCAATTCATCGACCTACACATGGAAACCAGTAACTTTTACATGTGTGGAAATGTGTTAAACAATCTGGACCCAACCAGCTCCATTCCTGGCTCGGCCGAAACCTTCAAAATGTCAGCACGGTCAGCACGGTAGGACTCCTGTAAACATCGGAGGCTTTCCCTTGGTCGGCATGAAATACATGACAGCTAAAGGCGAATCAGATGTAACCTGAAACACGATGAATAATGTGTGAATGGGGTGACATACTACATACACACCGGCCAATATCCCAGTGTCTCTGCTTCAGAATGTGTAACTAAAATATCTATACGATGATCTGGACTAAAGAACAGTTTGTAGCCTTGTGATCCATAATGTAGATCTATCAACACAGTAAAGTACTAGTAAACATACATGTGCTCTCGAGATACTATCACATTAACAACTTTATATTGTGATTAAGCAATGACCATCTGGAATCTCGGGGTATAAATGGACTCTTAAAGCATTTACCCATTATGTATTATACTGTTAAGGATTGTATTTGGGTTTTACAGTTCATCAACAGTATCTTAGTAGTTTTGAGTCACCTCGAGAAGGCGGGAGGACACTGGTAGGTTTTAAAAGATGATTAAGAATAATATGATATTAATTTGACACTGAACTAGTTTTTTTAATTAACATGCACAATAATTTAGGGGGGATCTATGGTTCCCCAACAGACATGCGCACAGCTTTGGTATACATATACAGTGGAGTCTCGACTATCTGCGAAATTGGATTATGCGCGGTTGGTTCACCTCACCTAAAAATATATCACACTATAGTTTAAGTTAACACAATGTTTCGGTTATCCGCGGAATCGATTATAACACGGTTTGGATTTATGTCGCCCAAACTCAACGGATAATCGAGATTCGACTGTACAGTTATCAAGAGTTATCACATTTACAAATTCCACCAATCTTACCTCATTACCTCTTACCATATTTAAACTTCGCAAAGACTATGCACGTACTGCTGACGGTCAATAATTGCAATCGTGCAGATTCATCAAAAACAAACAAGATTTTATAAAGGTATATCATTAACAAAACTGAAACATGCTCTCATGTAACTTTCTAGCTGAAAGTATATCTCTATTGTCATTTGAAACAATTGAGTATACATGCAGGGTCATGTTATCAGAAACACATACTTTGTGGCATCATGATGAATGCGGAAGTGTGGCCGTTTGCAATGGAGCATATCAAGAATTCAGAGAGCATGCCATCTGACAGATATCGGAGATTAAACAAAAAGTAAAAACAAATTCTGCAAATAGATATAAAACAGATCACAAAGGGATTCACAAATTATTTTGAAAGCTATTGAGACTAGTCTCAAAACCAGGTATTGCACCGCACTACCCAATAGCCATTATATTGTAAAGTATGTATGTATACTTGATTGTCACAAGACTTACTAGTCCAGACAAAATTATACAGGTTAATTATGGAGATGAGATTTGTCGAGACCTGTGCTTTCTGTAAACAATAAATAACATCACTTACGACTGCAGGAAATACCTCTAAGCCATGCGTCACAGAAACATATGTTCCTTTGGGGTAACTGTTGACAAATGTGCGTACAAAAGACATAAAGAGGAAGATGCAGAATTGTGCTTATTTAGTGATCATTTAAAAAAGAAAAGCGGGTTTGTGTGTTTGGTTTTCACATACATTTATGCGCTTTTTAGGGTGACTTGCATACAATTTATATAGCACAGTATTTGAAGTCCAGTGACCCAAGAAATGTTCTAACCAGATTTGGAGAAAATATGTCGAAAAATATGTGAATGCATGTATACATGTGCTTGTTATATGCACACATACATGCATTTATGCACGATTGTGCATACATGTACACAAATGTATTAGCCCTTGCAATATAGGATGACCCAAAGAATGTTCCCATCCATTTTGGAGAAGGTCCACCAAATGATGTGCTAATTCATAATATCTATAGCCAGACAGACAAAAAGACTGGAAAAATAATTAATAGGTAGAAAACAAAGCATATTAGGTGATTTAAAGCCGATGAACATGAAATTTGCGAACTTTGCAATGAAAGGAATGTCGTGCAGAACAGAATTTCAAGTAAACCGACTGTCCACACAAATTGCATCATTTACATATATATATAACTTATTTATTTATTTATTTTATTGGGGTTTTACGCCGCTTCCAACATTGTTTCAGTTATCTCACGGCGACAGTTCAGTTATTCATCATCCCTGGGTAAACAAACCAGTACTAGGCTGGAAAACGTGCCCTGCCAAAGGGCACTCCACCATGACCGTAGTGCCGCGACTTGGGATCGAACCCGGGACACCCGGTTTCTAAATCCTCGACGCTAACCACTCGACCACAGCGGATTCCTTACATATCTTAAGTTAGACTTGTCCTGTTTCATATATAATTGGAACACCTCTATATTTCAGTAATTTTTGTAATTCATTGGAATATAAAAGGCTTATCATACACTCCAAATTAAAACATGTATGTATTTCTCACTGTGCAATTAGGGCATTCACCGTAATATATAATGTATTACTAGTTTTACATTAAGCACACTTACTGCAAAATTGCATTGGTCATCACAGCCTCGTCTTCTTCAGTTACATTGTCTGGAACCTCCATGTCGGGACAGGACCGGCTGGAATGCCTAACAGATCACGTTGATAGTTTTTCTAATACATAAAATTCTTTCAAAGAGAAAAAACTCATATGTAGATCATGTGCATAATGTATGGGATTGTATAAAGTGCTAAATGATGAGATACCGAGTTCTATCAGTGAGATAAAATCCATATCACCCACAGGTATGACGTTATTTTCCTAGTTTCCGGTCATGTTTTACTACACACGTTATATATATATAAAGAAATACGTAATGGGTATATTATTAGATCGGATACAAGCATTGTATAATTCAGTATTCCGTAAATTTAACAAATCGGACTTATTGTCATTGTCTGACATTGTGTAATAAACATACATTCACACAGATTCGTCCGCGTGTGAACAGGTACGAAGACCCAGATACACGCTTGTCGGTCGGTTTGTCGGTCCGTTGGTCTGTGGACATTTCTTGTGAACACTATTTCTCAGCAACCCTTGGTCAGAATTCAATATAACTTCACAAGAATGATTGATACCAAGCCTAGTTGTGCATATTGTCGGCGTGTTGCATTGGAATTATTTTTAATTGAGTTATGGCCCCTTGAATTTCTCATACATATGTATATTGCAAGGCACCATCTCGAGGTATTCATCACCTTCAGTGAATTTCTAGTTTCATCATTAATTATCATAAAATAAAAAGAAAATATGTTTGTTTTGAGTGGATATGGAATATATTTCAACTCGAAGTGATACAATTTTAACATTTTCGCTCGCGCTACGCGCTCGTGAAAATATTCAATTGTATCACTTCTCGTTGAGATTTATTTCATATCCACTCAAAACAAACAAATATCCTCTATGTACTTACTTCATAGCACCGGGGGACGACGTCGGGAGTGGTGATCCGGTCAGCAATGCTGGCCTGGTCGACTACCTCGGGCATTTGATCAGCAATGGTGGCCTGGTCGTCTGGCATCTGATCATCAGTGGTGATCCGGTCAGCAGTGGTGGCCTGGTCGTCTACCTCGGGCATCTGATCATCAGTCTGGATCCGGTCAGCAATGGTGGCCTGGTCGTCTGGCATCTGATCATCAGTGGTGATCCAGTCAGAAATGGTGGCCTGGTCGTCTGGCATCTGATCATCAGTCTGGATCCGATCAGCAATGGTGGCCTGGTGGTCTAACTCGGGCATCTGATCATTAGTCTGGATCCGATCAGCAATGGTGGCCTGGTCGTCTGGCATCTGATCATCAGTCTAGATCCAGTCGGCAATGGTGGCCTGTTCGTCTACCTCAGACATCTGATCATCAGTCTGGATCCGGTCGGCAATGGTGGCCTGGTCGTCTGGCATCTGATCATCAGTCTGAATCCAGTCAGCAATGGTGGCCTGGTCGTCTGGCATCTGATCATCAGTCTGGATCCAGTCAGCAATAGTGGCCTGTTCGTCTACCTCGGGCATCTGATCATCAGTCTGGATCCGGTCAGCAATGGTAGCCTGGTCGTCTGATCATCAGTCTGGATCCAGTCAGCAATGGTGGCCTGGTCGTCTATCTCGGGCATCTGATCATCGCCAAGCTGTTGAATTATAATGTTCACCATGCTGGTGTTGTCAATGAAGGAGTCGTGTTCATCATCGTCATCTTCCGATGCGAACAATTGGGACAGCGCTTCAACTTCATTGGTGTAGGATTGATCAGGACTAGGATGATTTTCTTCTGGACCAGTCTTCAGAAGAGGCACAAAGTGGTTTGGTCGCCAATCGCTCTCTGGAATGTTGGTCATTCCTCATTGTTTTCCCACCATACAGGGGGTACACGGAGACAACCTCTGTGTTAAGAACATTGGCCAAAGCCGCCATCTGCCATGCGCCCATATACCGACCACTCCGACACAGATCAAGAACCTCCGCTCGGAAAATTATCTGCACAGCCACACCACACAACTTCTGTGTATCATACTTTTCAGAGAACATGGCAAACTGTACGGCTACATTGCCATGAGCAGAAGAATTGCATCCATTTGTCAGGAAATTGTCATCCAAGTAATTGTTTTCATGCCTGACAAGCTCATCGATAATCCGAGCTCTCATCTCCAGGTGATTGTTTTCATGTCCATACACCAGCAGACTAGCACATCTTGGCAGGCAATTGCCATCCCCATATACATTGCACGGATATAACCCACGGGTTAGCCGATCTTCTGGTATCAAACCTAGAGCAGTTTCGTCGATGGTTCTCTTGTGGGTGAGAAATGTTACTTCAGGCAGCTGTGGCATAGCCTCTAGTTCAGTTTGTGCTATAATTTGCTGCAAGTCATCATATATATCTGACAAGAAGACAATTTTTCCCAAAGCTGTAGTGATGGTGAATGTACAGTTGTCGTGGATATGGTGGCCGGTGTTGTCTTGGATATAGATGCCGGAGTGGTCTTGGATCTGGATGCTGGAGTGGTCTTGGATGTAGACGCCGCTGTGGTCCTAGATGTTGACGCCGGTGTGGTCTTAGATGTGGATGCCGGTGTGGTCTTGGATCTACAGCGTGATAGTCGTGGTTGTTGTCGTCGCTGAGGAATACCAGGGAGTTCCTCAAAATCAGATCAGGAACATCGGGCGAGTGATAGAAGACTACAACAGGGTGGTTTGTTATTTGTCGAGCAGTGAAGAACACAGACTTGGCCTCATCTTGGTATCTGACGGTTCGATTTTTGCCGAAGTCCAGTGTAAGCAAGACACAGTCTGTGCCGAAGTCCAGTGTAAGCAAGACACAGTCTGTGGGCAGGTTTTTCTTTACTTCTGCAAACTGCCTCTGTTGCCACTGCCTAACAAACAAGTGTTCGCCAAAGCTGGTGCCCTGCAACATCAGATTGAAGCTCCTCAATCATGTGCGATACCCTTTCTCGCTTGCTCTTCAGGACTCTTCTTGCCTTCCCATCCTCAACCACTCTCTCCCAGTGATTCCAGGTCACCATTGTGTCTTCTTCTTTTTTTCCGAGGTGGTCAGTTAATCTTGAAACTTTGCATTTCTCGCACAACTGAAATATGCATTGCGCATCGTGAAAACGTTGTGCATCACTCTTGCGGCACATTACAACATTCAGTAGTTCGTCAAAGTCTTTAGGGGTATTTCCTGCCATGAATCTTCTAACAGCTCGTATTTTGTACGTGATATTTTGGCATACTGTGCATACACAGTATATCCAATGGCGGTGTGTCAGGAGTCTAACATTCTTTGGCCTGAGAGTTGTGAACTTGGTAAATCCAATCTTAATTTCTGTGTGTTCTTTTTTGAACAGTCTGTATGCCGCTATCCGTCTGCTGTAGGTTTTTTATATTTATGCAAGGGTAAAGAATAAGTTATGCCCCAATTGAAGAAGAGGGGGTATATTTATTTGCACATGGACGTAGGTAGCTTGTCCCATTGATAACTGCAAACTTGGCCATATGTCTCAATATTCCGCAAGGCGCTCGGGCAAGACCAGACCGTATAAATGACCCCTATTGATTTTGAATTCATCTAGTCAAAAGTCAATGTGACTTTGAATACAAAAGGTTAACCTGATTGATACTGGCATGATCAGTAGATGACCCTATTGGTTATAATGAACTGCATGGGGATACATAAGCTATTGGATCATCTATCTAAACAATAACTTTTGATTTCAGCAATCTACAGCCACTGCACAAGGGAGGAAGCCACCAACAGTTAACAGAACAGAGAAAATTGATGTAAGTATTTTTGTCGTCCGGTCGTTCTCATTCCAAAGTGTTGAATTATAAAGATTATAAGTTGCTGCGGCATCAAACAGGAAAAATCTTTAAAATAATTTTTCCTTTGAATACACTTAAAAAACATTCATGCCATATCGCTTTGTCAGAAAATCTGGCTAAATTCAAAGAATTTCATTAAGATGAAATATATTCCTTCAACAACAATAATAATAATAATAAAATCTTTATTTAATGAAGGTTGCACATATAACTTATATAACAAAGGAATTGCATATGACTTGGAAAATGTCGACTCAAACATATAGAAAGTCTCTAAGTTGTAGGTTTAATAATTTAAACAAAAGGGCCATGATGGCCCTGGATCGCTCACCTTAATTATACAATGTACTGCAATGCAAAACACATCAAGACAATTATTCTGAATGCAACCTCCACAGTGTTAACAATATTTAACAATATTTTCCTTCATTTGGCCTAGTGATCTGTATTTTTTTTACCTGATATGAACCATATTCCAACATGGACTAGATATCATCAAGACAACATTCTGACAAAGTTTCAACTTTGAGCAAGTAAAAATGCGGCATCCGGAGTTTGAACAATATTTTCCTTTATTTACCTAGTTTCTGATCCAATATGACCCCTATTCGAACTTGACCTAGATATAATTCAGACAAACATTCTGACCAAATTTCAAGCTGCTGAAGCAAAACATGTGGCATCCAAAGTATTCACAAGATTTTTCTTCAATTTGATCTAGTGACCTAGTTTTTGACCCAGCATGACCCATATTCTAACTCGGCCTACATATAATCAAGAAAAAGATTCTGAAAAAGATTCTGATAAAGTTTCATCATGCTGAAATTAAAAATGTAGTATCCAGAGTGTTAACAAGTTTACCCTTCAATTTGGCCTAGTGACCTATTTTTTTGACAGCTAAACATTCTGACCAAATTTCAAGCCGCTGAAGCAAAACATGCGGCTCCTACAGAGTTAACAAGATTTTCCCTCAATTTGGCCTAGTGACCTAGTTTCTGATCCAATATGACCCATATTTAAACTTGACCTATATATCTTTAAGACAAACATTCTGACAAAAGTTCAAGCTGCTGAAGCAAAAAATGCGGCATCCAAAGTGTTAACAAGATTTTCCTTCAATTTAGCCTAGTGACCTAGTTTTAGACCCGGCATGACCCATATACAAACTTGGCCTTGATATCATTCAGCTTATTATTCTGAACAAATTTCAAGCCACTGAATCCAAACATGCGGCTTCTACAGAGTTAACAAGATTTCCCTTTAATTTGACCCGACGTGCCCCATGTTCGAACTTGACCTACATATCATCAAGACAAACATTCTGATAAAGTTTCAACATGCTCAAGTTGAAAATGTGGCCTCCAGAGTGTTAACAAGATTTCCCTTCAATTCGACCTAGTGACCTAGTTTTTGACCTCATATGGCCCATTTTCGAACTTGTCCAAGATTTCATAGAGATGAACGTTCTGATAAACTTTCATGAAGATTAGATGCAAAATGTAGCCCGTAGAGTGTTAACAAGCTCAAATGTTGACGACGCACGACGGATGGACGCCGGACAAAATGTGATCCCAATAGCTCACCTTGCACTTCGTGCATAGGTGAGCTTAACAGTTTAAAACATTGGCCAAACCTAAAATTGCTTGTTTCGGGCAATTTCTTCTTAAGTCGCAATGTTATCAAAAGTCGTTGTGTCTATAAGTGGGAAAGGGTAAAGCACCAAACGCTAAAGTTGAGCTATTGTGATCCCATTGTGTCCTATTTTCATCCTTACCAATTTGTTGGTCAACCTTTTCCCTCCTATGACAAATCTGCAGCAGACCAAATTGAAAACATACCCGAAAAGAATTGGAAATTCCCTTAAAATAAAAGTACAATAGTTGAATAGAGTGGAAAACTGCTCGTTTTGACCATTTTTTCTTTCTTCACAATGTTTTCAAAGGTCCTGCTGCAGAGTTGTCAAAAAACATCTGTATGTTTGAAAGGGTTAATACATGTACCCTAGAGGCATGTTTTCTTACAATCTTTAAGCCACTAATCAGTTTGTTTATCAGTATCTTGATGACATAAGGGGTAAAAAACAAGTTTCAACATCATCGGATTTGTTATATTGATTTGAAAAAGCATTTTTATATATTTTTTAATTTTCAACGTAGGGTTTTAGAGGAAGATCAATAAATGTCCTTTTTCAAGAATGTGGAGAGGCAACAAATGAGATAAAGACACCAAAAACAAGTAACTGGAGGATTGCAAGCAATACCATAGTCCCCTACCGGTTTGCACTTTTGAGTCAAAAATTAGGCAAGCAAGAGTTATGGTTCATGTCCACTGCACTCCCCCTTGATGAGATGCATCCATGTGTGAAATTTCATAACCATAGCTAGTACAGTTTTGGAGATATGCTCCGGACAAAAATCAAGTATGAAAATAAAGAAAGGGAAACAACTCAAAAATTAGGGAAGCAAGAGTTATGGTTCATATGCACTGCACTCCGCATTGATGAGATGTATCCACATATGGAATTTCATAGACCTAGGTAGTATAGTTTCGGAGATATGCTCCGGACAAAGAACTGGATTCCGCCCGCGCAATAACTCAAAAATTAATCAAGCAAGAGTTATGGTTCATCTGCACGGCAACCCCCCTTGATGAGGTGTATCCATGTGTGAAATTTCATAACCATAGGTAGTATAGTTTTAGAGATATGCTCCGGACAAAAATCAAGTATGAAAATAAAGAAAGGGAAGTAACTAAAAAATTAGGCTAGCAAAAGTTATGGTTCATGTCCACTGCACTCCCCCTTGATGAGATGCATCCATGTGTGAAATTTCGTAACCATAGCTAGTACAGTTTTAGAGATATGCTCCGGACAAAAATCAAGTATGAAAATAAAGAAAGGGAAATAACTCAAAAATTAGGGAAGCAAGAGTTATGGTTCATGTCCACTGCACTCCCCCTTGATACGATGTATTCATGTGTGAAATTTCATAGCCATAGCTAGTATAGTTATGGAGATATGCTCCGGACAAAAATCAAGTATGAAAATAAAGAAAGGGAAATAACTCAAAAATTAGGCAAGCAAGAGTTATGGTTCATGTCCACTGCACTCCCCCTTGATGAGATGCATCCATGTGTGAAATTTCATAACCATAGCTAGTACAGTTTTGGAGATATGCTCCGGACAAAAATCAAGTATGAAAATAAAGAAAGGGAAATAACTCAAAAATTAGGGAAGCAAGAGTTATGGTTCATATGCACTGCACTCCGCATTGATGAGATGTATCCACATATGGAATTTCATAGCCATAGCTAGTACAGTTTTGGAGATATGCTCCGGACAAAAATTTGCCGGACTGACTGACTGACAGATGGACTGACGGACTGACGGACGGAGTGCAAACCTAATAGTCCCCTTCGGCACGCCGGTAGGGGACTAATAACTCCAGTCTACACTAACGACCTTACAAATGATGAGCAGGACTGTTTGATAGGACGTGTGAATGAATCCGAAAATCAAAAAAGAACTTTCAGTACACAAACAGAGGAAGTGCTCATTTTCACAAATAAGGATGAATTATTATCGGCATATGACCCCAAGGGGAGATCTTTGCAAGATTTGTTTCGCTTGTTAGTTGCACAGGAAGCATCGATCAATGAATTGAAAGAAGCTGTCCAAGTATTACCGGATATTTTAGCATGTGTTAGGGCACTTAAGGATGAGAGAGAAATGAATCTAAGCACATTGATCAACGACGGTTTACTGGATTTCTCGACCCTAGCTAGGACAGAAGACTTACCACAGCCTATTAATGTTCTGGGGACTGCTCCTTCTGAGGAAGACCAACAAATATAATTGGATCAAGACGAGACCATGGAAGAAGACAACTTTCCCGAAGTCTTCTAGGACCAAGTCCAGGAACAACTTCAGGAACAAGACCAGGAACAACTTCAAGAACAAGTCAGATTCGATATAATCGACCTACTAGAAAGGCCAGCAGAGGAAAATGTTCAACCTGAATGTTATGCTTACCCTGTAGATCTAAATGTTGCCACGTAGAAGAGTATGTCCTTCAATCTCCGGTGCCATGATGGTCCCATTGTTGAGATAAGTTGCGATAGAGATATGGTTTTTGTTCCTGTAGAAACTGAGGTCAGAATCGCTGGCCGCGTTCAACAGGAACTAAAACCATTTTGCACATGGCCCGGAAACTTTGCATGGCAAGCGGCCCAGAAAATGTACAGCTTGAGGGAAATGGTTAATCATAACTATTATGGGATGTCTGGAAAGCAGGCATTATCACCAAGAACACGCCATGCAATTGAGCATTCAATCGTGGACATTAATGTCGACTTTCTTCGACAGGCTGTAAGTGGTATAAATACCGGAATTCGAAACAGCAAACGACAGAGGAAACCCGTAGCAATTCGAAGACCTTTATTTCGGATGAACAATATTTTTCATCAGTGATATAGTATTTAGCAAATGAAATTGCACATAATTATTGAATTAAAAATATAAAATTCCTAGTGGTCTAAATGAATATGGTGTTTTTTTGAAATTGTATAAAGACTTATCACGGCAAAAAAGCAACATACTAGTCTACTTTCTCTTAACACAAGTTCCCATCTGAGTATTCACTTTGTGCAAATGTAAAAAATACTCGACTGAATAATGTTTACCTGTGCCAGTATTTATTCAAATATCAAAGTTAAAATTTCTTAAATTTATTTATTAAAATGATAAAAGAATCAGCTATTAGAAAACACCTTTTTCCCCCGATTACAATTACAGAAAACACCACCAGTATACAGTCAAATAGGAAAGTTTCTCTTAACCCATTCCCTCATATAGATGAAAACAGTGACAAAAGAAGACATTTCTCAAAACGACCAATTTCTCCTTTTGCCACAATGTTTTCCACTTTTAGTAATGGATAACCTATCTTTTGACAAAATATGTTCAAAGTTGTCTGCTGCAGAATTGTCATATGAGGGAAAGGGTTAAAATGAATTAAAACAATAATGAGTTACTTAATTGGCTTCTGCTGTTATCGGTGTCAAAAGTTCGGACACCACGAGATTAAATGTAATGGTTCCCATGTCTGTAGTAAGTGTAGTTTTGTTGGAAATGATCACCAGTTGTCTGCCTGTACTAATACTGTTAAATGTGCGAACTGTGGCCTAAATCATGCTGCAAGTTCGAAGGAATGTTCTTTTTGGCTTTCACAGAAAGAAATACTTAATGTAAAGTATAAACCAAATGTTAGTTTTGTGGAGGCCAGGAGGATTGTTGCTCAACAACAAAACATTGCAGCTAGATTTAATGGTGACAACAGTTTCGCATCTAAAACTAGACCAACTACTATCAGGCCTGTTGTCAATACACCGCCACCTCACACGAATGTACTACATGCCATCGCCCTTTGAAGGTTCTATCTCAAAAGTTTCCTGACATCAGTTTACAGTTAAAAGCAATTATGTCAAATGAACAGCCCTCTACTTCTATCCTTTCTTCATTACCATCAATGAACAAAGACACCTGTAGTAATACTGCATCTTCTTCGAAAGAAAATGAGTCTTCTTCTGGAGAAATTGAGTCTTCTCCTAAAGAAGTTGAATCCTCTTCCAAAGAAATTGATTCTTCAAAAGGAAAGGAATCTTCTAAAGTTATAAAAAATAATTCAAAACATACAAGTAAACTACCTGCTACGAATAAATCTTCAATTATTGCACTTAAAGCAAACCAACAATACAAACCTAAGTCAAAATCACACTCAAAGGCCGATTCTTGAAATATTGGACGGAATCGAAGAAGAAGTCCGATCTTTTTCAGAAGCTGAAAGAACTCTATTGTCCAACCCGTTGTCCCGTTGGCCAGTGTGATCAGAGGATCATAATACCTACATATAACAACTTTATAAGACACTGGGGGGGTACAATAAATATGCCTCAAATTAAACTTTATGAATGTCCATGTTGCTCATTTGTGTCAGCACGAGAATATAATATCAGAAGGCATCTGGGTCAGAGACACAAACTGACCACAACCCAAGCCATTACTTCCAGGAATGTAGATAACGCAAACTACCTCAACCCCATGGATATACAACCCTATATGTACGACCACCGAGCTAGGATGATCCAAAAGCGGAAAGAGATGGACACCCCAGCTTCTGTCCTGGTCCGAGGAGAAGTCTGTCGAGATGAAGAGGCCTATCTGGATGGGTCGATAACTTAAAAAAAGTCGAAGAAATGAACTTTTCATACTTGTCAGTGTTCTTTTGTGTTTTCTTTCATCTTATATCTTACCTTCTAGCTGATAAGTGAATCATTTCCTATATTATTATTTATTCTTTATAATCTTCTACAGCTCAGTTTCTTTTGACCAATGTTTATTTGAACATTGGATCTTAAGAAAGGGGGAATGTAACGGGAGCGGTTTCTTTAAATCACCATACATATACCTGTCCCTACCTTTTCTTATGACTCTTCTACATGTATGCCTGCCTTATGTACTTGTGGTATGCATGGTTCATGTGATTATTGTGTATACACAAGGTAATCTGTACTATATAAGGCCTGTCTCTTTCTGTTCTCTTCCCAGTTGTGACTAGCTCCAATGCTTACCACTCTGAGCAATCTCTCTATTTCTGATTTCCCCTCTATTATGTTATATATTATTATTTAGTTGTATGTGTCGTTATTGTGTACATTTGTCCTGTTTTGGCTATGAGTAAAAGCCAACAGTTATTAGAAGTATAAAGTAGCATTCTTTCTCTGTTGTCGTGTTTTATCCTAAATCGAACCTGCCGTGGCCGGTTACACTTGGATATATTTGTGTATGTTTAACTGGTGTGAGAAAGCCAGGAAACGCATGAATATGTGAACAGGCCGCTGTGATATGACTGAATTTTTTGCTTAAAGCAGCGTTAAGCTCCAATCATTAAATCAACCGATCTGACAACGAAACGAAATCTGAACTCTGGCACTACTGTGGGGATTACGCAAAACAGTCTGGTTACACTTCCGTTTTGATTATATGTACTAAAAACAGCTGAATAAGAGAAGTGTAGCTTACTAAAGTCATTATAATTGTATTATACTGAGAATAAATATTGTTTACAGGCATTTATTAGCAGCCTTTTAGCAGGATTTAGGTTGGAATGTATATTGTTTTATGGCGCATCGACAGCTAAGGTCATTTAGCGCGCAATTAGATTTAAATATTCATGATCCCTGGGTAAACAAACCAGTGCTAGGCTAGAAAATGTGCCTTGCCAGACGCTGATTTAGGTTGGGTAGAAGTATCGTTGATTTTGAAAAATCTGAAGACATTTTGGGAAAAAGAGCTTTGCATTTTTTGGCTATTTCAGTTAAACCAGGTGCAACTTTTTAGATTTTTCACAAATATAGGTGAACAGGTAGCTGTCCATAAGTTTTCAGAAAGTTAAATTGAATTTTGAAAAAGTTTTCAGATAATTTCAACAACATTTTGAGTGTTTTCAAAAGTATTTGAATAATTTGAATAGTTTTCAGAGAATTTAAACAGTTTTTAGGTTAAGACTGATTTTAAGCCCACACTTGAACTTGAAAATGTCTACAAGCAATATAGCAGTAAACTTTGCAATTCATGAAGACCTCCAGGGGATAGTAGGCGTTGGACCTACGATCGCAGATGCCATCATATTAACTAGGTCAACCTTGCACAGAAAACTTTGGAGAACCTCGTCAGACGGTCATTCACTCAAAATGAAGTGACTTATCTGGACTTACCAGTCAGCCATTCTGCAAGTAAGACTATATTTCAAGATGAAGCTACGGATGGCATAACTCATTCAGGGGGAGCTGCTTGGCATCAAGCCGGTCGTGAAATCCCTGCAAGCAAAGATGACACATCCACGATAGCCCATATTAATAACTTACTTAATACTGCGGAGGCCTTAACAAGAGGGATAACTAAAATTTCAGAGAAAAATATGGACAAAACAAAGTCACATACCAAGACAGATAAAGTTATCCGAGGTTCATCCAAAGCACAAACTCAAGAACACAGTGACCATGACAACATCAAACGAAAGGACTCGGTTACAAAATCAGTCGTAAAATAAATTGTGATGGGTTATCACGTAACACAGACTCCGGAGCAAGCTCAGACTCAGATCGTGATGCGGTTTCTGCGAGCTTGCTGGAGACCCGTCGTCACGAATCAAGACACTCAACTCATGGAAGATTTCCATACATTCCAAAGGGAATGTATTTCGATCGAAAAAGAAGCTGGATAGCTTTCAGAAAGTTATTTGTAGAATACGTGGAACTGTGTGATTTGAGGTCAAGGTAAAGCCACACATGCTTAAGTTGGTGTTTGGCGGCGAAATCAGTCGACTACTACGAAACCCTTGTGGAGAGGGAGGAGGATATGGGGTACCATTTACTACTCAGTAAATTGGAATCAAGGTTTGGGGACAAAAGCCATTTGAAACATCAAACGCCAAGTTTCAGAATGCTGCACAGCGTCAGGAGGAATCGTTAGAATACTGGTACGATAGGGTATTAAGGCTGGCCACAGAGGCATTCACAGAATGTTCGCAAGTATATTCTGATAGACAAGCCATTTGTAAATTGTGCCAGGGCCTTTTTGACAAGGATGCGTGTCACGCCATCTATATGCAAAACCCCTATAACACGGAAGAAGCAAGGGATGCCATCTTGAAGTTTCAACGTGTACACTCAAACATGCATGGTAAAAAGAAACGAAACTCCAAAGATCAAGATGACCCCAACATTAATGCCGTTTCGTCAGAGCAAAAGCCTACACCAAGCCAAGTACAACATAACTCAGAGATATTAGCAAGCTTACAGAAAACTCTGGAAGGGATGACCATGAAGTTGTAACGATATGCCAACTCAACTCATCCTCACCATATAGTATTGAGATGAAAGTAGAGGATAAACTTATAACAGCCGTCCGTGGTCGATACTGGTGCGGATCTTACATTAATTTCTGATAAATTATACTCGATCCTGTCCAAACAACCCAAGAAGTTGCTGGAAGAGATATGTCGATGATAGGGGAAGTGTGGTGGGTATTTACTACTTCTGAAGCCATAGTTCAGACCAGAATCACTGGATCAATTAACACCCATACACCATATCAATATTATACTATAACATACATGATTACACTTCAGATATCAACCAATTCATGCATTTTCCTCTTCCAGCAGATATAGGAAGACAATATGAGTAACATGTCTTAAGCTACTATTCCAATTAAGTTGATTGTTAAATGAATACTCTCAGACAACGATGTCTTTTTATATTTTTTCCATGTGCGTTGCATCCTTGGAGAGTGCACACCATACGGGACAGAAACATTGACAAGCATAAACTTAATCATTGTTTATTTGACCTATTTTTCTGTGCTGTTTAAGCGCATTCATCTTTAAATGATCGATCATCTGACCTCAATTTTTACACAATTACAATTCCACTTTCGGACTTTATCCGACATTCTAGTTCGTTTGCAATTTATATAAACTAAACCAGTATGTATTGTAGAATATTATATTTTCATCTATATCTGCCTTGTTTTAAATTTTGGTTGTCATACATTGTGGATTCTTGCCATCCTATTAGGGCGTTGACTCTTGTTTAAGTACCATATTATCGAATACAGATCTTTCGTTTGTATAAACCACGCTTTTTATGATTATCAAAGATATTTTCACCTCATTGATGAACCACAAAAGGTTGCGAGTTATTAACTCAAGACTACACGTGTAGAAAACATAGTCACTAAAGAAGAAATTGCTCAAAACTAGCAATTTCTCCTTTTGCCACAATGTTTTCCACTTTTAGTCATAGGTTACGTTCAAGAAATAAAACAAATTACGGTGCACCAGATCGTCTATATGCATATAAATACGCTGACATATCACAGAAAAATTAGGTTCTGAATATAAATACGCTAACATATCACATACTAAGTAGGTCAATTTCTTGCTTTCTTTTTCTCATAATTTAGATTATTTTTTCTCAATCTATTTAAAATCATTGAATATGCGAGTATATTTTGTTAAATAAAGGATGAAGACATTTATAATAGAGGGGAATTGGTTCGAACCCCAGCTCGGCCAACACTCTTTCCGTCCTTTGACAAAAGTCATTGTTACAAGCGTCATTCGTCTTCCGCAAATGGGCTAAAAGTCTATGTAGAAAAACAGTCAGTTTCTTGGAAAGATTGTTGTGTGTATATATGGCGTGAGAAAGCCAGGAAACACATGCATAGGGCAGATTTCACAATTCACGCAATTATGTGGTCCATTTGCTTACATTTGTTTCTATTATAAGTTGACTTCATTTGTAATGCAATCGCATTTCCATTCTCATGAAGATCATCTTACAGAAGTAATTTGTATTGAAATTCTGGTAATATCGTGTTTAATAAAATAAAAAAATGCTAGAACATGTCAATGTTTTTGACAGAGAAGACAGAAAATCTCCCCGCTACCGATATACCACTTATTTGAAGATGTTTTTCAGTAACGTCTGGTAAGTTTTGTATTTTTGTTTGTTTAAAAGGTTAATTAAAACAATTTAAAATGATTACAGTTTTATCGTTATATACTTAAATATTCGGTGATTGCACATGGTAATCTGTCTTCCCATAGTAACGTAACATTAGCAGACATGATACACTGCTAGTCGTTGTTAGCCTAAACATGCCTTTATAAAAATCATTGGTAACAACGATTACTTGTCGGATAAAACAAGTATTGCATATAACAATAAATCGGTAATTCCCGATCATTAAGATTTTTAGGTCTAAACTTTTGTGAACGCTACGCAAAATCGATTCTGTCATATTTTAGCGTGACGATAACAACTTTTTTGCTCGCCTATTCGAAAAAATAGGGACGCTTATATAATCACCCCGGCGTCCGCGTTGGCGTTGCCAGCTTGGTCAAACCTTTGCGTGCAAGGCCTTTTCTCAGACACTTTCTCAGACACTGTGTATCCTGCTGTTGCATTGAAACTTCACGAACTTATTCAGGGTCATTAGGTGACCTTGAATGTCAAGTCCCATAACTCTGGAATGGATTTTGACTGAATTGTACCTCTTTTTGGACTTAGAATTTTGGTCAAACCTTTGCGTGCAAGGCCTTTTCTTAGATACTGTGTATGCTGTTGCTTTGAAACTTCACACACTTATTCAGCGTCATTAGATGACCTTGTATGTTAAGTCCCATAACTCTGAAATAGATTTTGACTGAATTGTGCCCTTTTTTGGACTTATAATGTTGATCAAACCTTTGTATGCAAGGCCTTTTCTCAGACACTGTGTATGCTGTTGCTTTGAAACTTCACACACTTATTCAGGGTCATGTGTGGTTTTATCTGATACTGTAAGTCTTCGGTATTATGTTCACTATCAGCATACATATCTAATCAAATCTTCTGATTTTTTGGGCGGCCTGTATGGACTTGGTTAACATTTGCATGCAAGTATTCAAAAGGTGTATTATCTTGCAATAGGTGATACTGTGTGACTTTACATAATGCTATAACTGTTCTGAAGTAGGCCCTGATAGGCGAGCTATATTGTCCTCCGACAACTCTTGTTTTATTCGTGAATATTTTACACCGAATCATTGTTTACATCCGGGTATCGATTAGTGTTTTGGCGTACGAACGCTCACGGTTGACATTGCAATGGAAAAGAAAGTGGTAAAAACTCTTGATAATAAATAATTCCATATTTGGCTAATTCTATCCTTCGATATAATTAATGTTAACATTTAGTCACGCTTGCATCGAGACAAGCGCCCAATCAAGTGAGACAATAGTTGAAATTTGATGATTTTCTCGGAGTCGAATATTCGGACATTAAAATTTCGACTGTAAAATATCGTTTGTAAATATTCATTTATTAGGTTTGTAGTTTATATTGAATCCATATCGTTTCTGTGTTTGGGATCGTTATTTATTGGACAGAATTAAGAATGCAAACATTTTTAAATGGACAGAAATATAGATGCTAACGTGACAAATGGACATCTTTGCAAATGTTACATTGGACAGAAACAGAGTTTTGTGTCAACAAGAGAGAATACTTTTGATAAAAGCCATATTTATGTGTTAATGTCACAAGCTTAACTGTTTAATACTAAATATTAACTGTTTTATACTAAATCTTAATTGGATTAAGTAAACTGAATGCTAATGTTATGATTGGGGCAGAAGTATATATGCTAATGTTACATAGGACAAACACATAGTTTGACATCAACAAGATAGAAAACTTGGGATACAAGTCAATATGTGTATGCTCATTTCGTGATCCATTGTGTTTTTGATTTGATAAATCATATTTTTGTCACAAACATATATGTGTTTTATCCTTTATCTCTGCTTTGATTTAGTCACCTGAATGCTAGTGTTACACCTTGGACAGACAAAAACGAGTGCTATCTTGACAATACGACATCTCCCCTAGTGTTACTTTTGGATATAAAGGTTTTTTTGTTTGAACAACAGAACATTTTTAGGTTGAAGATCAATATTTTTTTTAACTGGATAACTTAATTTTACAAACAAACTCTACTTTTTTATGCTTTATCTTTATTTGATGTAATCAACTGAATGCTAGTGCTACACTAGGACACATGTGTCAGTGCTAATGTGACAAAAAGACGTCCCTCCTTGTGTTAAATTGGACAGAAAGGACATTTATTTTATCAAGAGACGATATTTTTGATGTAAGCCATTTGTTTGAGCTTCAACACATTTCTTTTCTGGAAAATCTTACTTTGCACACAAAATTGACTGTTTTATGCGTTGTCTTTATTATATTTAATTAAATGAATGCTAATGTTACATCTAGGATAGAAATATTAGTGCTAACGTGACAAAAGGACGTCCTCCCTAGTGTAACATTGGACAGAAAATGAGTTGTTTAAGCCAGAGATGTTATTTTTGATGTAAGCCATTGTTTTGTGTCCATGTTGTGCTTCATCACATTTCTTTACTGGAAAACCTTATTGCACATGTTTTATGCTTTATCTTGATTGTATTTAATTAAATGAATGCTAATGTTACATCTATAACAGAAATATTTGTCCTAATGTGACAAAAGGACGTTCAACACACAAATGCGATGGATCGGGGAGAAAGATAAACAGGCTAGCTAAGATGAAGAAACAGGATCTAACTGACCAGGATTCTTTAAAGATAGCACCGTCAGTATTTGGATTTGATAAAACGCTATACAATAAAGCCTCTTCTGCTAAAAAGGTTCTACCAAAATCGCCAACCAAATTTGCCACAGTAATAGAACATATAGCAACACCTACCAAAAAAAGCCATCCTTAAGCAATTTAATGCTCAGTGTCTTCCTAAGAAACAAACGAAGCCTTCTGCTCTGAAAAACACAACAAATGGCAGTAGTGCATTGCAGACGGCTTTCATCAAAGCTAAGGGAAAGAAGTATCAACATTTCCAGTGCGAAATATCTTCTCAAACCACTAAACGACGTGTTGCAGAAGAATTCTACCTGACAACAAACAGACCACTTTCAAATAAAAGATATGCGACAAAGTTTGGACCTACCTATTTAATGCAGCTTACTCTAAAGTATGCATACAGCCAATTCAAAGCGGAGCATCCAAATATAAAATTCGGGTTTACCAAATTGACCCTCCTTCGCCCTAAAAATGTTAGGCTTCTGAACAAATCACACTTGCAGTATTGTGTATGAGTCAGTTGTCAAAGTATGAAATACAAAATCAAAGCACTAAATGCATTTGCTTCGAAGGTTTCAGATTCCAAAGCAAAGATAGAAAATTAGATCTGTGGATTTATGGACATGGTCCCTAAATCAGACACGTCTAGGTTCCACTCACTAAGTTGCATTTATGTCAAATGCAATGCTTGTGGGAAATTTGGGCAAACTATCCGTGACCATTACAAGTCATTTCTTGAATTGGAGACATCTTAAATAGTAGTATGGCACCACTGGGAGAGAACAGAAGAGAGAGGCATTATTAGTGTACGACTGGCAACAATTTGAAGAATATATTGGGGTTTTACGACGCTTTCAACATTATTTCAGTTATATCACGGCGACAGTTCACTTATTCATGATCCATGGGTAAACCAACCAGTTTTAGGCTAGAAACTGTGCCTTGCCGAAGGACACTCCATCATGACCGTCGTGCCGCGACTGCGGATCGAATCCGGGAAACCCGGTTTCAAATCCCCGACTTTAACTTAATCGACCACATAAAGCAGGTCAACACACTAATAGCATGAATGCTGAGATGGTCACTATTTTTTGTCATTTATATGTTTATTAATACTCTATGACATGTACTTTTCTTATTTTATCTTTTATTCAATTTTTATTTTGTTGCATAATCAAAGTTATCATTATTTAGTACAACTGTAATTGATTACTCTACTCAGAAATGTGCTACAAATAAAAATATCTTATCTTATCTATTTGTATATGATACGCTAACTTATCACATACAATAGGTCAATACAGTAATATCTGTTTGCATATGAAACGCTAACACATCACAGGAAAATGTAGGTCAAAACAATAAGACAATTAAATGGTCCTTGATCCGTGTGAAAACATGTTGTATTGTGTTTTTCGCTGCTTCAACAATGTGTAGATTATCTTAAAGAAGAGGGCCCCATAATGCGCTCGCCTATGCAATATGATTTGTAATGTGGGCAGGTCCAATGTCAAATATAGCTCCATTTGACACCAGGCAATATAACCTAACCAATGTTGTGCTTCTTTTGTCAAATTAATAGGACATAAGGAAACTGAAAGGTCTGTTTCAGATAAGAAGAGTTCAGAGTATTTCCTATATCTCTATGTAACTGCGAGGGCGTGGCCAATTTCGACTAGAGTATCAGTATATATTGAACAATCTTTGAAGAGGCTACATACCAAATGTCTAAGCTATAGACCTTTTGGTTTCAGACGAGAAGATTTTAAAAGTGTTCCTATAAATCTCTATGTAAAACAGGTGACCTCCCTGGGCGGGGCAAATTTTGACCCAAGGAGCATAATTTGAACATTTTTGAAGTGGGCCGCTAGACAATGCTACACACCAATACTCTAAGCTCTAGGCCTAGTTATTTTTAAATCAGTCCATAAGCTAAAAAAACCAAAACAGTTGGAAGTAGACGGGTCTATAAATAGTCCACACAACATTTAGAAGTAACTAAATAATGAATTAACAAATCGAATACCCCTTCTAATATTGAACTATTTCCCAAATAAGTTCTATTTTCAACAGAGAAAAAGGAGCAGCTATTCAAAATTCAGAAATTGTCATTCAGTATTAACTTAAGATACATACCACCCCTTTTCTTCCAATGTTGTCTTCTGTAGTCTGCCACAATGTGTTTTTGTATTTTTTCGTTAATTATACCTTCATTAATAGAGATTTTCGATTGCTTTGCCTAGACTTTTAGCAGCGTATAATGCCAATTGCATATATATATATATGGGAAAGGGGGTTTTAACGAAATTTAGTAAGAAGCTTAATACCAAGAGGAGATGTATTCGTAATAACGTTTTAGTCCCCTTTATACCCACTTGTACATTTGGCTTTGTCCATACATCCACCGCCTCGGTGATGTAATGGTAGAGCTTCCGTCGCGGATTCGATGGTAGTAGTGGCCGCCCTCCTAGGCGTTCAGGGTTGCAGGGTTGACGTCAGGATAAATGGATCTGGTAAATTACACATGAGACGCCGCGATATTACTGATAAATTGTTGAAAGAGTCATAAATCATCAATCAATCCATACATGTGTATCAACATGCACAGTTGTGCAACTTGGGGATTGTCTTTCTTTCCAGAAATGTCTGCGTTATCTTTTGTCTTGTCACAAAACGGAGAATGTTTATCAACATGCAAAGTTGTGCACCTTGAGGATTGTTTTTCTATCCAGAAATGCTTTGGCCTTGAAACTTTATCATAAAAGACTGTCACACCAAATGTTATTCAATTCTTGATGAAACACATATCATATGCGTGTGGTGAAAAATGTCTTAAATAGTAGTGGTTGGATTTAAAATACTCATTCGCATTTATATTGAAACTATTTGATGATCACTTTCGTCGAAAAGAGACTAGGTTTGAATTAAATAGAATTCTCCTTATATAGTGAAAGGTCCACTAGCATTTTAATTGAATATTATTCTTGATAAATTTCTTAAAATAGAACAAGTTTTAAATTGAGTATAATGAATTGTATATATTGATAGGCCAATAATTTAGAATTGTTAACTTTTACGTAGGGGCGTTTCACAAAAATCGCATTCATTGTATCAAAACAATTTTTAATAGGCCTATTTACATTTGTATTGAAAACAAAATATTATAGCTTCAACATCCGGCTATACAATAATAGACACAGAGCTGTTTCATAATCGTATGCAACTGTCGGCTGAGGTTTACTTCAGTTTAAGTACGTACACTGATCAGAGAGCGTAATGAACTTGACCTACTTACTATGTGATATGTAAGCGTATTCATCTGCATTTGGTCGTTTTTGATAACCTACATTTTACCGTGATGTGTTAGCGTATTCACTTGCACAGAAAGTCGCCATGTTTTTGTTGATGTATATCATCTGCCTTTGTAGGCACACCTACATTCCATGATAAAGAATATTTTCACGAACGTATCCTCGAAAATGTAGTTATTATTCGGGGAGAACATGTTATATTTTGCTTATTAACGAGAGCCAACGCTCAAACGGGCTTGTAACATATTCCGTTTTTTTGTTAAACTGAAGGCAGATATACAGTAGATATAATATTCTACAACACATACCGGTTAATAAATCACAAGTATACAATAATCAGATTTTGTCTGAAAGTCCGATTTACAATTGTCAAACATTTGAGGTCAAATGGTCGATCATTTCAAGACGAATGCGCTTAAACAGCACATAAGTTCATGCTTTTTAATGAGTCTGTTCTTTGAGTGAAATCTCATAGGATGCAACACATATATCTAAATTTCAGAAAGAATAAGGCCGAGTCTCCTGCCACGTACGTTTTTTAGCTCGACTTTTGAAAAAAACGAGAGCTATTGTCATGACCCTGGTGTCGTCGTCGGCGCGGCGGCGTGGTCGTCCGGTTAAGGTCTTTTGTTTAGCTCATTTTTTTTCTCCCTATCAGTCGAGCGTCTGTGCCGTACGCGGTGCTCTTGTTTACAATTGTGTCTCCTAGCACAAAAGTATCACTAAGGAGATGGCTCGTACCACGTATTTATAATGTAACGTATATTATCTCGATCCAAACGTTTTTAATGAGGGATTAATGCCGAAAGTGTTAAAATATTGTAAACAGTTTGTTGATCAAAGCAACAGTGTTTTTTATTGGTTTGGTATACAAACGAAGTTAGTAGATCAGTTAATATTAATATTTCTTTCTATTATTTATTTATTATATTGTTGTTTTATTGATTAATAGTGGTTGTTTTTAATATATATATTGATCATTACATTTATGATCGTTCACAAAATTCACTGCAATACAATTTGTCATATGAACTGGTTAATTTAATCCAGACATCCAGAAATATGTGGAATGCTTTATGTCACATGCCGAAATCCTAACGCATGCTGGTCACTTTCCGTCCTATTTTTATTTCACCAGCATCAGATATGCGGAGCTGCATACTGACCTCCTGGCTGGAGTCCGGCAGGATATTACTGCAAGTCCACAAATCGATTTGACCTAATTAGATACCTAGTCTTTCCTGAAACGTGACTGGAAATCGATATACACGCAACTATTCGGCTCTAGCATATTCAAGGCCGTAACTGGCTTCTCATGTTGATCAATAGACCTATGGTCATCCCCGCTCTCACTTTGAGGCTCATCGGTGTGAATGGCAGGTTAAAACCTCGGATTATGTGGCAAAAGCTGCCTCTCCTGCAACCTCCCAATAATGGAATCAATAAGGGAATCAAGTTGATTCGTTGACAGCTCTACCGAAGAGCTCCTTTCTTCACCTTGTGTGGAGGGAGCTACTTTTTCTCGTTGGCATAGTGACTGAAATTAAAAAGTGACAACCAGCGAACATAACTGTACATGATGAAACAACACAACAAGCAGCAATTTGGATCTCTATTGAAGAACATATCCATATTTCCTGTTATTTGAATAAAGTGAACTCAGTATTACGCTTATATCATCAACACACACATTGCTATTATTGCAAAGAATGGAACCACCTGGGAATATGGGCATATTTTACTATGTTCATCACAATCTGAGTAATCAGTGTATAATATTTGAAAATACGAAATTTACAGGTCAATATTCAACAAGGATATAGATAAACAATCCAAAGTACTGCTTGCATTAATAAATCGTACTACAAGTCCATATAATTATCGTCGCAATATTATGCCCCATTATTGCAAAGCTCAATTTTAGTTTTTACTATAAAACCATTTTAAAAAATATGCCCATATACTGAGGGGCTAAATTAGTATTTTTACCATAAGACACATTTAGATAACCCTCTTTACTGTGGGGCTAAATTAGTCTTTTTATCATTAGACAATTTTAGAGCATTCCCCTTTACTGTGCGGCTAAATTAACATTTTTATCATTAGACAATTTTAGAGTATTCCCCTTTACTGTGCGGCTAAATTAGTCTTTTTACGATCAGATGAATTTAGAAAATGCCTCTTTTTCTTTACGAGACTAATTTGTCCTTTTACCATCATACAAGTTTTCAGCTGGATGTAAATGAAATACATAACTCTCCGCAAATATATCATAACTGAATTATAGCTGTTTGAATAATTTACAGGATCTGTACGGCTAATGTTCTCGAAATACAATCACGTATGCTTTGAAAGTATTTCGGATAACCATTGACAAATGAATACCATCTACATCATATCCATTCACCGTTGAGTTCCATAGACCACACATGTGTTTTAAAAATTGCTGTTCCAACATCTTCTCTGCATGAAATTTGCATATGACCAGTAGTGGCGCACAAATAAAGCAGGGCTGTCATATTCGTCACACAAGTCGTTCGGACCCAAGTCAAGAACAACAACATCCGATTTCACTAATTTCTCATCCAATTTATGCAGTCCACGAAACGGATCGTTCTTTAATTTTAAACCACCAAAACCATAAATAAATATATCTGCATTCGAGAGAATTCTGCCCATACAACGTTCCTTTGCGAAATGGCTCAGACGTTTGGTATAGCTGTGACCAAATACAACGACTTCTGGTCTTTGGTCTGCAATTGAGGTGTAAATAAAGGAAACTAGACTAGAGACAAAGAAAGCAATCTGAAATTGACATAAACAACAAAATAGCATACTTGCGTAATTCTTGTTTAGATAAGGTGTTTAGTCAAAACACTACTCGTCTCAATTGTCTCCTCCTAGTTCACACAAATACGAAACAAATATTGATTTAAAATCAATTTCAAAGAAAAATACGTTTTCGTGTTTTCTCTTTCAATCCAAAATTGCGAGTTCGCGATAAATAACAGACGCCTAGATAATAAGCCACTTGACCGATTCAACTCGCGATTAAATAATAAGCGCCGGGTCATAGGTCAAACGGGTTAGTCGTTTAAGTGGACCCAATTAACCGGAAAGGATACATCCCATGACAAAGGAAGGTTTAATCGTGTACTAACATAAACCTAATTATTATTTATATAGGGGTATATTGCTTTGCACATGTCGGTAGCCCAAAGTTTGTCCAAGTGATAACTCAACAATGCCTAGACTTATGGTCCTCAAACTTGACATTGAGACTGGGAGTGACAAGTAGATGACCCCTATTGATTTTGACGTCAAATGTCAAGGTCAGTGACCTTCAATCTGAAAAGCTTGTCCAAGTGAAAACTCGACATTGCCTGCATCAATGGCCCTCAAACTTGACACGGACCAGTAGATGACCCCCATTCATTTTTAGGTTGCAAGGTCAGTGACATTGAAGCTGAAAAGCTTGTCCGAGTGATAACTCGACATTGCCTGCACCTATGTTCCTCAAATTGGACATGGGGGCTGGGCTGACCAGTAGATGACCCCTACTGATGTTGAGGTCAACGGTCAAAGTCACTTAGACCTTGAACCTGAAACGCTTGTCCGAGTGATAACTCGACATTGCCTGCACCCCATTGCCCTCAAATTTGACGTGGAGGCTGGGGGTGACCAGTAGATGACCCCTATTGATGTTGAGGTAATTGGGTCAAAGGTCACTTGAACCTGAAAAGCTTGTACGAGTGATAAATCGACATAGCCTGCACCCATGGCCCTCAAATGTACGTGGACGTACGCGTTTTGTACGTGTTGTCTCTGAATCCGAGTCAGATTCAGAAAATAACTGCAAGAGAAATGGTAAAAATAATTTAAATGTTGCTCTTATTTTATTTAAATATCAAAAGTTATAAAGAATATCCAGGGACACTATATTGTTTGTGGGAAAGGGTTAACTTTCTCTTTCATTCTTGAACAATGTTTCAATGCATGTATAATACCAATCTTTCAATACATATATTTTCATATATGTGCCAGTGTTTCAATACATATTATATGAATAATTATGTCTCCCCCTGTATACAGGGGAGATATATTGTTTTTGTCCTGGGCGTCTGTCTGTCTGTCCGTCTGTCCGAAATCGTGTCCGCTCCATATCTCCTCCAAGACGGCTTGAAGGATTTTCATGAACCTTGTGTCAGATGTTCACCTCATGAAGGCGATGTGCAGAACCCATGTCCCGACCATACAGGTTCAAGGTCAGACTTGAAGGTCAAAGGTTTGAGCCTTAATTTCGTGTCCGCTCCATATCTCCAAAACGGCTTGAAGAATTTTCATGAAACTTGTGTCAGATGTTCACCTCACGAAGGCGATGTGAAGAACCCATGTTCCGACCATACCGGTTCAAGGTCAAGGTCAGGCTTGAAGGTCAAAGGTTTGAGCCTGTTTTTCGTGTCCGCTCCATATCTCCAAAACGGCTTGAAGGATTTTCATGAAACTTGTGTCAGATGTTCACCTCACGAAGGCGATGTGCAGAACCCATGTTCCGACCATAACGGAGTTATCTCCCCCTTGTTCAATATTTTAATTGTGAAAACTTTGTCCAGAGCAGAACTCAGAAACTACTTGAAGGAATTTATTGAAACTTGGAATATAGATAGATGGCAATGTGAAGTTGTGCACCTTGCAATAATTATGAGTTATCTCCCCCTTGTTCAATATTTTAATAGTGTAAACTTTGTCCAGAGCAGAACTCAGAAACTACTTGAAGGAATTTATTGAAACTTGAAACATAGATAGATGGCAATGTGAAGTTGTGCACCTTGCAATAATTATGAGTTATCTCCCCCTTGTTCAATATTTTAATAGTGTAAACTTTGTCCAGAGTAGAACTTAGAAACTACTTGAAGGAATTTATTGAAACTTGGAATTTAGATAGATGGCAATGTGAAGTTGTGCACCTTGCAATAATTATGATTTATCTCCCCTTGTTCAATATTTTAATAGTGTAAACTTTCTCCAGAGCAGAACTAAGAAAGTACTTAAAGGAATTTATTGAAACTTGGAATATAGATAGATGGCAATGTGAAGTTGTGCACCTTGCAAGAATTATAACTCTGGGCTACTTCGTTGCAAAGTTATCTCCCCTTGTTCAATATTTTAATAGTCATTGACAAACTGCAATGGGGAGACATATGTTTTTTCATAAAAACAACCTTTCTAGTTACTTGATTCACATTATGAGGAATCCGCTGTGGTCGAGTGGTTAGCGTCGGGGATTTCGAAACCGGGTGTCCCGGGTTCGATCCCCAGTCGCGGCAATTCGGTCATGGTGGAGTGCCCTTGGGCAAGGCACATTTTCTAGCCTAGTACTGGTTTGTTCACCCAGGGAACATGAATAATAAAATTTAAATGCGCGCTAAATGACCTTAGCTGTCGATGCGCCATAAAACAATATACATTCATTCATTCATTTGATTCACATTATAATTGATTTCTTTGGTTTCTTTACTTAAGGAGTGAAGTCAATTTCTAGCTCTTTTTACGGGTATTTTCTCTGAGAGGTGCAAGGGCCTGACTTCCAATTAGCCTTAGTTTTTCTAATGTGCTATTGAATTCATGCAGGGAGGCGTTAGAGTTGCAGCCACCTCTTCCTCTGTGCATACCAAAATGTTGATCAATTGCAATCTGATTGAATTTCTCTGTCAAGGCATTCCTTCAATGAGGCGATACTTGATGCATTCAACCACTAATTTGACAGTTATTTATAACCCCTCAAGTGTATGCTAACTTAATTGCAAGGCTGCCTTCTATAATTTGGAAAACTGACCTGGTCTGTTTCCCACACAGTCCTGCGAACTATTAAAATATCCAAGAAAATCGATTAAAAGATAATCCATCCAGACTTTCATCAATCACGGAAGTAAAAGGTCTGACATTTTTAACCAGGTTTTCCGAAGGAAAAATCTGGTTATTAGTTTGGCGAAGTCGGCGGGCGGGCGGGCGTCAACTTTCCTTGTCCGGACCATAACTTTGCCATTCATAGAGATATTTTCACAAACATGCACCATATCAAGAATATGTGCCGAATGCAAAAAAAAATCTGTAGATTCAAGGTCACAGTGATAAGAAATAGACTTTAATTGAACTTTTCTTGTCCGGACCATAACTTTGTCATGCATAGAGATATTTTCAAAGAACTTGGCACAAACATGCAATATATCAAGACGATGTGCCAAATGCAAAAAATAAATCTGTAAATTCAAGGTCAAGGTCACAGTGATAAGAAATAGACTTTAATTGAACTTTTCTTGTCCGTACCATAACTGTGTCATGCATATATATTTTCAAATAACTTGGCACAAATATGAACTATATCAATATGATGTGTCACATGCAAAACTTTTGTCTGTAGCTTCAAGGTCACAGTGACAACAAATAGACATCAGTTGAACTTTTCTTGTCCGGACAATAACTTTTTCATGCATAGAGATATTTTCAAATAACTTGGCACAAACATGCAATATATCAAATAGACATCAGTTGAACTTTTCTTGTCCTGACACTAACCTTTTCATCCATAGAGATATTTTCAAATAGCTTGGAACAAATATACACCATATCAAGACGCTGTGTCATATGCACAATTTATGTGTTTAGCTTCCAGGTCAAGGTCACAGTGACAGAAAATATACCTTACTTAACTTTTTTTGTTCAGACCATAACTTTACCATGCATATATATATTTTCAAATAACTTCGCGCAAATATGCTCCATATTAAATAACTTGGAAGTTTCATAACCTCGGGCCCTGGATCTAGTCTGTTTGCAAAGGCATAAACGCGTTACTATCAAGTAAAGGGTTAAGGCAGATCACTGATTACCAACCTGGCATCTAAGGGATCCTAAAATGTGGCTGCTTACAACAAAAGGTTGCTTAATATCTGTTATCTATTATATGTTCTTAATAAATGAGGCCATCAACACATGATTGACTGTATTGAACTGATATTTGTTAGATACAATTGTAATATTTAATTGACAAAGTAATTATGATTATTCATCAATAGAAATATTCCCTGTTACTTGAATTACTAGCTTTGATTAACTATTAACAGAAAGATTTGACAGATCTGTTAATTCTTAATCAAACATCTTCCATTATAGAAAACCTGGTTTCGTGGAATTTCCATGTCTTGTCATTCTTACTTTCGTTAAAGTTCCTGGTATTCATTATGTGTTTTTTTTTAATGCACTGAACTGTCTGAAATACCTCATAACCATACTTAAGTTTCAATGCATTGGCCACTGACGAGCTGCCAAGTCTACCTTCATATTACTGAAGGATGTTAGTTAGGTCAATAACAGAGCTCGATTTCAGGAAGTTGAGACATGGTAGCTAGGTCGAAGAACTGACAAAACGCCTTCGGTGAGTCATTAAAAAAGTTAAGAAAGATTGTAGGTGTTTTATGAAAGAACTCCATTTTGACTTTCGAGTAGAACGCAGAAATACCTTTCTTCTTGTATGTCTTTCTTCCACGACGTCGAACACGATAGCGAGTCCTACAACGGCGAACACGACGAGTGCGAGTACGCAAGCGACCGTTACGACGATATCCATAAGTTCTGCGACTTCTCCGTCTGTACGCCATAACTAGAATGAGTTAGGAACGTTAGCGCGTGACGTTGACTGCGCATGTCAGTGACGTCAGATCCAAAAGGATACATAACAAACCGTGGATTGTCAGTCAACGGTCCCGACCCCTCCCAAGGTCGGGGTCTGATAGGTCAATTCTTTCTTGTGTGACAGTCACACAAGTATGGATAGTAGGGTTGGGTTTCTTGTGTGACAGTCACACAAGTAGCGGGTAAGTGACGTAATGTAAGAAGTTAGAAATGACGGCTAAGGACCAGGCTCACACGTTCGAAGCATTTCGTGGCCAGAAGCATGACAATCCCTAGTGGGATACCAGTCCGTTCTTACAGGATGAATCAGCAAAGAATTTCCCTTTAGCTAACGGTAGCTACAAGTACGTCTTTGCTATAGATGATGCAGATGCTAAGATCACTCAGCAGACTTACATCAACGGTTATTGGACATTTATTGTAGCATTCAAAGGGGAAAACAGAGTAATGAATTAAACAAGACATTCTTCATTATACAGTTACTTTATAACAGAGTTTAATAAAAATGAACTTGAGCTGGATCTATGTTTGTAATGACTTTTCCCACAACCCACCTATCGTCCGATAACTTTGAAAGATCAGGTGCGAAATTGGCAACGCACAGAACCTTTGGAGGAGGGAATCTTTTCACTTTCGAGTCGTACTTTGGACTGAAAAGATATCCGTCCTTCAAACATTCAAGGATGTGGTAATTAACGTGATCCTTGTTATGCCTCGCATAATTAAAAGCCGTAATTGGCTCTCCACCATACGCATATGCAATGCCACTGGATTTTCCATGTTCAAGTCTAATCGCACCGTACATCACACAGAGATATTCCACCAGATAAGTCTTTCCGCAATTCCCGGTATCTTCCCATACCCACATCACCTGTCTGTCCGTCTGTAATTTTAGCAAGTTTATAACTGCTTTCTGCCATCCATATAACTTGTCATCTGCCAGCATCTTGACCCTCTCTGCCATCGTGTCCTCCTCAACAAATTGTGTATAATACACTTCAAATTGTCTTTGTTGTTGTGTTGATAACCTACAGTAGGGGTAGCTTAATCTGTTTAATTTCCTACTGAACCCCGTAGCCCTAGCATGTAAGCCCTAGCATGTACCTTGGCTAGTGTAGGTAAAGCTAGCCAGTCCTTATCAAAACCTTGAAGAAGGCAATCGTGATCTTCCTTAGACACATAACGCACTGCGTCTTTTACCTTTTTACAGCACTGTATATCGTTTATCCGACACTTGAATGTTTCTTTCCACTTATCTTGTACCTCTTTAAATGTCATCTTCTTGTCCGTTACAATCACAGCATGACCTAGTTAATAGTTGACATGCTATTTCATGTAGTTTTGATCAGATGAGGAGGGTCTGATATAAAGTAAAGGAACCCCTCTTCGGCAAGAACATTGGAGGCTGTGTACACAGATGTTTTATTATTTTGATCTGTGCTTCTGAGAAGCCGGATGAAGCGCCGATTTGCTATTCCACCATCACTAGTTATAAAGAGCACTGTAAATCCTTTCATCTATTTCACATACTTAAACAGTCTAGAGAAAAGGTATTCCATTTGTTGCAAAATGAACTGATTGATTATGTTAACGTTGTTGACAGTCCTCTGACTATTATAACTAAACCATACTTTGAAAGGGTCTTTATTTTATTTTGTTATGACCAGACTCATGTTCAGTAGATCATGCCATACACTGTCCAAATCCACACACCCTAAGAGTTCCCCCGGTTACTTCGACGTACACTAAACCGCTCCTTATTGTCATCTCGTTCGGAGGATTCCAACAATCCTTTGATTGGCGACATTTCCTCATGGAGTTTGATGATTATATCATCGTGAAATCCAATGCCTTTCGTTAGAACACTTGAATAATCATGAAGTGTCTGTCCGCTCACTTGGCAGATTGATAGAGCTCGATTTGAGTCCAAAAAGTGTTTAATTTCAGTATGTTTGTGGGCTGAAAGCCCACCAACATTAAAGTTAAGGATTTTTAGATTCCTGTCCATATTGAAATTATAGTCTGAAGATTTGCCTCTTTACGCCGCCAGCAGCTGGGGAGCTCCAGCGCCTCTGCCCGCCCTTCAATTTGAATGGGGAGTTAAGCGTCTTTAGCCGGGACTCCGCAGCCTTTGGGGCACTATGTAATGTTTGCAAATTGTTATCGGTGACCAGTGTTGCAACCGGCAAGGGTGCTGCCCGCTGTGCTGGAGGTAATGCTAATGGGATACGGGATGGAGATGGCTCAGACTTCTTTGTTGCAATGAAGAGGTTTCTTTCTGAGCAAATCTGAACGACTTTTGATTTGATGTTGCTTATATTAATAATGCCGTTTAGTGCCCTTTCTTCAGCCACCTCGGCTATAGCCCGAGATAACTGTTCCAGGGTAAAAGTTCTGATCTCTTTTTTTGAATTCTATGTTCACTTTGAAAGGAGAGGTCTGTGATGTTGTTGACTCATGGGACTTTGAAATTGGATCAGTTTGACATCCCATATCCCGTGTAGATGGTCTATGCTGTACAGGGGGCGGGCTATCCCCAATCGAGGATGAGTCTACTTGGGACACATCCGTGAGCGAGAAGTCCCCACTTCCCTCCCTGCTACTGTCGGAAGGGGTACTAGATCCCACCCCACCTCTGACCCTTTGGAGACAGGACTATTAAATACAGAAGAGCCCCAGCTGATGCCAGAAGACATGGGGCTGAGGGGATCCAGGATTAATCCGTTTTTACCCCTGGGGCTTATTTCTACACCGGGATTCGAACCATGCTCGGTCTCCCTTTCCTGCCTATTTCTTAACCTTCTTGGCAAATTAGGTTGTTCATGGGAGTTTGTTACCTGGGGAGGGGTCTTGACCATTTGAGAGTAAGTAGGCCGGGTGTAATCTTTGTCTATATTAAGTGCTGACATAGCAGCTGGACGTTGATTTTGGGTCAGAGGCCTGGGCGGAGGATGTGTTTTTTGACTCTAATTTTTGACTCTTAGAGTCAATAACCGCAGACTCAGCCCGTGTCCAAGAACAACCGTGGTTGTTCTTATATTCGCTGAATTTGTGAAGCCTGTAAGTAGGCCGGACAGTCTGAATCTGGAAGTGTGTTTCCCCCCCCCCCCCCCCCCCCCCCCCCCCCCGACTGTTTGGACAGCACAGAATTTTTGCCGATCACGCATTTGTGCTGCTGTTATGTGGGCCAGCACAACGGGCACACTTAATGTTATTGCTACAATGTTTTGCTGTATGGCCGAACCCTTGGCATTTGAAGCATCTGAGCGGTGGAGTCTGGTAAGGTTCCACCGGGAGCGATATGTCCGTATTTGAATATGATACGTAATCTGGGAGAGTCGCTACCAGAAAAGTGATCTTCACTACTCCGGTGGGACTACCATGACGATTTATAATTCTCTCCATTTTTAAGATGGGAATAGATGTTTTCAAAGTATTTGCCTGATTTTCAATGTTTTCTGAGTGGTCTTGTAGCGGTCTGCAGTGGATGACGCCTCGGCAAGTAACCATTCTATCAGGATTATAGGCCACCGCTCTAATGTTGCCTATGGCAAAAACGCCCATATTGAGGATTCTTGCCAAGGATTCGGCCGATTTGGGTTGGGCCAAAAAGGACCCATTTTTTCAGCCTAATTATATTGAAAATCAACCCGGTCAGGGCACTAGCTATGTTTTGGGCGAGTGTCTTGGGGGATAACCCCCCCCGAAGTCACTCCCTCTTGTTATTGACTTAATGAACAACCTGTGTGTCCACGTATTCTTTGACAGCAAGTGCCTCTGACCAGGATTGATAGGCTCACCATGTTCTAAAAAATTGTCAGAAAAAGCTGACGACATTGTTATAAAAAATAATTGAGGAAAAAAACTCCCAAATATATAATAAAGAATAAGAAGAAGACAAAAAACGTCTGACAGCAGCTTCGACACTGGGCCTCCACTCTAGGAGTTTGACCTTCAGTGTAAGCCTTCTGAAGGCTGCTCTAATACTAAATGTCGTAACAAATTTAAAACAACACAAAAATAGCTTTAATTTACAGTAAAGTATAAAAAGAACAAATTGTAAAAGGTTAGGTAAGATTCTATGAAGAACAACAAGTAAAGATAAACTGTAAAATGATGTGTGTTGTGTAGGTTGGATGCTTGTATGCGGTTCTTGCAGAATTCATGAAATTGACAATGATGTGTAGATCTCAGATCGCAGCTTGCCTATTCCTCTCCCAGCCTAAACCACCAAACAGTACCGACAAAAGAGAAAGGTTGATACTGGGGACAATTTGAGTTGTCTCCCAGTTGACAATTTAGGTTGACTGGAGCTGCCGGTGATGGGTGGGTGGGGTACACGCAAACTGTGATGAGCTTTGATCGGTCTGCAGCCTGGATACAATACACATATGTTATATATGCCAAAGCAATGCTCCTTTTATAAAGAAACTGTGTGCAGCCACGAAATGTCTCTTCCGTCCGTCCAGGGACGCCACGTGTTTTTATGCGAGTAAGAAGTTGACATGCTATTTCATGTAGTTTTGATCAGATGAGGAGGGTCTGATATAAAGTAAATGAACCCCTCTTCGGCAAGAACATTGGAGGCTGTGTACACAGATGTTTTATTATTTTGATCTGTGCTTCTGAGAAGCCGGATGAAGCGCCGATTTGCTATTCCACCATCACTAGTTATAAAGAGCACTATAAATCCTTCATCTATTTCACATACTTAAACAGTCTTAGAGAAAAGGTATTCCATTTGTTGCAAAATGAACTGATTGATTATGTTAACGTTGTTGACAGTCCTCTGACTATTATAACTAAACCATACTTTGAAAGGGTCTTTATTTTATTTTGTTATGACCAGACTCATGTTCAGTAGATCATGCCATACACTGTCCAAATCCACACACCCTAAGAGTTCCCCCGGTTACTTCGACGTACACTAAACCGCTCCTTATTAGTCCCCTACCGGCGTGCCGAAGGGGACTCTTAGGTTTGCACTCCGTCCGTCAGTCCGTCAGTCAGTCCATCTGTCAGTCAGTCAGTCAGTCCGGCAAATCAGTTTTCCGCACTTTTTTTCTACATGCTTTGAGGTATTGAGCTGAAATTTTGTATATGCCTTTGTAATCATGTGTCACAGATCAAGTTCGCGTTTCCTGGGATTTCGTCAATTTTTTAATGAGTTATGCCCCTTTTTGGACTTAGAATATTCGTTTTCCGCATTTTTTTTCTACATGCTTTGAGGTATTGAGCTGAAATTTTGTATATGCCTCTGTAATCATGTGTCACAGATCAAGTTCGCGTTTCCTGGGATTTCTTTAATTGTTTAATGAGTTATGCCCCTTTTTGGACTTAGAATATTCGTTTTCCGCACTTTTTTTCTACATCCTTTGAGGTATTGAGCTGAAATTGTGTATATGCCTTTGTAATCATGTGTCACAGATCAAGTTCACCTTTCCTGGGATTTCGTCAATTTTTTAATGAGTTATGCCCCTTTTTAGACTTACAATATTCGTTTTCTGCACTTTTTAGTCCCCTACCGGCGTGCCGAAGGGGACTATTAGGTTTGCACTCCGTCAGTCAGTCCATCTGTCAGTCAGTCCGACAAATCAGTTTTCCGCACTTTTTTGGCCGGATTGCTCAAGCAATTCCGGTCTATAGATTGGCGATGTCCGTCTGTCCGTCTGTCCGTCTGTCTGTCCGTCAACATTTTGGTTAAGTTTCAGGTTGAGGCAATCTCAGCACTGGAAAGGGTTACAAACTTGAAACTTTGCCTGAAGGTAACCAGTAACAAGTTCTATTGATTTCTATGGTTACTTTGACCTTGACCTTGGTTTGTCGATTTTCAAGGTCAAATTGCCGACAATCCGGCCTTACCGTCTTCAGCGGTTTCTTGTTTCTACATGCATTGAGATATTGAGCTGAAATTTTGTATATGGCTTTGTAATCATGTGTCACAGATCAAGTTCGCGTTTCATGGGATTTCGTGATTTTTTTATGAGTTATGCCCCTTTTTGGACTTAGAATATTAATAAGTCAAAACGTGCAAACCGGAAGGGGAATATGGTATTGCTTGCAATCCTACAGTTACTTGTTATGTCTCCTCCCTCCGGAGGAGACATATTGCTTTTGCCTGCGCCGTCTGTCTGTCTGTCAGGGCGTCCACATTTCTTGTCCGGCCTTTATCTCACAACCCCTTGGCCACATTTCTATGAAACTTCACAGGAGTCATCGGTACAACGTCTAGTTGCGCATATATCGAGGGCGTTTAATTTGACCTACTTTTGGATGAGTTATTGCCCTTTCTTAAAATTGCCATTTCATTCTTGTCCGGCCTTCATCTCACAACCCCTTTGCCACATTTCTATGAAACTTCACAGGAGTCATCGGTACAACGTCTAGTTGCGCATATTACGAGGGCGTTTAATTTGACCTACTTTTGGATGAGTTATTGCCCTTTTTTTAAAATTGCCATTTCATTCTTGTCCGGCCTTCATCTCACAACTCCTTTGCCACATTTCTATGAAACTTCACAGGAGTCATCGGTACAACGTCTAGTTGCGCATATTACGAGGGCGTTTAATTTGACCTACTTTTGGTGGAGTTATTGCCCTTTTTTTAAAATTGCCATTTCATTCTTGTCCGGCCTTCATCTCAAAACCCCTTTGCCACATTTCTATGAAACTTCACAGGAGTCATCGGTACAATGTGTTGTTGCTTATATTACGAGGGCGTTTAATTTGACCTACTTTTGGATGAGTTATTGCCCTTTTTTTAAATTGCCATTTCATTCTTGTCCGGCCTTCATCTCACAACCCCTTGGCCACATTTCTATGAAACTTCACAAGAGTCATCGGTACAACGTCTAGTTGCGCATATTACGAGGGCGTTTAATTTGACCTAATTTTGGTTGAGTTATTGCCCTTTTTTTAAAATTGCCATTTCATTCTTGTCCGGCCTTCATCTCACAACCCCTTTGCCACATTGCTATGAAACTTCACAGGAGTCATCGGTACAATGTCTTGTTGCGCATATTACGAGGGCGTTTAATTTGACCTACTTTTGGATGAGTTATTGCCCTTTTTTAAAATAAATCACTAACTGACAAAATACAGTCAGCCAGACAAATACCCCTTGGAGGAGACATACGTTTTTCCCAAAAACAACCTCTAGTTGTCATCTCGTCCTGGAGGATTCCAACAATCCTTTGATTGGCGACATTTCCTCATGGAGTTTTATGATTATATCATCGTGAAATCCAATGCCTTTCGTTAGAACACTTGAATAATCATGAAGTGTCTGTCCGCTCACTTTGTAGATTGATAGAGCTGGGAATTTCTCTTAAGGTAAATGCACCACTTGATAATCATGGGGTGTCCTCAACAAAGTCTTTGAATTGATTTTGTGTCCGGGAAGCTTTTCTTTATCTAAGAATCATAAGCCGGAAGCTAATGCACATCATTTATTTTAATTTTAATGCCATTTTGCCCTATGCACTGCTTAAGTCGTCTTTGTAACTTTTCCACCTCCTTAGATAGGAAAGATAAATGATGCTTTAACTGCTGATTTTCCCATCTTCTGACAAGTTGTCTTTTCTATTTTCGATTTAAGGAACTTTATATCCGGGGAGATATTTCTAGTCCTCTCTGAACAGTGCCTACCTTAACAGAACCTCGATATAGACTGCAACCTCCACTTCTGTTTGCACTTACAAGAAGAGAACAATTCATAGCTCTTATTGTTTGCTCACCACTTGTCACATCTTTATACCCAACCCTGTTCTTTTCATTGCCACACCCAGACATGCTGTTGGAGCTACTAGAGATACCAATTTGTCATCAAAATTACCTGCACAAACTTCAAACTAGCTAATTATTACGGAATTATTATTGAGGAAATGCAACACAAATATATATCTTTACTTTTATATTTAATCAAAAAATGGATTCAAAATGTTAATAGCTGTCCCAAATTAGGCTGCATTAAATACAACATTGCAACTAGCCTCCCCTGGGTATCAGAAGGAGACTGGAATGTCATCTGTAACTTCATTAAACACTTTCAACTTCGCTGGCCGCCAAACATATATTTAATCAAAAAATGGATTCAAAATGTTAATAGCTATCCCAAATTAGGCTGCATTAAATACAACATTGCAACTAGCCTCCCCTGGGTATCAGAAGGAGACTGGAATGTCATCTGTAACTTCATTAAACACTTTCAACTTCGCTGGCCGCCAAACACATATTCAGTTTATTACATATCTGTGCTGTTCATTGAATGTTCACACTGTAAAGCCGCGCCGGAATTTGTAATTGACTTGGTTTATACTAGCTACTGGTATTCCAATCATGGTCCGGAATTTGTAATTGACTTGGTTTATACTAGCCACTGGTATTTCAATCATGGTCTTCAATGTTGGTCTGAAACAAACAATCTCAGAGCAGTATCATGTTTAACAGTTTTTAACCAGGTTTTCCAAAGGAAACATCTGGTTATTACAGAGTACAAATGCAGTTAATTAAAATAAGAATCATATTTATTTGATGCAAAGTTACATAACAAAGGCAACACAATATATTTCTTGTTGTTGGCGTAATCTGGCCACAGCTTCTCAACATAAAAAGTATATTTGTAAGCAACAGATGACGAGCCCTGGTGACAGAGACTCGCACTGTTAGTTTAAACACATAGAAACACGGTTAACCCTGGTGGAGGTAATTTCCCGCATTCCAGTCATTTTCGAAGCTGTGACTTGTAGAACGTTACTGTCCTGTAGTGGAACTATAGCAGAAAAGGAGTGCGCTGAAACGAGACTAAAACTTGGATTGAATGACAAATACAATAATAAAAGCGGTGGGAAGGGTGGGTTTTTATTTTTTTTAAATGATGACAAGTGATGTAAAGGATATATGCAGAAATCAAATGCAATATTTTCGGATGCAAGGTCACCGCTTGCGTTTACCAGGAAAAGGAAGTTTAAACAATGAACCTAACGGATAAAAATTGCATCATTTGAGGTCAATTAGCAAAAAGGATTATCATGCATTACAAGAAAATATTCTACATTGTCCCTGTAAACGGTTTCAAACTTTAATGTCCGAAACTTATTACAGAGTACAAATGCAGTTAATTAAAATAAGAATCATATTTATTTGATGCAAAGTTACATAACAAAGGCAACACAATATATTTCTTGTTGTTGGCGTAATCTGGCCACAGCTTCTAAACATAAAAAGTATATTTGTAAGCAACAGATGACGAGCCCTGGTGACAGAGACTCGCACTGTTAGTTTAAACACATAGAAACACGGTTAACCCTGGTGGAGGTAATTTCCCGCCACATGGCAAAGCCATACCGCCACCAGTAAAACTATGAAGTGTGGCCATATCTTTAACAATTAGGATAAACATTAACATCAGTATAAAGGAACTGATGTATACCTTCAGTTAAAGCTCTAAGAAAAATATCATTGCCCTTGTTAGCTAGATGAACCCCATCGCAATAAAGGCTCGGAACGGACTCGTTTATATCTGTGTAGCGTAAATACTTCCCTCCTCGACTTAATATGAATGAGGCAATGCCATTGTTGACCCTTTTCCTGGCTTTTTCAAGAGCTTTGTGACAATTTTCATTTCTCCAATGAAGTCTTGGAAGTATCTGGGACCACACAATAATGGAACGTGGAAACAGTTTGGTAATTTTAGATAAAGTCTGCTTAATTGCTAGCATTATTGAAATAGTTGTCTGCTGACCAATATTATTGCCACCACAATGAATTACTAACAGGTCTGGTGGATCTTGTATAGTGGCAAGATGTCTGAGCAAAGAAAAAAGTTGTCGCCATACCAGACCACTCCTGCCCTGCCAAAAAATCTCTACTTTGTAGCTCATGTCAAGTTGAGATCCGTTTGGTCTGCAGTTTCTGGCATAACAAAAAGCCCTTTTAATGATGGAAGATCCCACAATCCAGACTAGCTTATGTTGATCTGCAATATACTTAGGAAAATGGTCAGCTATGCTGAAACTCATAAATTTGCAAAAATGGGATAATACTCAACACAGTAATTACTTCAAAGCAAGGGCATCAGTAGGTATTCTAATATATGATTTAAAGGCATCTGATTTCCACCTACCAAAAGACTTAATTTTGTCATCTGCCATACCATTTTGAGATGCTGTGGTTGCTGCCCCAATGCGGAAAGAGTGACTCCTGTAATGTGACTTTTGCAAACCTAATGCACCAAGAGATTTCTTCAAAACAGTAGAAAACTGATACCTAGTCAAAGGTAAGCTATTAAAATGGCAAAATAGATGCTTACAAAGCTGTGTTTTTCTAACATTTAGATATTGTAACTTGCACTTTACTGGACATGTTTCTGTCCCTGTTTTAGGAATAAGTAGAACAACACCCTTACCCAACTGGTCAGTTTTAGAAGACCTTAATAAAACCTTTAGAGCTGAATTGTCTTTTTCAAAACAGACATCATCAAATTTGAGAGCATGCCCTTCATTATCTAGATTGGAGACTACCAATTCCCCAACTCTAAAGAAGCCAAAAAATGCCATAAAAAAAACAGCTTTAAAAAGAGCAGTTTCATATGCAGTGTAACAAATTGTGGGTAGGGTTGAAATTATTTGTCTAAGAAGGCCATGTGTTATAGGTAACCTACTGTCCACCCTTCTATTTAACTTAAGGAAACCCTTTAGCATTTTCGAAACTACAAAGTTGTTAGTAGTGCCTTTTATTTTACAGCAAAATGAAATACCTGATATGTAAGACCTAGCAGTACTGTGTGATAAACCTCTTAAAGATATAAATGCTATGAATTCCATAATAACTCCAACAGGTGGAGGCCAAATATTTGGATGGGAGTAAGCCAATCTAAATTCTTCAAACAGTTTAATTGCAGATTGATATGAAGCCTTAGTGCTCGATGTGATACCATTACTAACTAATGTATTGACTTGAGACTGCAAATCAATGGATGAAACATAACTGGTATTGCCTCCCCAGCTGTGTTGGCTTCTGGTGCTACTTGTCTGAACCGCTGCCACTGACAACGAGAGAGAGAATCAGCTTTAACATTAGAGACACCCTCTACATGTATAGCTTTGTACTGAATATTAAGATGCATGCATTTAAGTATCAAGGGTCGCAATAAATGCATAATACGTTTAGACTTTGAGGACTTTTTGTTAATAATAGCTACCAATGCCTGATTATCAACATGTAATATTATTTTCCTGTTTCTTAATTGGCATGACCAAATACACAAGGCCAGAACAATGGGGACCAATTCCAACACAGTTATGTCATCAAATAAAGTGGTATCTACCCATTCTACAGGCCAAGGGTAAAACACCCATTTGCTGCCAAAAACAGCTGCACAACCCAGGCTAGGGGAACCTGCACTGTCTGTAAAGAGATTAAGTGTTTCACTGTCTTCCCAGTGCAACTCTGGGAAGCTGCAAAAACCATTAAAATGCTGAAGAAACGAGAGCCACAAAAAAACATCAGCTTTCATTGATAATGATACTCTCACATGATGAAAGGGTTTAGATAAACCAGACATTGCATCATAAAAACGTCTATTAAATGCTCGAGCCACTGGTATAGCCCGAGAACAAAAGTTTAGTAGCCCAACAATTGATTGTAATTCTTTAAGTGTAACCTTTTTCTTATTCAGCAAGGATGTTAAAGCAGACCTCATTTTTTTTAATTTATCAATAGGTATTTTGATTTGAGACATAACTGAATCCAGTTCCAGGCCTAGGAAAACCAGTATAACAGTAGGATCAACAGTTTTTCCTTCAGCCAAAGGGACCCCTAATAATGAACACAACCTTTCAAAGTCAGACATAGTCTGTGCACACATAACAGACTGTTTCTCTCCAACTTCCAAGAAAAATAAAATCATCCAGATAATGATGTAAACAATAACTTGGATTTAAGCGTTTGAAATGCCATTCAATGAATGAAGCAAACTTTTCCCATAAGGCACAAGACAGTGCACAACCCATTGGCACCATTTTGTCTACAAAGTAATGTCCCTTGAGATGAAAGCCTAGTAAGCAAAAATCTTTTCGACAAACTGGCAACAGTCGAAAAGCATTTTTTACATCCATTTTACCCATAAGGCACCCATTACCAAAATGTTGAATTGACTGTATGACTTCATCCATAGATGTATAATGGACTGAACATAAATCAGGATCAATATAGTCATTAATGCTAGAACCTGAGGGATAGGATAAATGCTGAATCAATCTCCAGGTTCCATCCTTCTTGGGAACCAAACCTATGGGAGATAGAACAAGATTGTCTAAAGGGCATGACTTGAATGGGCCTGCAATTCTGCCTAAAGCTACCTCCTTCATTACCTTCTCAAGGGCAGCTTCTGGATTCTGCCTAACTGATAAAAGATTATCACATTCCCTAAATTGTCTTGGACCATCATATTGCAAGCTAAAACCATTGGAGAATCCTTCAGCCAAAATGTGTGCATCATAAAAAAGAGGGTAATCATCTAGATATTTCAATAAAAAATCAACATTAATTGGAGATGGACCAAGTGATACCAAATCAGTATTGCTGCAGCAAAGGTCGTGTGGAGGATCTTGATTGTGTTGCTGAACTGCCACTGCTGTTTGCAGGTCTGATAGTAGAACTTTGATTGCCACTGCTACCTGACTTATTACACAATTTCATAGCATGTCTTCCTCCACATCGAATGCATTTGTGTGCAAAATTACAGGCTGGTTTAGAACAACTTCCTTTGTAGTTAAAATCAAAACATTTGCCTACATCATTATTTGGTAATTGTGGCTTAGGCCTACACATAAACAAAAGCCAAAGCTCTTGATCAACAACAGCCCATGACATATTTGAGCACATAGATTTTTTTAACCTAAACTGTTCATCGTAAGACAACCAGCCATTAATATAATACTGTTTTGCGCCTAGTCTCATAGTATGCAAGTATTTTAGCATATCTGGATATTGTTCCTTGTGAACTTGACAATAAACATCCATGAACACAATGAATGCATCTGTCCAGGTATCAATATTAACAATGCGTTTGGTAGGTTTAGGAGTTATATTTATCTGTCCACTACCATCAACACTGAGAATTTGCCCAGAGTTTGACTCGGGCAAAATTAAATGTGCTAAATTCACATATTCACTGTTACAAATTTTTTGCTTTTGGGCAGATGATACCTGACTAGAAATACCCCTACTTGCAAGCTGAACCTCACCTATCTCAGAGCTGCATGATGCAACTGGTTCGGTGTCCTCAAAGCTAGTGGTTGGTAGTTGGATAAGGGGCATTATCTTGGCCGCAACTTTCTCCACCACTTCCTGAAGTTGATCTTCACTGAGTTTGACCTCCGTCTTTTCCAACCCCTCAGCCTGCAAACTTGGCATATTATGATTTCTCACTGATTTTTTCTTTGCCTTAGGCATTTTTGTTACTCGGTTAAGGTCAAAATAAACATACAAGATTGAAAGTGCTGAGTATCTAACATTATGTATTTCCATAATTGTTATATTTTAGCTCATTATACAACAGAGCTTACATTACAAAATGTTAAAAATGTTCCAATACCAACGTGTGATTACCAGCAAGGTATAAAGAATACAATAATGGTGTACTGTACACTCATTTTCAATAAAACACTGAGGTAAAGGTGATGAAATTATAAACAAATACAAAAACATGAAACAATGTGTAAAAGATAGACAACACAAACAACATTCAGTTGGCGCCGAGACAATTTCTCTTGGGCAGCCAAACAAACAACAATATTCAACACAAAATGGGCCAATATCCCATCAGGTACATTCAGCTGGCGCCTAGACAATTACTAGTGGGCAGCCAGACAAGCAACACAATGCAAATCACACGTATTAAGGCGCCGAGACACTGTTCCTTGGGCAGCCAAACATACACAATATTCCACACAAACGGTTTAATTTACCATCAGGTACAAAATTCAGTGCAAAACAAACAAGAAACCAGCACCGAGACAATTTCTCTTTGGCATTCAAGCAGTCTTCAAAAGTTAATCCAACATCAAAAGGGCCAACCGCCCATCAAATTCAAAATTAACACACGGGGCAGGTTGGGTGTTTAAAAAACACCAAACAGTACTGTACATTCGTTTCTAGAAATAAAGCAAACCAGGACAAAAAACATTTCGAGGCAACAATTGTTGGCCGGGCAGCTCGCCAATTGACGAATATGAAAACATCGATTTGTGTCACAAAACGAACGTTTAACCAAAAAATTAGCAATGTACTAATACAACAATACTGTAAGGTTATACCAGACCTTATTTTTTTTAAATGATGACAAGTGATGTAAAGGATATATGCAGAAATCAAATGCAATATTTTCGGATGCAAGGTCACCGCTTGCGTTTACCAGGAAAAGGAAGTTTAAACAATGAACCTAACGGATACAAATTGCATCATTTGAGGTCAATTAGCAAAAAGGATTATCATGCATTACAAGAAAATATTCTACATTGTCCCTGTAAACGGTTTCAAACTTTAATGTCCGAAACTTATTAGTTTGGCGAAGTCGGCCTGCGGTTGGGCGGGCGGGCGTCAACTTTCCTTGTCCGTACCATAACTTTGCCATGCATAGAGATATTTTCAAATAACTTGGCACAAACATGCACCATATCAAGACAATGTGCCAAATGCAAAAAAAAAATCTGTAGATTCAAGGTCAAGGTCACAGTGATAAGAAATAGACTTTAATTGAACTTTTCTTGTCCGGACCATAACTTTGTCATGCAGAAATATATTTTCAAATAACTTGGCACAAACAAGCACCATATCAAGACGATGTGCCAAATGCAAAAAAAAGTGTCTGTAGCTTTAAGGTCAAGGTCACAGTCACAACAAATAGACATCAGTTGAACTTTTCTTGTCCGGACAATAACTTTTTCATCCATAGAGATATTTTCAAATAGCTTGTAACAGATATACACCATATCAAGACGCTGTGTCATATGTACAATGTATGTGGTTAGCTTCCAGGTCAAGGTCTTTAGCTTCAAGGTCACAGTGACAGAACATATACTTTACCTGAACTGTTTTTGTTCAGACCATAACTTTACCATGCATATATATTTTTATGCCCCGGCATACGAAGTATGAGGGGCATATAGTTTTCCGGTCTGTTAGTCCGTCCGTCCGTCCGTCCGTTCGTCCGTCCCGCTCAGGTTAAAGTTTTTGGTCAAGTTAGATTTTAGTGAAGTTGATGTACTATCATTATGAAACTTCACACAAATGACAATCAACATATCATTGTTTAAAAAATTGTATCAATTTGAGGTTGGACCAACTGTTCGTCCGTCTGTTCGTCTGTCTGTTCGTCCGTCTGTTCGTCTGTCTGTTCGTCCATTCCATTCTCAGGTTAAAGTTTTTGGTCAAGTTAGATTTTAGTGAACCTGATGTCCTATCATTATGAAACTTCACACAAATGACAATCAACATATCATTGTTTAAAAAATTGTATCAATTTGAGGTTGGACCAACTGTTCGTCCGTCTGTTCGTCTGTCTGTTCGTCCATTCCATTCTCAGGTTAAAGTTTTTGGTCAAGTTAGATTTTAGTGAACCTGATGTCCTATCATTATGAAACTTCACACAAATGACAATCAACATATCATTGTGTAAAAAATTGTATCAATTTGAGGTTGGACCAACTGTTCGTCCGTCCGTTCGTCTGTTCGTGTGTCTGTTCGTCCATTAACAACCGGGGCATCCGTGTTCCATGGACACATTTTCTTGTTTCAAATGATTTTTTTTGTGAATAATCAAAACATTCTATAAGCAAACAGAGCAGACCGAGGTCATGAAACTTACTTAATTTGAGCATGTTAACATAATTATTAATATTGTAGTTACACACTTAGATTACAAGGCTAGGAAATTGGCTCGTTGCAAAGTAGATTTCAGTTACAAACTAAAAGTATTTTTTTCTTCCAAACTTTGTCCTCAAGCTAACAGAGCTTTTTTAGTTTGAGCATCATGCTCAACTTTAGCATCATGCTCAAACTAAAAATGCTTCGTAACCATGGCGACAAACTCCAAACATGTATTATATTCTCATCGTTGGTTTGTAATTTCACCCTATTTTGCAATGAGCATATTTCATAAACTTGTTACTCAAGCATCTAACTTCAACAACAATATTTCTATTACATGCTCAAATAGAGTAAGTTAAATAACCTCGGGCCCTGGATCTAGTCTGTTTGCAAAGGCATAAACGTGTTACTATCAAGTAAAGGGTTAAGGCAGATCGCTGATAATCAACCTGGCATTAGGGTTCCTAAAATGTGGCTGCTTACAACAAAAGGTTGCTTAATATCTGTTATCTATTATATGTTCTTAATAAATGAGGCCATCAACACACGATTGACTGTATTGAACTGATATGTGTTAGATCAAATTGTGATATATTTAATTGACAAAGTAATTATGATAATTCATCAATAGAAATATTCCCTGTTACTTGAATTACTAGCTTATATTAACTATTAACGGAAAGATTTGACAGATCTGTTAATTCTTATTCAAACACCTTCCATTATAGAAAACCTGGTTTCATGGAATTTCCATGTCTTGTTTTACTTTTGTATTTATATGTTGTACGAATTTTAGATTGGTGTCAACTATGATGCCTAGGTCTTTTTCCTCATTTGTTTTCATTATTTATTTCCCTTCCATGTACTATTTATATTCTGGGTCATGGCCAAGATGAAGATGTTTGCATTTCTTTTTGTTGAACTTTAAAAGCCACGTATCTGACCAGTTAGTTAATGAAATCAGATACTTCTGGAGGTTTTCCTTATCTGTGGGATCAGTCGCAGCACTACGGTCATGTTTTCCTTGGGCACGTTTTCTTGCCTAGTACTGGTTTGTTTACCCAGGGATCATGAATATGTGAACTGTCGCCGTGATATAACTGAAATAATGTTGAAAGCGGCGTATAACCCCAATCAATAAATACTATCTGTGGGATTGTTAACTATTGAGTATATCTTTGTGTCGTCTGCAAATAATTTGGTTATGTTTTTAACCATATCTGGTAAGTCGTAGATGTAAATAGTGAAGAGGATTGGTCCTAAGACGCTGCCTTGAGGGATACCATTAGTTACTGGCGCCCACCTTGAGTGTGAGTTATTAAATTCTACTCTGTGTTGTCTGTTTTTTAGAAAATTAGATGATAAAGAATGTCGCCATGCGTACGTCATTAAACTTATTTGCATCATGAAATGCATAAACACAGTTAGGTATACCCAAATATCACGTGAGTGACGAGAAATTACTTGTATTTTGGACAGCATAAAAGCAATGTGATTGTCGCTGGATCCATCGGTGATAAAAATTCCTCCACGGTGGATTCCTCTCTAGCAAACAGTTTCACGAAAATACTTAACCCTTTCCAACATGCAACAAATCTACAGCAAGCAACATTGAAAACATTTAGTTAAAACATTGGACAATTTCTTTAAAGGAAAGGTTGATTATTAAATTAAGTTGAAAACATTGTGGCAAAAGGCGGCTGAAAGAGTCTATGTGGAAAAGGGTTAAGTAGGTACTTAGCTAAGTCTAGAGTAACACAAATTTAAACTTAACTCGTAACTCTTAAACCGTTAGCTCGGTCAGTAGCGACGCGGGATTTCAATCCAGATGTTGTTAAGTCGAACCCCCAGCTCTGCTAGCCTTCCTTCTGATGCATTGACAAACGCAATTCTCCTTCCATAATTGGACTAACAGTCTATGTGGAAAAGCAGCCAATTGCTTGAAAAGACTGGTTTGAGGAACCTTGAAACACATGGGTATGTGAACTTGCGTTTCTGACACTTAATTAGAAATTGTGTCGAGCAAACTAGATAAATGTGTTAGACAAAAATCCCTCCCCAATATGAAAAACGATGACAACTTTATTAGTAAAACAATTTGAGTAAAAGTCAAACATTTATTAAGATAATATTGAACTTAAATAATTCGGATCTTTTAGTATTCTAGACCTGAAATCAAGAATTTATAATTATATAGCGCTGTATCAACATATTTCGGGTTGTGCAACCGGCCGTTCCTCTCTGCTACATGCAAAGGTACCCGCCGTGGTCGAATGGTTAGCGCAGAGGATGTTATAACCGGGTGACCCGGGTTTGAACCCCAGCCGCGGTGGTCATGGACGGAGTGCGCCTGGGCAAGGGACATTTCCTAGCCTAATTATGGTCAAGTGAACTGTCGCCGTGATATAACTGAGATCATGTTTAAATCGGCGTAAAATTCCAACATACTTTGTTCTGTTTGTATAGACTTTTATCATTAAAAGATGTTGATAACATGAGTACCAAGTGTCCCCTTGGTTCTATTTTGACATACCTCCGTTATGTACAGTTGGGCTAATCCTCCATCCCAAAATGGGACAGCAAATCTCGAAAGCGTTAGACAAACTATAGCTTGTAAGAATCTAACGTCGCCTGCATTAATATCGTCATTGTTTTTATTTATTTATTTATTGGGGTTTTACGCGGCTTTCAACATTATTTCAGTTATATCACGGCGACAGTTCACTGCTTCATGATCCCTGGGTAAACAAACCAGTACTAGACTAGAAAATGTGCCTTGCCCAAGGGCACTCCACCATGACCGTAGTGCCGATATTGGGGATCGAACCCGGGACACCCGGTTTCAAAATCCCCGACGCTAACCACTCGACCACAGCGGATTCCTTATTATTTTTATACAAAACACAAACAATTCTACATTCAAGGGGACAGTGAAGACTTTGATTTGTACATGTACACACTTTGCGCGGATGCAACAATACGTGCTGACGCCTTTGCAGCAGACAACTTTTAAAACAATTGTGGCAAAAGGGAGAAATTGCTCCTAAAGGACAATTCCTCTTTTTTACCACAATGCTTTTAATTTATTCACTTATACTTATTCCATAAAAGGGATGCCCATGAAGAGATATTTCTCCATTTGTCTCTATACCCTTACAGAAAAAATGCATATAATGTGAACAGTTATTGTGAATAAAATGTAAATATTTTGCGAACTAAATGCGTACTTGTGTCTTTTAAAATTTAATTCACAGAATATTCCCCGAATGTTCACTTTTCACATGCAAATTAGATTATCCGCGAACTCAAATTGTGAACAAATTGTGAACTAACTGTACCAATAGCGATCACTTAATGTTAACAAATTGCGAATCAATAGTAAATGTTAACAATTTGTGAATAGTAAATGTTAACAATTTGTGAATAGTAAATGTTAACAATTTGTGAATAGTAAATGTTAACAATTCGCGAACAGTACATGTGAACAATTTGCGACTAATACATGTGAACAAATCGCGAATAGTAAATGTTAACAATTCGTGAACAGTACATGTTAACAATTTGCGATTAATACATGTGAACAAATCGCGAATAGTAAATGTTAACAATTCGTGAATGGTAAATGTTAACAATTTGCGATTAATACATGTGAACAAATCGCGAATAGTAAATGTTAACAATTCGCTAACAGTACATGTGAACAAATGAACGAACTGTGAACCAATAAATGTGAACAATTGGAGATCAATAAATGTGAATGACCTGTGAACAGTTAACCCTTTTCCTCATATAGACGCCTCTGCAGCAGACGGCTTTTTGAAAACATAGTGACAAAATAAGAAATTGCTCGGAGCGAGCAATTCCTCCTTTTGCCACAATGTTTTCCACTTTTAGTCATAGGTTATCCTTTCAATTATTTTAACAAACAAGAGGGCCATGATGGCCCTAGATCGCTCACCTAAATTAGGCAATTATAGCAATTTTAAACATCGGATTATAAAAGAAAGTTATTGTGGACAGACGACGGATATAACAAGAGCTCACCTTGTCACTACGTGACAGGCGAGCTAAAAACTTAACAAAAATATAATTTCTGTTGTTTATGTTAAACAATTTATTGATACGTCAAAAATAAGTAAAATTTTGATGCAGCACAATGATAATTTATATACGAGTGTTGGTAGGCGAGAACGGCGGCATCACATCGATATCACTTTGTAAGTCATTTCTCACTCTTTTAGTTGGTTTTGCTTTCTTTGGCACAGCATGCTCCGGAAATACCATGTGCATCGCACGTTTTGCTGTTCCTGCTTTTGTGTTCACACATTTGTTGAACTCACGGAACGACAGCCCACATTCTGAACTGGCGAAAGCTGAAATAGACAAAAATATTTTTTCTTACTAAATCACTATTAATTTAAGTTTCAATACTATAAGATTCCCTTAAAGTGTAGTTGTATATTTTTTTATCTTTAGGGATCATTGAAAATAGCTTTTGCTTAAGCTGGCACTAGACGGTGTTGGCAGTGTTGCATATTTCATGAACTGTCTCAAATTCTGAATAAAACCCGAGATTTGCTATTTTCATACATTAGATGTAGTTGTGTGTTCCAAAGGATCTATTTTTTCATATAGTATTATACATCGTACTGCCCCTTAACAGTACAATTATATAGGTTATCATGATACAGAGTCAATATCAAACAAACTGAGAGCTTAACACAATACATATACACAATACATATACACAATACATATACACAATATGTCTTTAGTTGTTTACTTGTTACTTACACTCTAAAGCTAAACAGATTTCCGTTTTATCGCCTTGAAGCTGGTTGACTTTGGTGGAATTAATTCCCTGCAGGTCCAATGGGTTGAAGAATCCGTTGAAATATCGTTTGACCTTGCAGGCTGGTGTAGACTTTTTCGTCTTCGCCTTCAACCTGTCAAACCATCTTGAGGAAACGACCACTTTGGAGGTACTTCCACCAAATCTTTCAAATCCAGGTTTCACACTGTCTTCAACGGGTATGATTACCTGTCGGAAATCAAAGTATACTCACTGACGTAGATAAGAGGGATAAGTAAATAAATTGTGTACTAAAATATATCCCATGGAAGCCAAGATTTGTAGCAAGTAAAATTCAAAAACTATTCAAGATATGAAAATAAAAAATATATTTTCTGGAAGTTTAAACATTCTTCTATTGCAGTAGATGTTAATTTGAACATTCATAATTGTAAATCATGTAGAGTACTGTTTTTGTACATCTAAATATTTACTGGTACAACTACAAGGATCAAATTGTAAAATGTATGTATATTATATTCAGTTTAAAAAAAAGATCTCAAGACTATTAAACTTACATAATCCGCTTTTGTAGATCTGTAACCCCTAGTTGGTGTGTAAACCTGATCATTCTCTTGATCGCTTCCAGTTCTTGCGCAATCTTGCTTACCTTTCAAAAAATGAAGACAATGCTACATAAAACCTATTTATCAATAAAACATTATATTTTGTCGTTCAACATTTCTTCTCAACGCATTTGCTTATTAATGTATCTGCTGTGATAATTATAATTAATAATAGGAAAAGACAGACTATCATCTGCATGTTTAATAAATCAATATGGACACTTTTATAACTACTGTATAAAGTCCACAAGATACATATGCCCCCGACTTATTTTTACAGACTGCATTGCAATATTGCTAGAATTATGTTTTTCAACCAATCAACATAGCTTGAAGGAATCTGATAGAGGGTCACCCCAAATGATTTGTAAATCAGCCTGACACTTTCTTAGGAGAAGATTTTTAAAGTATTTTCTATCGGTTGGTATGGAAACTAGAATTTTGCATGGATCTAAAACATTTGAAAAATTTAGGAGAGGACATTGAGGATGCAATTATGAAGTTTATCCCAATTGGCCTAGTGGTTACCAGACTTCACACAATCTTTTGAAACCTGTCAGTCCGAAAGCTCATTTGTCATTTTTTTCTTTCTTTGCTCAACCAAGTATTGCATGAAAACGTGTCAGTCCGAAAGAATTTGTGTAAGGCAGGACTGGAGGACTGACGACTTTCGCGTAGTCTGGGTTACAGAGGAGAAGTTGTTTGAAGCCAAAAGTAAACGCATGCACAGACGAAGGACAATAAGCCATGAGATAAGCTATAGCTAAAAATGTGAGGAGTAATATTAACCTTTCATGGCGTACATTATTGAAAGGTAACTTTGGTTAGCAATAGGATGAGAGAGGTTATTCATGGAGGACACATTGAACATTTGGGGCGCCTGTTTATTCATGCATTTAGAAATAATGTGATCAGAGGGTTGGGTATTCATGTTCGAAATTGTAGCTTCATCTGCCAACACATTGACAGGGGGTGATAGAGGAGAGTTAAACTGCTCAAAGGATTGGGTGTTTATGCCGGTCATCTGGTTAGAGGGTTGGGCGTTAATGGTATACATCTGGTTAGAGGGTTGGGTGTTCATCAAAGACATCTGGTTAGAGGGTTGGGTGTTCATTTTGGACATTGTAGTTTCACCTGCCAATTCATTGACAGTCTGTCAAACCGAAACTTTTTTTTAATTTCCTTAGGGAAATTAATACTTTTATAAGATATGATTATTTCTTAAATCGTGCTTTTGCACATGCATTACTTTTACAGATCCTGTTCCATATTTTCTCACATATTGTTTATCTTTATGTTAAGTATTACATAGTAGTGTTTTGGCTTGTTTGCCTAAATTCTGTTTTATATTAATGTTAAGTATCGCATACATTGATTGTTTTGTTTATTAAACTGGTTAGTTATATTTCAATTTTAATTATTTCATCATTTACAGTAAGTAAATTATTAAGCGCCCAAAATGACCTTAGTTGTCGACGGGCCTTAAAACACCATTCATTCATTCACATTGACAGGAACTGATACTGACGCTTTAAACCGATCCAAGAGTTTGGTGTTTATGCTCCTCATTGTAGTTTCACCTGCCAACACATTGACAGTAACTGATACCGGTGAATTTCTCAGAATTTTGGCAGGAATAGGAATACTGGTGGGAGGTTTTGTTTTGAGGGATGTGGGTTGTGAATCTATGTTAGTCTGATAAACACTGTCAGGACTTGCATTCCCATGCAGCATGCGTGTTATTAGATTTTGGGCAGTCAGTGTAGCTGCGGCAACACGCGACTCCTTCTGTACAACTGAAGCCTTCTTTGAAACTGAGTTACAGGCTTGTTTCTTTAATTTGGCCTCTGTAACTTTCTTCCTCTCCTGATTTTGTTTGGCCACTTTCTTCTGCACTGAAACACATGCAGTATCAATGTAAATGCTTGTGCAGATATTTTCTTACATGTCCGAGTTAAAAGTGTGGCAGATTCTGAATTATCACATTCATTTACTTATACTATATGCCAGTATTATACAAATAGTAAAGGGTGTTTTGCTATCTCTTATTTGATCCATACCACCATATAACCTCTGACTCAAAAGTATGTGAGGAAATGGCTGTATATAACATCACCAACTGGTTGTGCTCAAGTTTGTGATCATATCTTGTTATTGTATTAACACTAAAGGCTACACAATGTACGTACCTGATACTGTAATACCCTTCTTTGACTCATCCTGAAGCCATTTCAAACAAACATCCTTCTTCTCTGGAAATGAAAAAAAAGGTAATATTTTAAATATAATTATATAGACATATTATTTTAAAATAAACTGTATGACAACATGTAAGGTTGTGCACTTGTTGAAGTGAAGAAGGTTAAGTTAACCAACACTGACAAATAGAAAGAATATAGTTGCTAACATATATTGCAAGCTGTCAGTTTTTACCGCAAACTACGAAGGATATCACAACAGAGAAATACATAAATTGGCAGATTAATTTGGTATAATAAAACATGTTAAACCAGAAAAACTTTATTTTAAGGGCACACTCAAACTTGTTATTTATTAGACTGAATCATATTATATTTTACAGATGTTTTTGTGATACAATCGTTTGTTAACCCTTTCCCTTATATAGATGCTTTCTGACACCTCTGCAGCAGAAGGCTTTTTGAAAACATAGTGACACAAGAAGAAATTGCCCAAAACAAGCAATTTCTCCTTTTGCCACAATGTTTTCCACTTTTAGTCATAGTTTTTTCTATTTTTTGAGAAAATATGTTCAAAGTCGTCTGCTGCAAAATTGTCATATGAGGGAATTGGTAAAGAAAGGTAATTAAAAGATAAAAACTTATTTATATGTTAATTAACAATAAATATGCTATAATATACACATTAAATACTGTTAGGTTCCCATTTTGACCATTATTCGACTGAAATGGCCCTTTTGAAATATGTATTATAAACAATTTAGGTAACCACAGAGGAAAGTACTTTTAAAACCCTATATAATGGTGAACTGATTGTGTAAAGAGTTTAACCTGATAGGAAGACGACTGATGCAACGTAATCTTCACCGTCAGCATACGTTGAATGGCATCGCTCCCTAGTGGTAAGAGAAAGACCACTTCTATCTTCATCATCCACAGGAATTAAACTTCTCTTATCTTGTCATCGAAATACTCGACTACTACCCACTTCTCTGAAATCAAAAACAATTTTGTACTTTGAATTTTCAAAAGTTTAGAATGAATGATTGATTGGGGTTTAACGCCGTTTTTAACAATTTCTCAAGTCATATCACGGCAGCCAGTTCACCTACTCATGTGTTTCCTGGTTTTCCATCACCAGTACTTCACACAACAATCTTTCCAAGCAACTGGCTGTTTTTCCACATAGACTTAGCCCATTGGTGGAAGACGCATGTCGCATTGACTTCTGTCAAACGTCGGAAAGAAAGTTGGCCGAGGCGGGATTCGAACTCGCAACCCCTGGTTTGACAGCCCGCGTCGTTACCGACTGAGCTACCGGGACTCGACTCAAAAGTTTAAAATCTTAAATTTACAGATTTCCTTCAGAATTATTGAATATTCCCCGTTACTTTAAATAAGGCACTTAGCTAGAGCTTCTTATGAGACATGCAACTGCATATGTATATATTTAAATTTTACTATCATGCATTGGTCGTGAGACAAATTATTGTCAAAAATTAAATTTGTTCATTCACATTTATTTTAATCTATATTTCGTTAATTGTTAATTTCCTTTAGTTTATAAACATTCTTCCTTTAACATATATATTATATATATATTCATATTTATATTACATATGAACTAAAGTTTAAACAACTGAAATAAATCCCATTTAAGATATTAACTTGCAGAAATGAGGGGGAAACGTTAAGGGAGCGAAGTCTAGGCGAGGTTTTGGGGGCGAAAGTTTCAAACGTCCCGTTATCCGTGTCTTCGCTCTCTGGATGGCTCCATGATATTTCAAAACCAGAAAGAAACAAAACTACCTTCTCGTAAAAACTTTGGAAGTTGTACAGTCCGCTTTTTAGCTCCACTGGCTGAAAGCCAGTAGAGCTTATGTCATGGCGAATTGTCCGTCGTGCGTGCGTGCTTTAACTTTTTCCTTTAAACGACTTCTTCTCACTAACCACTTGGCCAATTTGGTTGAAACTTCATAGGAAGCATCCTCTCAATGTCCTCTCTTAAATTCCTTTTTTTATCCATCCATAATTCTGGTTTCCATGGCAACCTAAAGAAAAAAATAGTGAAAACTTAAAAAATCTTCTTCTCTGAAAGTGTCAGGCCGATTTTCAAATAATTTTGTAGAAATGTTCCTTGGGTGACCCTTTTTTAGATTCCTTCACGAAATGTTGATTGGTCGAAAAACATGGTCGCCAGAGGGCGGGGCTATTTTGCCTTAAATGACCATAGTGAAAACTTAAAAAATCTTCTTCTCTGAAAGTGTTGAGCAGATTTTCAAATAATTTTGTAGAAACGTTCCTTGGGTGACCCTCTATCAGATTCCTTCAAGCCATGTTGATTGGTAAACAAGAGGGCCATGATGGCCCTGGAATCGCTCACCTAATATTTTTTTGTTCACTTTAGCTATATAAGCCCCGCCCCCTGTTGGTCATGTTTTTCGACCAATCAACTTGGCTTGAAGGAATCTGATAGAGGGTCATCCAAGGAACATTTCTACAAAATTATTTGAAAATCAGCCTGACACTTTCGGAGGAGAAGATTTTTTAATTTTTCACTTTGGCCATATAAGGCAAAATAGCCCCGCCCCCTGGCGGCCATGTTTTTCGACCAATCAACATGGCTTGAAGGAATCTGATAGAGGGTCACCCAAGGAACATTTCTACAAAATTATTTGAAAATCGGCCCGACACTTATGGAGGAGAAGATTTTTTAAGTTTTCACTATAGCCATAAAAGGCAAAATAGCCCCGCCCCCTGGCGGCCATGTTTTTTGACCAATCAACATGGCTTGAAGGAATCTGATAGAGGATCACCCAAGGAACATTTCTACAAAATTATTTGAAAATCGGCCCGACACGTTTGGAGGAGAAGATTTTTTAAGTTTGCACTATAGCCATATAAGGCAAAATAGCCCCGCCCTGGCGGCCATGTTTTTCGACCAATCAACATGGCTTGAAGGAATCTGATAGAGGGTCACCCAAGGAACATTTCTACAAAATTATTTGAAAATCGGCCTGACACTTTCGGAGGAGAAGATTTTTTAAGTTTTCACAATAGCCATATAAGGCAAAATAGCCCCGCCCCCCCTGGCGGCCATGTTTTTCGACCAATCAACATGGCTTGAAGGAATCTGATAGAGGGTCATCTAAGGAACATTTCTACAAAATTATTTGAAAATCTGCCAACCAGTTTGGGAGAAGAAGAATTTTGAAGTTTTTTCGGTTTCGTTGCCATGGAAACCAGAATTTTGCATGGATCCCAAAACTTTGAAGGAATTCTGGTGAGGTCATTGAGAGGATGCTTTCTGTGAAGTTTCATCCAAATTGACCCACTGGTTACTGAGGAGAAGAAGTTGACGCACGACGCACGACGGACGCCGGACAAAAGGCGATCACAATAACTCACCTTGAGCAAAGCTCAGGTGAGCTAAAAAACATGGCCGCCGGAGGGCGGGGCTATTTTGCCTTTTACGGCTAAAGAGAGAATTAAAAAAATCTTCTCCGAAAGTGTCAGGCTGATTTTTAAATAATTTTGTAGAAATGTTCCTTGGGTGACCCTTTATTAGATTCCTTCAAGAAATGTTGATTGGTCAAAAAACATGGTCGCCAGAGGGCGGGGCTATTTTGCCTTATATGACCATAGTGAAAACTTAAAAAATCTTCTTCTCTGAAAGTGTTGAGCAGATTTTCAAATAATTTTGCAGAAATGTTCCTTGGGTGACCCTCTATCAGATTCCTTCAAGCCATGTTGATTGGTTAAAAAACATGGCCGCCAGAGGGCGGGGCTATTTTGCCTTATACGGCTAAAGAGAGAACTTAAAAAATCTTCTCCTCCGAAAGTATCATTTTGATTTTCAAATAATTTTGTAAAAATGTTCCTTGGGTGACCCTTTATTAGATTCCTCCAAGAAATGTTGATTAGTGGAAAAACATGGCCGCCAGGGTCGAGGCTATTTTGCGTTATATAGCTATAGTGTAAACTTAAAAAATCTTCTTCTCCGAAAGTGTTCAGCCGATTTTCAAATAATTTTGTAGAAATGTTCATTGGGTGACCCTCTATCAGATTCCTTCAAGACATGTTGATTGGTCGAAAATTATGGCCGCCAGAGGGCGGGGCTATTTTGCTCTATATGACCATAGTGAAAATTTAAAAAATCTTCTTCTCCGAAAGTGTTGAGCAGATTTTCAAATAATTTTGTAGAAATGTTCTTTGGGTGACCTTCTATCAGATTCCTTCAAGCCATGTTGATTGGTTGAAAAATTTGGCCGCCATGGGGTGGGGCTATTTTGCCTTATATGGCTATGGTGAAAACTTAAAATATCCTCTCCTCCGAAAGTGTCAGGCCGATTTTCAAATAATTTTGCAGAAACATTCCTTGGGTGACACTCTAAAAGATTCCTTTAAGCCATGGTGGTTGGTAAAAAATATGGCCACTAGAGGGCAGGGCTGTTTGGAGATTTGATTGTTGCCTTATGGCCGTGGAGCGATACCGGCCCTCTTGGGCCTCTTGTTTGACATTTTCCTGCAAATTGGTCAATTTAAGGTGGTGAATCCAAAATTCCGCCTTTTTTTTAGATAGATGTAGAATTTAATTGAACGAAATTTTTATCGAGCTATATAATATTTCTTATCTGTATGTATATTTATTCACTTATTACACACAATAAAATCGACCATAATAAATAGAAATTAGGAAAATACGACTTATTTTTATTTGAACTTATGTAAATTATTGTTAATAAAATATAACATTTTCGTTAAATTCTGTTACAGCCAGCCAAACGACACAGATCACGAAAACCAAACACCGCAAAGATCACGATCACTTTATACGCACAAACACATTTACAAAACTGAATTAAGAAGTTTTAGCTTTAGCCTTTTACACAGTGTATTTTTCACAAGGAAGAATTAAGTCACAAAGAGTTTATTCGTCGCCGTATATTGTCAAAAAGATAAACAACCCTTCGAAAAAGGAGAAATCAGTAGAAATTTCTGAAACTGCAGGTAATTGTCCATTATCTTATACTTAGTTTCGAAAACAAAGGGATTTTACTTTTAAGGCAGTGTTTTCCACATACCTGCCCATGCAACATGACTTCTTGTTCTAATTGATTTTTAGAAATGTCTTGAAATGGGACGAAATACTATAAAATTCACAATTTTTAGGCTCTGAGTAACTGACAGTGAAACAATGAAGAAATATGTTAGATATTGTCAATGAAGTGATGCAATAGATGTATGAAATATTAAGAATTGTTAAAACCATATTCATGTGTTGACTGCAACTTGCCTTCAAGAATTTCTGGCGAGAACACTGTTGGGCCTAATTTTGTATGGAACGAGGTGGCTATGATGGGACACCACACACACGTATTGGAGTATTAAATGTTGCTCTTAATGGCAACTCATTGCAGGACTTTTGTGTAGAAGCATTAATTGTATGAAAATGTTATTCGTCGTGGAAAAGGGAGACCATAACATATATCAGTTTGTTTCAACATTGCATGCAACAGTTAGTTATAGGCCAATTTTCCCGGCCAGTGATATGGGCTAATTGAATATTTTGTACTCTTTCAGATTCTCAGATAGATGAAAGTAAAGATTTTCTGAGAACAAAGCCTGTTCGCCCAAGACTATACAATGTTTTTCCTTGTGATATTTCAGTGAAAAGGTGCAAGATTGTTACCAACAACGAATCGGATGCCAAAGAAAGACTTAAAGGTATTGATTAAATATTAGTTTTAAATAAATGTGAGTATATATAATAAAATGGTCCCCCTATTTACCTGCAAGAACAGTAAAAAATAACAAGAAGACATAGAATGATTTTCACAGTTATTAAATTATAATAGTTTTACATGAAATGGTTCAATTTACATTGTATAAGCATACACATAATATAAAAAGTAAAGTAAAGGCTTTAATACCGTGCAATCAGTCTAAGACTGTCGGACGCATGTCCATGGTTGTTGGTATAAAACCTGGTATACACACACATGTCCATTCTTCTTGTCAGTGTATTCATATTATTTAAAGTTTCTTGTTGGTATTATAGTTAGTTCATAAAAATAGGCTTATCAAACAAGACGCATCAACATTTTTAAAAAATAAATCAAGGTAAATTTAGTTATTTCAAACAAAAGTATTTTATATCTTTTTGTGGTTCTTGTCAGTAAATATGTAGACCCATATAATATCATGCAGTTGTTCAGAGTATTTATACCCCCTACAAAGTTTGAAGTTGGTATATTGAAGTCACCCTTTGGTCGGTTGGTTGGTCTGTTTCAAATTTCCTTTTCCTGAGGATTACTATAAAACTATTGGATGGAATTTAATAAAACTTACGATGATACAACACAGTGAGTAGAGGTGCAGTGTACAATAACCATAACTCTACTTTAGCTTATTACAGAGTCATTGCCTTTGTACTTTTTCTTGACCATAGAATAACTTTCTCTGCCATTACTTACCCTTTTCTTGTCCAGAGAATTTTAAACTACAAGAAGGAATTTAAGATGAGGTTTCTAAATATTCACTACCTTTCCTATCAGGGCGGCGTTCAAGGGGAATTATTCACATTCAGTGTCTGAGTGTTAGTTCTAGTTTTTATTATTCCAGTATCATTCAATACGACTGATACTCTTGCAAAAGTTTGTGTTCTATTTAATTGCTGTATACATACATATATTCATTTTTAATATTTTTTCAAAAATATTAGACACTAACAGAAGTATGAGAAAATGTACACAGTAAATTCGCATGGCTTCATTCTTTGTAAAATGTTGGTACTGAAAAATGTGAAAAGCCAATTCAGTCTTGGGTAATTTTTTTTTTTTTTTTTTTTTTTAAGATTTTTATTTATATTCTCTATAGTTAAATTGACACTTGAATCTGAAAGAGGCAGACAATTTATAATCCTTAATAGATGAATTTCAGGATTTTTTTTAATCATGTTATTACATTTTAACAGATGATGATTTACCTGAGTTACAGAAGGAACAGCTACAATGTATACAGCACCAGATGAAGTAGACAGATACATATTGGATGAAGAAATACTTCAAGAAGAAATAAAAGATGAAAAATCTTCTAAGAACGAGAATCTGAATAATAAGGCGACTATATATGTGCAAATATACACTGGTCACACTATGACAATCTTTACCAGTATTATACTTGTGTGGGTATATGCGATGACTCATTCAATCACTGGTAGTCAATTGTCTGACTTACTTGTTCTTTTAAATGCTCATTGTTTGAATGAAATCCCAGTGTACTCAAGTCTTGAGTCATTTAAAAAATATTTTGCTGACTTAAAGTCTCCAATTGTTTAAAACTACTATTGCAGCTCTTGCTTAATGAATGCTGATGATAGTTTACAGGAAATCTGTCTAAATGCTGCCTGTGGCAAAGACTTACAGCAAAATAAACGGTATGTCGTATTTTGTGTAGTTACCACTGCAAACTCAACTGAATGATTTGTTTCAACGTAGTTCCTTTCGTGAACATTAAAATATCGTTTCAACAGGACAAAGAGACAGGCCGATGGAATTGAAGATATTTATGATGGTGAATTGTACAAGAAACTATCTTCAAATGGAAATACCTTATCAAATCCTAACTAACAACATTTCTTTAACATGGAATACTGATGGTGTATTTAAAAGTTCAAAGTTTTCCATTTGGCCTATGCACCTTATGATCAATGAGTTGCCATACAAAGAGCGAATTAAAAAGTCAAATATGTTATTTTATGGACTCTGGTTTGGAGACATCAAACCTCTGATAAATCTGTTTTGCAATCCACTATTGAATCATTTAAAACAATTGGAAACAGATGGTTTTGAAATCAATACTGTGAACGATGTGTTTCATGTGAAAGCCTTTTTAATTTGTGGAGCTGCAGATTTACCTGCAAAATCGACAGCATTAAATATGATTCAATATAATGGAGATTCTAGTTGTTATCGTTGTTTACAAAAAGGACTTAATCTGGAAATAGAGGATATGTTCATATTTTTCCATTTGATCATGAAAATCCAGTTGGACCGAACCGTGTTTCAGAAGATTGTATTGCTGATGCAGCTGAAGCAGTAAATACATCAGGAACAATCAATGGTATAAAGGGACCGTCATTTTTATGGGACTTTCATCTTATGACTTTGCTTGTTCAACAGCAGTTGATTATATGCATTGTGTTTTATTAGGTGTTACCAAAAAACTATGACATTTTGGTTTCTAGCCGGTTTCTCGTCCGAGCCTTTTTCTCTTGTAAAACGTTTAGATGAAATTGACGATCGTCTTATGAAAGTTAAACCAAACTACCGCATCACAAGGAGGCCAAGAACAATTTCCAATCGTTTTAAGTTTTGGAAAGCTTCCGAGCTTAGATCTTGGTTGTTGTTTTATTCAGTACCTATACTTCAAGATGTTATGTCACCAGTTTATTTTTTCCACTATTGTATATGGATTTTATGTCAAGAGAGTATACTACCACCTGAAATTGAACATTCATACTTCCTGTTAAATGATTTTGTTTTTATGATGGAACCTCTCTATGTGGCTAGATACATGACCCTGAACACTCATAGTTTGCTTCGTCTTCCAAAATGTGTTAAAGACTTGGGGCCTCTCTGAGCATATTCATGCTTTGCTTTTGAGTTTCTTAACGGTCAACTTTTGAAACTTTTCCATGGAACACAGACAGTAGAAATGCAAATCGTAGCAGCAATAAACAGTCACCAATTCTTACCAAACCTACTTAATCAATTACCAAACCATGTCAAAGAAAATACCATATTGAAGAGGTTTGTTCACTCTTCACAGACAGTACTTAAGCAAAAGATTGACCACAACATAAATACAGTTGGGGCGAAGAAGAAAGTACAATTAAGTGCTCAGCAGAAAAATGCATTTAAGATAAAACTTGGTTTTAAACCAGTTGTTCTTACATTTTATGACCGGATTAAGCTAAGAAACCATCTTTTTCATTCAGGAATTTACACACGTGTTCAAGCAAGAAATTTATATACAGTCAAGTTCCTTGGTGTAGAAAATAATTTATGTTTTGGGCATATTGGTTTTTTTTGCTGTTCACAGATTTAATAGATGTGTTTGCGCATATGAATGTAACTGTAGAAATTCTATATTTGCATGTCTAGAGTTCTGGATAAACAATCTGATAGTGTACTAGACACTTCACATGTAGATTATCCTGCATATTTAAAAGTGAAAGTTGGTCACATTCATAAACTGAAATACAACGGAAATGTTCAAGTTGTTGATCTACACAAGATTGTCTCATTGTGTGTAGACACATCTCACTCTGATGAGGGTGTTTTTATCTGTGAGAGTGATTAGGACACCACTATATATTATAACTCCTGAACAAGTTCTAACAGTTGGCACAAGTGTTAAGAGGAATACCATTGTATTTACTGTACAAGTCAATTATTTTGAGCTCCATTATTCGAAGAGTAATGAGGGCTTTACTACCCCCCCCCCCCCCCCCCCCCCCCCCCCCCGGCATCGGTTAATCTTTTAGGACAAGTTGGCATTTTTCTTTCATAAGAACTTGTGCTAGGGCTTTCATATTTGGAATATAGTTACATATAATACCTTTTTTCACATTGAATGCTAAAGATGCTGATTGAGACAATCTTTTTGGGGTAAAATTCATGATTTTGGGTGGTTAAAGTTTAAGGGCAAATTGTTATTTATTTTCATGTTTTTCTCTCAATAAGTACTTATGTTAGGGCTTTCATATTTGGAATATAATTAACTGTAATAACCTTCTTCAAGTGAAGATGCTGAGTGTGACCTTCTTCTTTGGGTAAATATCATGCTTTTTAGTTGATTTTGAGAATTTTAGATGAATTCATAACTTTTTGTTACATTCCTTTCTAATTTTGATCATTTATTAATTATAGCTCTTCAACATTTGAAATGGGTTTTGATGACAAACATTTGGAAAACCTTTTTTGAAGGGTTTGCTTTTTTAGGACTCATGGAGTTATGGCCCTTGATTGACTTAAGAAATGTGTTATGATCTTCAATTACATCTGAATAATGTTTGTTCTGTTTACTAGATGCTTTGAACAGTCATCTAAAATGTGTGAGCAATACGTAACGAAGAAGATAATTTTGGAAGCGAGTACTGATATACATATAAACATTTTTTATACAAATTATATTTTAAATTATATATTTTTAAATGTATGTATCTATTCATTTGCTTTTACATATAGAGTGTGAATGATTTAATATTACTTAAAGGCAATATACTGAAAAGATGCGTAAGTGAATAAGCGGTGTATAGTCGAGTGCGCTGTCCTCAAACAGCTCTTGTAAGTAAGTAAATATTTTATTAAAGTGACATGTGTATAACATATAATAAAAGATTTAGCAAAGTTCGTTGAAAAAAAACACCCGGCCCCCTGGGCCTATATGTCACTATATATAAATGTAATGTCTGTGTACATATATTCATTCATTCTTATCAATGTGTGGTACAAGCAGTCTATAAACATATATACATATCTATACTTATTTCGACAGTTTCGTGCGAGCATGGCGAACCTGCATCTTATACAAGATGCAGTTATTGCACCCTCGAACAGAGCCATCTATAATTCTGATGATTTCGTCTTATTTTGAGGATTTTATTTGAACGGTAATCCGTAACTGTACCGACATAAGTCTAGATACAATTACTGGTCATCAGTGCTACAGGCGCTCAATTATGTTATGTATTTACAAAAGCAAGTCGACGTAATTGGTATAACCTAATCTTATGAGTAAAGTCATATAATATCAAATTTAAAAATCATAAATGGACGGATCATGTTTATACAGGTATTTGTATCATTCACTACCTATCGCGTATGTTTTGAAATAAGTATTGATATTGCAACCGCTAATCACGCTCCTTCCTTGAAAGGAGACGTAGCACGGATGCAAAATAAAACCCGTGTAATAGTGTGATTATTATATCATGTATGTTTGAAAAGCCTTTACCGAAACGAAAAGTAAAGGTCCGATTCACATACAGCCTTCAAATAGAACTTGCAGGCGACATACTCATAATATAACCATGAAGATAGTAATTCAACAGCGAGCAAATTAATCAATCAATCAATCATCCCGCCACTCAACCTAACAACCAGTACGTCCTTTCTCCGAATGTGTAAATAAATGAATGACCGAATGAACGAACGATTGAATGTTTATATTTACTTTGTTTACTACAATGGAAGTCATTTACTGGTTAACTATATATGTTAATCTTTGTGGGACGGATTAGTGGAATTTTACAAGTCGCAATTGTGAACATATTGTAAACAGAGAAAATTAACAAAGTGTTTTCCACAAATTCTATTCCATGTCAGTAATGAAGGTCTTTATGTGAACATTCCGCGAGTTAAATGTGAACATTCTGCGAATTGAAATGTTCCTTTTGACAAACTGACCATTTTATATTTTCTTATTGTGAACATTGTGTTAACATTTTGTAATTTATAGCTGTTAATATTCTGCGAATAATTCCTTTTTTGTGAACTAATTGTGAATAGCAGTCATATGTGCGCTGATTATTCGCATAAGCTGTGAACATTCAGCGAATGATAACTGTGAACACTAGTGTTCACAATATATTCACACATTGTTCACAAGTAGTTCACAAAAAGGTGTTCATTCTGTAAGGGTATTTCATTTTCATTAAAAAGTAAAACATTCATTTATATATAGAGATGTTTCATGTTTTTAGATCACCTAGAGCCAAAGGCTCAAGGTGAGCTATTCTGATCACTCTGTGTCCGTCGTCCGTCGTTAACTTTTAGCTTTAAACATCATCTCCTCCTGAACCGCAAGAACAATTTCCACCAAACATCACAGGAATGTTCCTTTGGTGGTCCTCTTTCAAAATTGTTCAAAGATTTAAATTCCATTGAGAACTTTGGTTGCTGCGGCATCAGAAAGGGGACAAAATGTCCAAACTTTAATGTTCCTTGGGTGACCCTCTATAAAAATTGTTCAAGCCATACTGATTGGTCGAAAAACATGGCAGTCAGGCGGCATCAAAAAAGGGGCAAAATGACAATACTTTAATAAAGCATCCTTATAAAAGTGCTTGTCTGATTTAAAGATAGTTTTGTAGAAATGTTCTTTCATTGATCATCTACATACTTTGTCAAGCCATATTGATTTGTTGAAAGGCATAGCAACCAAGCAGCATCAGAAAAGGAGTAATTAAACTTTTTGCTTCAAATGACATATGGTTATTAGATTTATGGTCTAAGGGAGGTAACACTTGGCAGAGTATTATGCAAGGGTTGTCTTCAACAGGAAGTGGAAAATCGCAACCTTTCTGGTCTCAACAGCAGATGGAAATAAAAGTTTGTTATTGAAAGTGAACAAGCAATTATGACATGATTTGTCATGGACATGAATGTTCTTTTGTTGATCCTCTTTCAAAATTGTGCAAAGACTTGCATTCTATGTAAAACTTTAGTTGCTGCAGCATCAGAACATGAGTAAAACGACCAAACTTTAAAATCCTTTTCCTCCATAATCTGCTTGTCAGACTCCAAGATAATTCAGTAGAAAGAATCCTTAAGTGACCCTCTAAAAAAACTGTTCAAGCCATATTGGTTTATATTAAAAACAGATCAAGAAAGGTGCAAAATGACAAATACTTAATAATTCAATTCTAATTGAAGTTCTTGTTAGATTTCAAGATATAAATGACCTTTACTTATAAGCTGTTTCTTGAGAAGTGTTCACTCCTTGAAGTTCTAATTGCACTCCTTTTTTCCCCCCAGATATTTCTACTAATTTACTATCAATCAGGTGATCGATTTAGGGTCATCTTGGCCCTCTTGTTGTCTATATGGTGTGTTGTTTTAAGGCGTCTGTTACTGATTTGTTGTATGTGGTAAAGGGTTAAATTTATTTATCTCTTCTATGTACAAACAGAATAAAAAAGACAATATGTTGTTTATGATTTAAATATAGTTTTAATTACACTCTTGAGAATGGGTAATAAGATGGCGCAAATCCTTGCCCCAATGCTATAACTAGCAGAAAACGATTTTGAAAATATTGAATGTAAACTATTGAAATTCTCTCTGATTGAAAGCATGTTTATTATAAGAGTTGAAAACAGTGTGGAACGTTGAGTATTTTTTAATTATGAGCAATTTCTCGATTTGCAACAATGTTTTCAAAATGGCCATGCATGAGGGAACAGGTAAGATACTTTGTTTCCAGAATGCTTTTCCGCTCGTTAAGTCACAGGACGAATTACAAACGTGTATACGTGTGTATAAGAGACGACGCCAAATTCAAATAATATAAAAAGGCTAAACGATGTTCAGGATAAGCATAACTTGATATGGCACATGCTGTATCATACATGTGGGCCACACGAAAACCGACTTTAGCGAGCAGGAACGATCCAAATTAGCCAGCGCTTCTGAACAGTTATTTCGGGGATCTCCCTTTGAGTGGGATGGCGATGCGACCAGGAACTATCCATATCGGCCTACGCGTCTGCGCAGTAAGATCAGGATCTTCTCTGTTCTTCATCTAATCTTAATAGCTTCGTGAAGAATTTGGTGAAGCGTTTCCGCAAAAAAATAAAATAAAAGGACTTAAGTTTTTTAGCTCACCAGAGCACGTAGTGCTCAAGGTGAGTTATTGTGATCGCCTTTTGTCCGTCGTCCGTCGTCAACATTTGCTTGTTACTACTCTAGAGGCAACATTTTGCATCCAATCTTTATGAAAGTTTATCAGAACGTATATCTCGATCAACTCTAGGCCAAGTTCGAAACTGGGTCATGTGGGGTCAAAAGCTAGGTCACTAGGTCAAATTTAAGGAAAATCTTGTTAACACTCCTGAAGCCGCATTTTTGGCTTGAGCATTGAGACAATGTTTGTCTTCATGATGTCTAGGCCAAGTTCGAAACTGGGTCATGTCCGGTCAAAAACTAGATCACTAGGTCAAATTTAAGGAAAATCTTGTTAACACTCTGGAAGCCACATTTTTGGCTTGAGCATGATGAAACTTTGTCAGAATGTTTGTCTAAGTGATATCTAGGCCAATTCCAAAACTGGGTCATGTCCGGTCAAAAAACTAGGTCACTAGGTCAAATTTAAGGAAAATCTTGTTAACACTCTGGAAGCAATATTTTTGGCTTGAGCATGTTGAAACTTTGTCAGAATTATTGTCTTACTGATATCTAGGCCAAGGTCGACACTGGGTCATGTCCGGTCTAAAACTAGGTCACTATGTCAAATTTAAGAAAAATCTTGTTAACACTCTGGAAGCAATATTTTTGGCTTGAGCATGTTGAAACTTTGTCAGAATTATTGTCTTACTGATATCTAGGCCAAGTTCGACACTGGGTCATGTCCGGTCTAAAACTAGGTCACTAGGTCAAATTTAAGAAAAATCTTGTTAACACTCTGGAATCAATATTTTTGGCTTGAGCATGTTGAAACTTTGTCAGAATTATTGTCTTACTGATATCTAAACCAAGTTCGACACTGGGTCATGTCCGGTCAAGAAATAGGTCACTAGGTAAAATTTAAGGAAAATCTTGTTAACACTCTGGAAGCCACATTTTTGGCTTGAGCATGTTGAAAATTTATCAGAATGTTTGTCTTAGTGATATCTAGGCCAGGTTCGAAACTGGGTCATGTCCGGGTCAAACCTAGGTCACTAGGTCAAGTTTAAGGAAAATTTTGGTAACACTCTGGAAGCCACATTTTTGGCTTGAGCATGTTGAAACTTTGTTAGAAAGTTTGTTTTGGTGATATCTAGTCCAAGTTCAGTTATGGGTCATTTTGAATCTTTGTCGGAATATTTGCCTTGAAGATATCTAGGCCAAATCAAATATGGGTTTGGTCAGGTCAAAAACTAGGTCAGTAGGCCATATTGTATAAAATTCTTGTTAACACTATAGAGATTGCATTTTTGACTTGGAGCAGCTTGATTGAAATTTTGTCAGAAAGATTGTCTTGATGATATTGCCATTGGCGCTGAAAGAGTTAAGTCTTAAAAAGCCCTTTCTCAGGTGAGCGATCCAGGGCCTCATGGCTCTCTTGTTTTATTCGTAGATGCATGTAATATGACCTTTATTGGCCCACGCAACGCGAAAACCGAGATTCGAGAGGGACGACGGCCGGGAAATATATATATCAGTTAACGCATCTTTCCTGTTCGACACCTAGTCGTACGAAATCGGTTATTACCAAAAGACTGATGTTATAATTGACATATTTAATTGAGTATAAGATACTGGTAACGAAGATCGGTTTACGCGAGACGTGGTTCAATGCAGAAGGTTTGACCTACAGTGTTTGTCTCTAAGTATTACTTGACAATATTGACCTCATCATGTACTATTTGCAAATAGTGTTGGATGCAAACGTATTTTTCATCAAATGTAAGATTTGTGTCTTAATTTTTTTTCTCATACATTCGATTTCTAACGCCTATGCAACAGACACACTTTTAAGACGTTATGACAGAAGGAAACATTGCTTATAACGAGCAATGTCTTCTTTTGCAACAATATTTAAGTAATTTATGTTCATTAAACAGAGAGTTTTCATATGTTTACCAAGCACATTCTTCTTGAATGTGCTGATTTTGCTCCAATACGTGATAGATTTTTCAAGGCTCAAAGTATTAGGGAAATTAATATTTTTAATAAGATATGATTATTTCTTAAATCTTGCTTTTGCACATACATGTACATTACTTTTGCGGATCCTGTTCCACATTTTCTCAGATATTGTTTATCTTTATGTTAAGTATTACATAGTAGTGTTTGGCTTGTTTGCCTAAATTCTGTTTTACATTGGCTTACATGTCATTTTATATTAATGTTAAGTATCGCAAAAATCATGTTTGATTGTTTTGTCTAATAAACTGGTTAGTTATATTTCAATTTTAGTTTTTTAATCATTTACATTAAGTAAATTATTAAGCGCCCAAAATGACCTTAGGCGTCGACCACGCTCGTCTGCTGCAGATGTGTTGTAGCCGGGAAAAGGTTAAAACACACATAGTAGGATAGAGAGATGATAAACAGTTAAATCAAGCAGAAATACATTGGTGTTTAACACAGTTTTCAAAATGTGTTCAGTTATATCACGGCGTTTCCTGGGTAAGTTACCAATACTACTGGTCCATTTATCCTGACACCAGCCAGTCCGTCGTAATGCTAACCCCGCAACCCTGACCGCCAAGGAGGACAGCCTTTACCACCACTTTTAAAGTCTTTGGTGTGATCCGGCCGAGAATCGAACCGGGGAATTGCATGGTCGACATTATAATGTATATCTTTGCACGAAATGTATTGTACTATGAAATCATTTGTCTGCACGTTGCTTAGATTTCAAATAATGAGCTTATTTTTAATTCAATGTCCATCTAAAAATATATATATTCTGTTTTGAACACCCCTTCAAATTTATACACTATTTACTTTACTCACTACTATACTACGTTGTTGCTTTCTGAGGCATTGTATACACTGTTGGTGTGTTGTTAATTAGTCTGAAGTTACCTGTCCTTTCCATTGCATCATCGTGTAAAACGTACACCAACAATGGCGTCGCCTTTTTATAATTGTGTAGCAAGCATAACTCTTGAGAGCCAACCTGTTGCGCCGCTTCTGGATACACCGTCGTCAGTTTTCGGGATTTCACTATTGACTTAACTCTCAACTGAAATTGAATTGTTGATAAGTATGGAGTTACCTGCCCCTACCTTAATATTATCGGGTCAGACGTACATCACGAAATGGCGGCTCCATTTGGCAATGGTGCAGTCAATAGACGCTAGAGATACTCCGTCTTCGAATATCGTGTTTTTATGCCTCTTTCAACAATGGTTATATTATATTATTACGGTGTTTCCCGGGTAAGTTACCACTACTACTGGCCCATTTATCCTGACACTAGGGAGTCAGTCGTAATCCTAACCCAACACTCCTGAACGCCAAGGATGGAAAACCATTTACTACAAAGTCTTGTGTATGAACTGACAGAAGATGCGTGATTATTGAACACCCCCTTCGTATGTAGACACTATATTAACGTTACTCTCTCTACTTAAACACGTTGTTGCTTCATGCAGTAATTCATACAGTTGTAGTGTATTGTTGATACTGGCCGATTCATTGGTTTTTTACTGCGTTGTCAATTTAACATTTTACTTTACGATGATCTACCAGTGAACTTACCATGATATACTTTCATAAGTGTTATACCTCATATAAAGACGCTTGACCTGTTATTAATTTAGAAATTCGAAGAAAGAAAAAAGATAGAATCGTGTTGATCTTATTTATAATTAAAAGTATGCATTTAACTGGAATATTTGTGACAATAATTGTAATTTCTGTAGTCTGGAGTGCATCGATCTTCACTTCCGAAGAAGAAATTAAAATCAAGGAGTATGTCGAGGCGGTAATGGACTGTCGAAATATCCCGGGACTCACGTTGTCCGTGGTTAAGGACGGAGAGGCGTGGTCACGGGGCTACGGGATCGCCGACCTGGATACCGGACGACCCGTGGACAACACGACTGTGTTTGTTATAGGGTCCCTTGGAAAGGCATTCACAATGACGTTGCTGGGGAAATATCTACAGGCGAACGGGTATGAGTATTGCTCAATTAACATATATAAAAACTAACGTAGTGCTCATTAACATTCAAATGCATCAATATATCGAGGGCTTGGTGTGAAACGGTTGTAACTAAATTGCTATTTTTTTTACTAAGGTTTATCACCTCGCCATAAAGTCTTTATAAGCGTTAACTCAATTTTCTTGGTAAACAATGGAAATTTAGGTGCCATTGCTCGTTCTGAGCAATGGCATCTAAATTTGCATTGTTTACAAAGGGGTCAAAATTGCCCCTAAACAAGGGTTTTCAAAATAGGTTTTTAGTTACAACCGTTTCACGCCAAGCCCTCGATATCTAAACAAAAGTTGGGATATCATATAATTTCACTAATACCATGGAAAAAAGTTTTTGTATAAAATGTTAACTTCATTTTAATGATTGATAGGGGCTTAGCGCCGTTTCAACAATTTGTCAGTCATATTACGGTGACCTGTTCACCTACTCATGTGTTTCCTAGCTTTCTCACACCAATACAGCACACACAATAGTTTCCAACCAACCGGCTGATTTTCCACATAGACTGCAAGCCCATTGATGAAAGACGAATGTAAAAGTGACTTTTAAAAAGAATGTTGAGCTGGGATTCCAACTCGCAACGCATGGATTGACTGTCCGCGTCGCTACCGGGGCTCGGCTTCATTATAATGCAATTGTCTATTAAACCTTATAAAAGCAGTTCAATTATCTTTTTCGCTGACCGAAATTCATCATTCTTTAAAATATGTCATACCGAAACCGACTTAGGGGGGGGGGGGGGGGGGGGGGGGGGGGGGGGGGTCTTTGAAAACGTGTTTTTGTAAAACATGACCAAAGTCTATATACATGAGAGTATGATCAACGAATTTATATTAGCAAATGTAGAATTTTGCCGACTTTGACGTCACAGTTTTCAAACAACGAAAAGTATTTAAGATATTAAATCCAAACTTATGAAAAATTATTTAAATGATTACCTAAATTCATAAATAACGAAATCTTAACACATTTTATTAGATTTAGATAGTATGTGTATATAGATTTATTCGACGTGTTCGAGGGATCGTTGGATTAATGCTAAATTCAAGTATGAGTCGTCACGCGAGAAAACCAACATTGTTGACTCTGCGTAAAGTATCGATCGGATCAGCGTAAGCATGCCGCGCAGGCTTACCTGGACAGGCACTTTTCGCCACCTGTGGATTTTCTGTTTCTGTGAAACATATCTCTATACCTCTATCCCCCGTCGATTATGTGGGTTTTTTTCGCGAGACGGCTGGTATGTATATTGAACTACTTATATTTAAATGTCTGTTATGAAAATGAAGCAGGAGATAAAAGCATATCAAGACAATAACACAGAAGCAATTCAGTATGCGCGTATGAGCCGTCCCAGGAGAAAACCAACATTATTGACTCTGCGTTATGTATCGACCAGATCAGCCTGCGCAATCCGCGCTCGCTAATCCGGGCCGACACATTCCGTCTAAGGGGGATACAGGTATAAAGTAATTATTCCTGATACAGAAAATCCGCAGGAGGTGAAAAGTGCCTGCCCGGATTAGCCTGCGCAGTAAAATTATGCTTATCCGGGTCGACACTTTACGCAGTGTCCATAATGTTGGTTTTATCATGGGACGGCTCGTGTGATATTGTATAAGATTGTAGTAAGCTGTATAAACTAGTAATGCTAGTACAAGATTTATACCAGTTGTAAAGGAAATGCTGTCTGATTTCGAGTAACTTTTCGCACTGGAATAATACATGATATTCACACTCAGTAATGTTATGATTAAATTTGTAAACAGTACACACATATCCTATTTTCCCGAGTAATGAGTCATAATTCTAAACTTATGATAAGAGCAACGCAATTTGGATAAAGTAATATTATGGTTAAACGACATGTCTATAAGTAGATATTTTTTCTGTATTCAATAGAGACTTATAATGTTTATAGTGAAGGCATCGACATGTATATCAAGCCATTTACGATGATATAAACAATGTTAATAAACCATATGCAAGATAATATAAACAGGTTAATACACTATATACAAGATAGTATATACATGTTAATAAACTATATACAAGATAGTATAAACATGTTAGCTAGATGAATGCCAGGAACATTGCGGCTTCATCACGGGAAAATAAGGTTCGGGAATACCGCGATAGTTGAAGATCCCAATCAGCCTGCGTCTCCAGTAGACCTGATCACACAATGAGCCGTTTCAACGATACAACCAACCTTATCGACTCTGCGTAATGTATCGACCCAGATGAAAAAAATGAAAGTGTAATTATTGAATAGAGATGAACAGATTGTGACATAAGAAGAAATTACCCATAATGAACAGTTTCTCGTTTTGCCACAGTGTTTCTAAAAGTCATCAACTGTGGATGAGTCAACATGCGTCTACATGTGAACAAGGGTTAAATTTTGATTTTAAGTATTCAATGCAGCGCGTGAACTAGTTTAGCTGCTCACGTGAATTAGGATTGTGAGAACAATCATTCCTTAAAATAGATCAAAGTTTAACCTACCCGTTAACCTAACCGTGGATGCTTGAAAGTAATATTAATTTCGATCTTAACACTTTCCCTCTTACGACAATTATGCAGCAGACGACTTTGAACATATTTTGTCAAAATATGGAAAATCTCCATAATTGAATGGATAACCTACGACTAAAAGTGGAAAACATTGTGGCAAAAGGAGAAATTGCTCGTTTTGAGCAATTTCTTCTTTTGTCACTATGTTTTCAAAAAGCCGTCTGCTGAGGCGTCAGAAAGCGTCTATATGAGGGAAAGGGTTAATGAGTTAGGCAATATCCGCACGAGTTCGGTATATATTAACGGTTGAGAAGTTCGGTAAGTTTCGTTGTAAGACGTACGAAATCGATATGGTTCGTGGCTTTGCTTGCAATTTGTCCGACTTCATACGAAAATCGCCGAACCACAAGGGCTGTTCTTAATTACTGTAAACGGCTAATAATTGAAGTATGGACATTGTTGATCAGAGGTTATTTTATGATGCCTTACAATAATACGATTGTTACATTGATTAAAGACCGATATAAACATCAGACGCCTACTTATATAGCTATGACGAACCGTGTTAAACCAACTGACTATTTCAAGTCCTTTTCATTATAAACCCTTTCCCGAAAGAGTCGTTACTCGCATATGTGACCGAGCCTCCAGAACTCATGCGTCAGCTCTTTGAGTCTGTCAAACCTGATCTTTTATTTGATTTCCTTAGGGAAATAAATATTTTTAATAAGATATGATTATTTCTTAAATCGTGCTTTTGCACATGCATTACTTTTACAGATCCTGTTCCACATTTTCATAGATATTGTTTATCTTTATGTTAAGTATTACATAGTAGTGTTTGGCTTGTTTGCCTAAATTCTGTTTTACATTGGCTTACATGTCGTTTTATATTAATGTTAAGTATCGCATATATCATGTTTGATTGTTTTGTCTAATAAACTGGTTAGTTATATTTCAATTTTAATTATTTCAACATTTACAGTAAGTAAATTATTAAGCGCCCAAAATGACCTTGGTTGTCGACGGGCCTTAAAACACCATTCATTCATTCATTCATTATACTCCAGAACTCGATCCTTATTATATTTCCAGTGTGTGTGTGTTGCTGTTGATTATTATTATTATTTTTATTGTATTATTATTATTATTTTAATATAAAAATATAATTAGTAATTTTCAAAACAGGATATAAAAACAACAACAACAACAGCAACCAATTTCAAGACACATTTCCTAGCCGCACGGTGTCTAATCTATGTTCGCTAATCAAGCAATGAACGACCCAAGAAGCCTTTGACATGTACATTAATATCCTTCATTTTGGATGTTTAAAATCATACTATAATTCACATGTCTAAGATAGGTATACGTAGAGCACGACTGTTATAAGATTAGTCCACGACCATTTGGAACAACCCTCGCAGTGTACTGTACATGTAGCATGAGTAGGCATTCCGAGTCTAACTTAATCAATCGCGACTTAACTGATGCTAATAACTGGTACCATGTGCCGTGATGTGAGCGCGTCCGTGTCGAGAGCGGGAGACAAGCGCTCGATCCCAGATCGGGTCATACAAGATACTTTGAAAATGTTAGCAACGGCTTCCTTCCTTGTCGCTCAGGATAACGACTGATGCGCTGGTCTCAGGATTACGACTGATGCGCTGGTCTCAGGATTACGACTGATGCGCTGGTCTCAGGATTACGACTGATGAGCTGGTCTCAGGATTACGACTGATGCGCTGGTCTCAGGATTACGACTGATGAGCTGGTCTCAGGATTACGACTGATGCGCTGGTCTCAGGATTACGACTGATGCGCTGGTCTCAGGATTACGACTGGTGCGCTGGTCTCAGGATTACGACTGATGCGCTGGTCTCATGATTACGACTGATGCGCTGTTCTCAGGATTACGACTGATGCGCTGGTCTCAGGATTACGACTGATGCGCTGGTCTCAGGATTACGACTGATGCGCTGGTCTCAGGATTACGACTGATGCGCTGGTCTCAGGATTACGACTGATGAGCTGGTCTCAGGATTACGACTGATGCGCTGTTCTCAGGATTACGACTGATGAGCTGTTCTCAGGATTACGACTGATGCGCTGGTCTCAGGATTACGACTGATGAGCTGGTCTCAGGATTACGACTGCTGAGCTGGTCTCAGGATTACGACTGATGAGCTGGTCTCAGGATTAGGACTGATGAGCTGGTCTCAGGATTACGTCTGATGCGCTGTTCTCAGGATTACGACTGATGCGCTGTTCTCAGGATTACGACTGATGAGCTGGTCTCAGGATTACGACTGATGCGCTGTTCTCAGGATTACGACTGATGCGCTGTTCTCATGATTACGACTGATGAGCTGGTCTCAGGATTACGACTGATGAGCTGGTCTCAGGATTACGACTGATAAGCTGGTCTCAGGATTACGACTGATAAGCTGGTCTCAGGATTACGACTGATGAGCTGGTCTCAGGATTACGACTGATGAGCTGGTCTCAGGATTACGACTGATGAGCTGGTCTCAGGATTACGACTGATGCGCTGGTCTCAGGATTATCATACCAGCCTTTCTGGTAAAACACACAGAAAACTCCGAGGATTGGCATACCAGCCTTTCTGGTAAAACACACAGAAAACTCCGAGGATTGGCATACCAGCAGTACTGGTAAAGCACACAGGAAACTCCGAGGATTAGTATACCAGTAGTACTGGTAAAGCATACAGGAAACTTCGAGGATTAGCATACCAGCAGTACTGGTAAAGCACACAATAAACAGAATGAAATACGGTTGAAAGCGGTTGACTCCATGTTCGTTACGAGCTGACCCGTCTGAATCTGTATTGTTTGCAGGTTGGCGCTGAGAGAGATAAACTACAGTTGAAAGCAATGTAGATACCGATCAGCCAGCATATTATTTTTTTCAGATGTTGGTTTGTCGTCCGTATCTTTTATTAATTTATCAATATATATATCAAGCTTAATCGATGAATGCACTATTCGCCTATAAGTTAAACAGAGGTTATAGAAACGTCGGTAAAGAAGTAGTAGGCATATTTGTGGTTTTCTTTGTTTTCTTTTTTTTTTTATCTATGGTTTGTTTCGTTCTTCTTTCACCAATGAGGTAACGGTCTATGTGGAAAAGCAGCCAGTTGCTTGGAAATTTTGTTGTGTGGAGTACTGGTCTGAGAAAGCCAGGAAACATATGAGTAGATGAACTGGCCGCCGTGATATGACTGGACAATTGTTGAAAACGGCGTTAAATCTAAATCAATGGTTTTGGGGGCATCGATGGAGCCGCGATAGCTCAGACGGTATTAATGCAAGGGTTGTGGTTTCAAACTCGCAACTCGGCCATGCGTTCTTTCAGATGATTGACACAAGCTAGGACTACTAATACGTACTAGTAGTCCCTGATAAAAGTAATTGTCCCAAGCGTCATTGGCCTTCTATCAATGGGATAAATAGTAGGAAACGTAGCCACTTAACTGGGTGTGAGTGTGGCGTGGGGGGGGTTTTAGTGTAGAATACATAAAAGTCACGTTAGTAATTGTCCCAAGCGTCATTACCCTTCCATAAATGGTATAAATAGTAGGAAGGTAGCCAGTTAACTGTGTGTGTGTGTGTGGGGGGGGGGGGGGGGGGGGGGGGGGGGGGGTAGTTAGGTGACCTGACCGCCGTAATATAACGTTGAAAATGGCGCTAAATTAAAACGAATTCAATAAAATGCATGTAGGGATTCAGATGGATACGGATTATATATGAACGTACGAATTGGGTTGTAAAGCCCCTGTTTACATCTTAGGTCATGTTTGTGCGCTCAATTATAATAACTAAAGAACATAACTAATAGGAAATAGATTATGAGGTGGAAACGTTAACATTATCTGACTAAATGTTTTAAATAAAAGTAGCAAATAAGAAAAAAAAAGAAGTATAAACAAAAACTACTGAAGCAACCTCTGTCAGTGCCGAATTATCAAAGGTTGATCTTTCCATATTCGTAAATATTTATATAGCTGAAAGGCAAACCATTCTGAATTCAGGTGAGATAGTTCGTTACGAGCTGACACAACCGTAACCGTAACCTGTTCTGTTTGTATAATCTGCAATTGTTCGTTACGAGCTGACACAATCTTAACCTGTACTGTTTGTAAAATCTGCAATTTTTCATTGCGAGCTGACACAATCTAAACCTGTACTGTTTGTTTAAACTGCAATTGTTTATTACGAGCTGACACAATCTTAACCTGTACTATTTGTATAATCTGCAATTGTTCGTTATGAGCTGACACAATCTTAACCTGTACTGTTTGTATAATCTGCAATTGTTCGTTATGAGCTGACACAATCTTAACCTGTACTGTTTGTATAAACTGCAAAATGTTCGTTACGAGCTGACACAACCTTAACCTGTACTGTTTGTATAATCTACAATTGTTCGTTACGAGCTGACACAATCTTAACCTGTACTGTTTGTATAATCTGAAATTGTTCGTTACGAGCTGACACAACCGTAACCTGTTCTGTTTGTATAATCTGCAATTGTTCGTTACGAGCTGACACAATCTTAACCTGTACTGTTTGTAAAATCTGCAATTTTCCATTGCGAGCTGACACAATCTAAACCTGTACTGTTTGTATAATCTGCAATTGTTTATTACGAGCTGACACAATCTTAACCTGTACTATTTGTATAATCTGCAATTGTTCGTTACGAGCTGACACAATCTTAACCTGTACTGTTTGTATAAACTGCAAAATGTTCGTTACGAACTGACACAACCTTAACCTGTACTGTTTGTATAATCTGCAATTGTTCGTTACGAGCTGACACAACCTTAACCTGTACTGTTTGTATAATCTGCAATTGTTCGTTTACGAGCTGACACAATCTTAACCTGTACTGTTTGTATAATCTGCAATTGTTCGTTACGAGCTGAAACAATCTTAACCTGTACTGTTTGTAGAATATACAATTGTTCGTTACGAGCTGAAACAATCTTAACCTGTACTGTTTGTAGAATATACAAGTGTTCGTTACGAGCTGACACAATCTTAACCTGTACTGTTTGTATAATCTACAATATAATCTACAATTGTTCGTTACGAACTGACACAATCTTAACCTGTACTGTTTGTATACAATTGTTCGTTACGAGCTGACACAATCATAACCTGTACTGTTTGTATAATCTGCAATTGTTCGTTACGAGCTGACACAACCTTAACCTGTACTGTTTGTAGAATCTGCAACAATGCCATTGGCACTCAAAGAGTTAAGAAATAATCATAATTTTATGAAAAAAAACGTATTATGTTATATTTTTTCTTTGAGCATCATCAATTCAAGTCGAAACCTCTGAATGGGGAAACGTGTTAAAGTAGGGACACTCACGAGTATCATCGAACAAAACAAATATGCCGTGAGAGGCCACTTAAACCCTTTTCCTGATACAGACACATTTTGACACATCTGAAGCCATTTCTCCAACTGACAACTTTTTAAAACATTGTGACAAAAGAAGACATTTTTCTCTTTTCAATTATTGAACTTTCATTTACAGAGATTTTTCATATATTTGCTTAATTATGTTTCAAACTTGTCTGATGCAGATTTGCTGTATGTGGGAAAGGGTTAAGGTTAAAGACCAGCTAGTGTTGCATTAACATATATTGAACTCTTTACATATCAAATTTGGTGTTTAAATTATTTTGGCCGAGCCCCGGTAGCTCAGTCGGTAGCGACACGGGCTGTCAATCCAGGGGTTGTGAGTTCGAATCCCGGCTCGGCCAACTTTCTTTCCGACGATTGACAAAAGTCAATGCGACATGCGTCATTCGTCTTCCACCAATGGGCTAAGTCTATGTGGAAAATCAGCCAGTTGCTTGGGTAGATTGTTGTGTGGAGTACTGGTGTGAGAAAACCAGGAAATGCATGAGTAGGTGAACTGGCCGCCGTGATATAACTGAGAAATTGTTAAAAACGGCGTTAAACCCCAATCAATCAATCTCGATTAAAAATATCACAGATAAAAAAGAATGAGTTCTGATTACAATGTTGGCGTTATGCACATCATAAAGAACGAGTTCTGATTACAATGTTGGCGTTATGCACATCATAAAGAACGAGTTCTGATAACAATGTTGGCGTTATGCACATCATAAAGAACGAGTTCTATTAACAATGTTAGTGTTATGCACATCATAAAGAACGAGTTCTAATTACAATGTTGGCGTTATGCACATCATAAAGAACGAGTTCTGATTACAATATTGGCGTTATGCACATCATAAAGAACACCAATTAGATGACAGGTAAAGATGCCTAACTAAAAAAGACTTATGAACAATAAACTGTTCATTAAATCATTTATCATGTGCGCACGCATTTTGACGAATCTGCAGCAGACGACTATTAAAAACATTTTGGCCAAAGAAGAAATTGCTCGCAACTCTTTTCAATAGTTACTTATTCAATAAAAGAGATTTTAAAAAAAAAACACATAAAAAACAAGATGTTTTCAAAGTCGTGTTTCCTGCCTTTCTACCAAATACTTTAACTAGTGTAGTAATTGCTTCCCTTCTTTGCACTCAGGGTTGCGGGGTTAGCATTACGACTGACTGACTGGTGTCAGGTTAAATGGACGAGTATTACTGATAACGTACCCAGGAAACGCCGTGATATAACTGAACAATTATTGAAAGCAGTGTAAAACGACAAACCAATAATCAATCAATCAATCCTGGCTTTCTCGCACCAGTACTCCACACAACAATCTTTCTAGGCAAATGGTTATCTTTCCACATATGAGCCGTTCAGCGAGAACACCAACATTGTGGATACTGCGTTAAGTATCGACCCGGATCAGTATAAGTATGCCGCGCGCAGGCTAACTCGGACAGACACTTTTTCGCCCCCTGTGGATATTTTGTTTCAAGAATCATTGCTCTATACATTTATCTTCTTGTGTCGCGCGGATAAGCAGGCTGACCTGGGTCGATAATTACGCAGAGTCCATATTGTAATCAGGTGCAGGCTGCTCGGGATCCCCGAACGTCATGTTTACTTGACTGAGCCCCAATGTTCCTGACGGATCTGGGTCGATACATTATGCAGAATGTGTAATTTATAATGTTCGTTTTCTCGTGGAATGGCTCATATTACTTTCATATAGCCACAAAACCAACTGAAAAATGTTAATTGATAGACACGAAACACATGTTTAATTCATCATTTCACATTAGGCGTGTGTTTATTTATATTCACTTATCTTTGTTTTCTCAGACCAATATTCCACTCAGCCGCCCTGATTTTCCACATAGACTTTTATATCAGTGATGTAAGACGAATGATGTTTGTCGTATTGACATTTATCAAACGTCGGAAATATTGCAAGCCGAGCTGGGGTTATAACTCGCAACCCCTGGATTGATTGACACCCGACCACGCTACCGTGCAATAGTTTAAGACAGGACATTCGATTTAGTCTAATACTTTCTCCGTGGCGTTGTGGTTAAAAGCACAGGGACTTGCTCCTTTTTGGTCCAGGTTGTTGTCCTTTTTGCGAAATCGCGAATATTTCAAAGGAATTAACATACGTAGAGAAAACAAATTCACGTTATTTTAGTATAGTTCGACAGAAAAAAGCATTATTGATCGATTCCGTACTTCAAATTCATATATTTGTTCGAATACTTTGAAAAAAAATGAGTTGAAGCGAGGCGACACAGAAAACTGTGTCCACCCTTGTTAATATCTATGCATATATAGGGTAATATCTATTTTTAGAGGAGAAAGTCCCTGTGGTTAAAAGCGTTTATACTATACCATGGATCGACCCCCGCTAGTGTCATACCTTTTAACACGGTGGTAATAAATAATACCGGCTGTAGCCTGGGTTCGACATTAGATAACTAAAATAGTATCTGAAACGGCGTAAAACAACTTTTGAATAAACATTCTTTAGTTTAACTCTTTCAGCGCCAAAGGCAATATTGAGCTTTTTGCAAACAATACAGATTCAGGTGAGTCAGCGCGTAACGAGCTGTCTCACCTGAAATCTGCATTGTTTGGCTGTGAGTTATAACACTATTCCAGAAATCCTATTACATGAAAATAGAGTCGTCCGAGTTTGAACATGGAAGAGTCTACTTAAAACAATTCGGCGCCGAAAGAGTTATAACGTTTTTTATTAATCATAAGCACACACATTGCATAACAGAACCAAACAAATATCAAACTATGTGTATTGAATTGTAAGCTTCAAGCTATTTGTAATTATTTTAACATTTTGAGGAGGCAGCCATTACTAACATTGTCTTTAGAACTACCCGGCTGGAGATCGAACACACGACCTACCGCACCGAGGCGGAGGCTTTACCACTGCAACACCGCTTGGTGAGTGTTGGAATTTCGTAAAAATAGTGTTCAATTGGACGCTACTCAATGGGTTGTCATACACTCGAAGTACATGTTTGCTCAGTTGGTTTAGACGAAGATGTGTCCATCATTGAGTCGCGCGTTCGAATCCCTGCTTCGTCAACATGATTAACGCTAACTTACATAAGTCATTACGACCAACGTCATCAGATTTCCATCAATTGGTTACATTTAATTTAATTTGGATGAGAGCCGGTTGTGAGAGAGCTTGAAACTCGTGTTTAAGTGAAATGGCGGTCGTAGTATAATTGAAATACTGTTAACCCTTGTAAACATAAAACAAATTAACAGCGGCTGACGTAAATGAAAATCTGTATAAATCAAAGTTTAATTATTATAAAGAGTTGATAATATTGTGACATTGTGAGAAATGTCTCTAATTGCCACGAGGTCTGGTCTGGTTTTAATGAGATTGGGAAATGCGTCAAACTACAACACTACAAGCTAGGATGTAGGATGCTTTATTCGTGCACTTAACACTTTTCCTCACACATAAGCTATCTGACACCTCTGCAGCAAACGAAATTTAAAAAAACAGTGCGGCAAGTGAAGCAATTTCTCCATTTTTCCACAATGTTTCTGCTCCAGATTTGTTGTGTGTTGGAAAGGGATGGTTGCTATTCTCTGCAGCAGACGGCTTTTAAAACCAGTGTGGCAAATAAAGAAGTTGCTCATAATGATCAATTATCAACAGTTCTTAACCCTTTCCCTCATACGGTAATTCTGCAGCAAACGCCTTTTAACGTATTTTGTCAACAAATAGAAAAACTCCATAATTGAATGGATAACCCGTGACTAAAACTGGAAAACATTGTGGCAAAAGGAGAAATTGCACGTTTTGTGCAATTTCTTCTTTTGACACTATGTTTTCAAATAGCCGTCGGCCGCAGAGGCGTCAGAAAGCGTCTATATGAGGGAAAGGGTACAGATATTTCACATTTGTTGTATGGGGGAAAGGGAGGATTAATTACAAAGACCAGACACGATTGATTACAGATAATAACCATCCGTTAACATCATTCAATAGGATACTGTACACATGAAGTGCACATATTAAGTTAGTTGTCAGACCATTACGGAAAGTAGACACATCCTCTAACACTATTCAATAGGTTATTGTACAAATGAAGTGCATATTAAGTGATTACATTTAATGCTTTTCTGTTTGAATAAGTTATCAAACCGTGTTAGAGTGTGACAAGCTAGGCCTTTCGTTACCTACTTGAAAAACACAATTTGCTAAGAAAGCGAGACGACAATGATAATTTAACTGATAATTTGAATTTTAGCTCGTCTGCTTTTCAAAGAAAAAAAGTCGCGGTATAGCGATACTCTTGGCGTCGGCGTCGTCCCAAAATTTCATATCTCAAAAACCGTTCACCATTTTATAATGCAACGTGGTACACATGTTTCTAGGAACAATACGCATGTCTGTACCAAGGCACATAACTCTGACTGACATAATTATTCAGGAATGCTCCTTTTTTTAATGAAAAAGTAGACGAGCGTTGACTTTGCTCTTGTTATAAACGATGCTTTGATAACAATCCGAGGAAAACACCAGACAAATAACAATAGATAATGAGATAGTAGATCTTTATACTCTCATCCGAAGTAAAAGACTTTTGAGTACACTTTTTTGTTGGAATCGCTTGCAACATAGTACATAGGAAAATATCCTTTCTTCTTTTTCTTTATGTAAAGCTGCTACGTAGTTAAAACAAAAATGAAAGAAAGAAAATAACATTATCACAAACAGAGTTCTTTGAACTCAAAAATATGGAAACTATAATACAATAAAACTGTACACGATCTATTTGTTTGTAATGGTGTTTTACTGCGCTCGCAACACTGGAACAGTGATATTCCGGCGTTTCCTTTAAAATGTACCAATACAACTGGTCCATTTATCCTAATAATTGAACAGTGATATCCCGACGTTTCCTTTAAAATGTACCAATACAACTGGTCCATTTATCCTAATAATTGAACAGTGATATCCCGACGTTTCCTTTAAAATGTACCAATACAACTGGTCCATTTATCCTAATAATTGAACAGTGATATCCCGACGTTCCCTTTAAAATGTACCAATACAACTGGTCCATTTATCCTAATAATTGAACAGTGATATCCCGACGTTTCCTTTAAAATGTACCAATACAACTGGTCCATTAATCCTAACATCAGAGAACAATTCTTAATGCTAACACAAAAGTCCTAAGCACAATTTTTTAAATTGTTTGGTATGACCCAATTTGGGATCAATTTCTGGTATGTCGGCTCCAGGTCGTACTCTATACATCCTGAAGCATAATCGTATGAACGTCTCGTTTGAGAAGATCAAAGGAAGATATTTTTCTTAGTAAATTACAAATCATCAACACTCTACTTTGAACACAAAAAGGTGTTGTTTTACGGCCCTTTCAACAATTCAATTGTCATACCCCGTCACCCGTCATACCCCGTCATACCTCGTCATCACCCGTCATACCCCGTCATACCCCGTCATACCCCGTCATACCCCGTCCGTCATACCCCGTCATACCCCGTCATACCCCGTCATACCCCGTCATACCCCGTCATACCCCGTAAAACCCCGTCATACCCCGTCATACCCCGTCATACCCCGTCATACCCCCCCCCCCCGTCATACCCAGTCATACCCTGTCATACCCCGTCATACCCTGTCATACCCCGTCATACCCCGTCATACCCCGTCATATCCCGTCATACCCCGTCATACCCCGTCATATCCCGTCATACCCCGTCATACCCCGTCATACCCCGTCATACCCCGTCATACCCCGTCATACCCCCCCCCCCCCCGTCATACCCCGTCATACCCTGTCATACCCCGTCATACCCTGTCATACCCCGTCATATCCCGTCATACCCCGTCATACCCCGTCATACCCCGTCATATCCCGTCATACCCCGTCATACCACGTCATACCCCGTCATACCCCGTCATACCCCGTCATACCCCGTCATACCCCCCCGTCATACCCCGTCATACCCTGTCATACCCCGTCATACCCCGTCATACCCCGTCATACCCCGTATAGGCTAACCCGGACGGATACTTTTCGCCTCCTGTGGATTTTCTGTTTCAGGAATAACTACTCTATACATCTATCCCACTAACACGGAATGTGTCGGCCGGATCAGTCTGCGCGGACAGCGCAGGCTGATCTGGTCGATACATTACGCAGATGTCTACTGTGTTATTTACTGTGGGTTATTTACCAGTACAACTGGTTCATTTTTCTTAACATCAGAGAAGCATTCATAATGCTAACCCCACAATCCAAAACGTTAAGGATTAAAAGCCATTACTTCCGTGTTTTAAATGTTTTGGTATGACCCAATTTGGGATCGAGTTCTGGTATGTCACCCCCGGGTCGGACTCTATAAAAACTGAAGCATAATCTTATGAACGTCTCTTTTGAGAAGATCAGAGGAAGATATTTTACTTAGTAAATTACAAATCATCAACACTCTACTTTGAATACAACACTCTGGAAATTATGTTGAAACGAATCTCTTTGATATGTTTGTAATGGTGTTTTACGGCGCTTTCATACCCCGTCGTTTCCTGTGTTATTTACCAATAATACTGGTCCATTGTCGTTTCCTTGATTCTTTACCTGAGCGCAAAGGAGGGAGAGTCTTTAGTACTATTTTTTTAAATGTTTTGGAATGACGTGGATGGGGGTCGAATCCGCGGCCGTCTTATCCAGAGCCGGTCTGAGAAGGTACATTCTAGGGAAATCAACCATAGCGTAAATATGTAAACACATATCTGTGCCGAGCCCCGGTAGCTAAGTCGGTTGTGAGTTCGAGCCTCAGCTCGGCTAGCATTCTCTCCGGCGTTTGACAAAGGTCACTGTGACTGGCCGTCGTGATATGACTGAAATTTTTTGAAAACGTAATGTTTTCGAGTAATACTTGAATGACGATATGAGAGACACGGAGGTTCTAAACAGACTGCGCGGTTTACTTTTGGTCAAATTACGCCAAATACATCCGAGAATGAGTTCCTATAAACACTTTGATAGCGTACAAATTAGTGTATACCATCACCAGAATGCAATGAATATATGACATTGAGTTTAAATTCATTGTGAAAGAGTATAGGATGCACTGGCAATTATTGATTTGATAATATTAAGTAGTTTGGAATTGGAAGTAGATAATGTGAAAAAACAGTTTCGTCCCAGACCGATTTTGTCCAAAATGACGTTAACCATTTTTGCCGAGTGATTTTGTCTTGCATAAAACATGACCCCCTTATTTCTTTGGATTATTTTAAAGCTTAGAGGTCACTCTCTGCACTGATATAGTGTGTGTTCCACATGAAAAACGATTGGAAAGTGTGACAATTTAGTGTTGAAACCTGGCGATTTACATGGGAACAAAGAGATAACTTATTTGGTGCATTGTGACGTCTTGATGTTTGTTTGAATGGTGTTCCCCACCCCCCTGCCCCCATAATCAATTTCATAGTCATATGACCGTGTTTCGTCCCAGTACCCAGTACTGCTGATAAATGAGCCGTCTCGCGAGAATACCAACATTGTGGCCTCTTCGTAATGCATCGACCCAGATCAGCCTGCACAGTCCGCGCAGACTGATCCGGGCCGACACATTTTGTCTCAGGGAGATAGAGGTATTGCATAATGATGCATGAATCAGAAAATCTACAGTAGGCGAAAAGTGCTTATCTGGGTAAGCCTGCGCGGCATGCTTAGGGTGACCCGTGTCGATACTTTACGCAGAGTCCACAGTGTTGGTTTTCTCGCGGGACGGCTCAAATATATCCTGTCATCAGCGCATCACTCGTAACTTAAATTCCCCCTAACCCTGCGTGTCACGGACGGACGCCATTGTTGTCGTTTTGAAAGCTTTCGGTATGAGCCCCGAAAGCTCCACGACATAGTTTTACTGAACTATGTACTTTAACTTTTTCTGCGCCAATGGCAATATTGAGATTCTTGCGAACAATATAGATTCAGGTGAGTCAGCTCGTAACGAACTCTTTCACCTGAAATAAGCATTGTTTGCCTTTGATTTAGAAAAATATTCCAACATTCTTATTAAAGGGGAAATGGAGACGCCCGAATTTGAACATGGGAAAACAATTCGGCGCTGAAAGAGTTAAGTTTCTTTGGATATTTGAATGGTTTATTTATTATTTATCCTTTTTCTGTGTGAATAATAAACATTTATCGTTATTTAAGAAAGTTTCAAGTTTATTTTTATATAACAAAACCACTTCGGTATGACCCCATCATGGTGAAGCACAGTTTTACATAACTATGTTCTTTAAGTTTGAAGGGTGTAGTCATTTTATACTTTAATCCCCCTTTCTGTTAATATAAGAATTGTAAAACTTGATCACTTTTAAACAAATAGGCAGTACCGCGAGAGGTCGCACTCTGTTTAAGTTAACAATAAACTTTAGATTTTACGATTGTTCGAATTGAATTTAAAATAATGTAAACTTAATTATCATTCTAAAAGACGTTTGTATGACCCCAATACGGTGTGACTCAATTGTGTCCTAACTCTGACCTTTAGATTTTACGATTGTTCGAATTGAATTTTAAATAATGTAACCTTAATTATCATTCTAAAAAGACGTTTGTATGACCCCTATACGATGTGACACAAATTTGTCCTAACTATGACCTTTAGATCATAATAAAAACACACTATAATTTAATATCTCGTCCATGGTTCTTTTTATTATTGAGTAATGTTTAAATTATACTTGGTCATCTTTTAACCCTTTTCTCATATAGACGCCTTCTTACGCCTGTGAAGTAGAAGACATTTGAAAACATTGTGTGCTCTTGTCACACTTTTGTTTAACGCTTTTCATCAATAATACTTTCACTAGTAGATATTTTCTATAATTGTTCATTATATGTTTTCAAAGTGGCCTACTGCAGATTTGATGTATGTGGGAAAGAGTTTAATAAAAGGCTAAAAGTAGGACGCGCTTTTTATTACGACTTGTCAACACAATGAAATCGAGTGGCTAAACCCTTCCTATCAACACATATGCTTCATATGGCGAATTTTTACGTCTTGCAGTGTTGTGTGTTTTTTTTTTGTATCTGTTTAATCCTTTCCCACCTACAATAATTCTGCAGCAGACGACTTTCAACAAATCTGGGCATATACACGAAAAAGCTCGATAAATGTAAGTCGTATTATTGAATAGCGTTGAAATCATTGTTGTAAAAGGTGAACATTCTCATAATGAACAATTTCTCCTGTTTCAATAATGTTTTCAAAAGTTGTCTGCTGCTGATGCGTCAGAAAGCGTCTGTATGTGGGAAAGGTTTAAGGTGGAGATTCGGGCGAGCCTGTTTGTATACAGACCTACACGCATAGTCCGAACGAAGACACACTAGAAGTGTATCCCCGCTAATTGTGTGTGTCAGTGGTTCTTTAAATGAGGCCTAGCAGGGGGACCAGATGCCGCGAATATTAGATAAATTTTCTAGAAAAAGAAACTGTGGAAAATCTCTATAAGAATTATATTTAAATTATGGTTAACCCTTTAACCCTTTCCATAATATATAAGCTTTCTGACGCCTCTGTCGTAGGTGATTTAGAATGCATTATGGCAAAAGGAAATAAGGATATTAATAAGCAATTCCTCCCTTTGCAACAAGTATTTCAACTTAGCAGACGACATTTGAAAACGTTGCCGCAAGCGGGGGGAAATTGTTCATTATGTTTAAACTCTATTAGTTTGATTGATAGAGGCTTCCATATATTCGAGACTCAGTAACAAGTAAAGATCCAGTTCATCCTGCGACTGTATGCAGTCTAATTGTGTTATTCTCTCTTATGGTCTTATGGTCGTACGCGATGTTTAAAAATAACGGGTTTGACCCAAAATCCACTTATAATTATTCCAAACATATACGAGTTTGTCCGTTTCCCAGGTACCTTCAGTCGGTAGCGATGCAGGCTGTCCATTCCGGGGTTGTGAGTTCGAACCATAGTTTAGCTAACATTCTTGCCGACATTTGACAAGTGTCATTCGTCTTCCGCAAATGGACTTTCATTCTATTAGAAAAGCAGCCAGTTACTTGGAAAGAGTGTTGTGTGGAGTACGGGTATTGAGAAGTCAGGACACACGTGGTTTGCCGTTATATGAATGAAAGAAATTGTTGAAAACGGCGTTAAAGCGAACTCAATCAATCAATGTCCGTACGAAAACGTACAAATACCAACTTCCTAATAGTGTAAGTTTCGAAAACAGTATGCATCAAAACCTAACAATCGGTTTACCCGTCACACGGATGTGTCCCATGTATCATCGTTTGATTGTGATTGATATTTAACGCCGTTTTTAACAATTGTCCATTTCACAGCGGCAACCTCACATACTCATATGATTTATGGCTTTCTCACATCAGTGAGTTCGAATCCCAGCTTGGCCAACATTTTTTCCGACGTTTCAGTCATATCACGACGGCCAGTGTACCTACGTATGTGTTTCATGGCTTTCTCACACCAGTACTCCACACAACAGACTTTCCAAGCAACTGGCTGCTTTTTCCACATAGGCTGATTAGCCTATAGGTGGTAGACGAATGACGCTTGTCACAGTGACTTTTGTCAAATGTCGGAAAGACTGTTGGCCGAGCTTGGGTTCGAACTCACAACACCTGGATTGACAGCCCGCGTCGCGACCGCTGACATTTATAATCAACCTTTTCCCACATAGAAAAGCATCTTGACTCGTCAGTTAAAGACGAGTTTTGAAAACATTGTTGCAAAAGTAGAACTCCCTCTTAATGGGAAATCTTCTTTTATTTGCAATAATGTAACACTTCTATTCAAAACATGATATTTGGTCCTTGAAATCCAACTTGAGTGTAATTATAACACTTACTTGCGGATCCGTCAGGTCATATCCAAATAGTAACATTTTTTTCTGGATCTTTTTTTTATTATTTTCTATGACATATTGACGAACAGTGCAAAGCCAGCTACGACCCTGCGGAGTAGCCTGATCAAAATGTACACTGGTCGCAAGGGCCTTAAGATAGGTTTTCGCTAAAATATACCTTAAACGTTTAAATATAGTTTTCATCGATGTACCTAAACAATTTCGTCTGCTTATGATGTGTTGTAAATGGAGAAAAGAAGTTTGGTATGTAGAGAAAATGTGTTGTAAGTGGGAAATTAGGGTTAAGTACGTACTTTATATTTTACGGATGTTTGCATCATAATTCATAATTCATTTATCGTCAGTGTAAGGAAAATTCAAAGCTGGCATGCCTATTAATACCACTTGAGTGTTTATATGGTTATTTTATCCAGAGTGATTTATATAGATATATGCGTGTCAAAAACGAGTGCGTCTGAACGAATATGACAGTTGTGGGTAAAATCACGATTGGTCTTAATTAAATCGGTATGAAACCTTCATTATTAAATATAGATATATACAGCCAAACCTGTGCTAAAGACCACCTTGTTTAGCAACTCCCTGTCTACAGCAACCACTTTTTAATTTCCACATTAATCATTTTCTGCATAAATGACACTGTAATGATGTAATTAAAGACCACCTGTGAACACAGACCAGATAGTTATCTTCCGATTGGTGGTCTTTAAACACAGGTTGGACTGTATTACACAAATGATTAATGAAAATGTCATTTCTAAAGATTGACATTAAACTTTTGATAACATTAGCTTTGTTTATGGCGTTTTCATGGCTATAAAATGGTTCCTTATAATGTTAAAATAACTGTTGCATATGATAGAGAAGTTTAAAATGTATAGGCAAGCTTTATTGTACTTGTATGCATTGATTAAAGCGGCATGATATGGTGGCATACTACTGCCGTAAGATAACCAGTTACTGTTTTGTACAATTAACTAGTTAGGGTTTGCGTAACTGGTTAACTAGATAGGATTCGTGTTATCACTTATTTTATATTCATGAAAGGTAAGACTAAAAACAGGCATAAAAGTGCCCAGAACTGCCACCCGTTACATGTTTATTCTGTACTGTGCAACACTGATTGGTTATCTAGTTATGGTTTGCGAATTAACTTACATCTGAAATCTTATTAATAAACTGTTAATATTGTACAAAACAGTAACTGGTTATCTTACGGCAGGAATATGCCACCATAGCATGTAGATACATTATTTACATTTCTTATTTTATTGGCAGTGTTTATTGGTACATGAACAACATGTATCAATTATATATATGAAAATAACATGATAGTACTGCGGTTTAAGATATGTATTTAAAGGGTGCTCTAATAAATCCAAGCTTAAGGTTATAATTAAAAAAGCATCACTGAGCTTGTGCTTTCATGCTTCATGGTCAATGTGGATACTTTCTTTCAACATTTCCCGTAGATTGTGCATGTGGTCGAGTGGTTTAGCGTTGGGGATTTGAAACCGGGGGTCCCGTGTTCGATCCCCAGTCGCGGCACGACGGTCATAATGGAGTGCCATTGGGCAAGACACATTTCCTTGCCTAATACAGGTTTATTTACCAAGGGATCATGAATAAGTGAACTCTGGCCGTGATATAACTGAAATAATATTGAAAACGGCGTAAAACCCCAACAAAACCAGATACACCGCGGTCATTTGTTTTGACGTTTGACTACATTGAAAGGCAATTCACTGTTAATAGCAACCACACATTTGTTATCTCAAATCACATATTGTCTGCATAAACGACCCTGCAAATAAAGACCACATGTAAACAAAGACTATATTGTTGATTTTCCATAGGTGGTATTTATACATATGTTCCACTATACTGCGTTAAATATATGGTTTGTTTATTGGGAATGCTCGTGCTAGAATAAGCAATTATTATTATAAATGTTGTAGAGTTGTCTGTCCTATAGATAGCCAATACGTAGCTATGTGTTTGTATACGGTGATATCTATATACTGCCTCCGGGACAAGAGGTTTCTTTTAGCTGGGTTACATACATTCGATTTAAATACATGTACATGTTCCGTATAGTATGCAATTAAACACATATCAGAATCAGGTCAATATTGTCAAGTAATATTACTCGATAGAATTTGGATTTTTAAATGTTATTTTACGCCGTTGTCAACAACAATTCAATTATATCACGGCGTTTTCTGCGTAATGTACATGTACCAGTACTGCATGACTTGATTATTCTGATACCGATGAATCGGTATTAATGCTATGCCCTTAACCCTGACCACCAGGTCGTGAACAGATTACTAACATTTTTATCTCGTCTGTTGTTCGCTGAAAAAAAAAGTCGGGGGTATTGTGGTACCCTTTGCGGCGTCGTCGTCCTCTGCTGTGTAGTCTGCGTCGTCACAAAACTTCCTCATATTAACTATATTTAATGTAAATATAAACATGTCATACACATTGACAGTTTTGTCGCAAAGGTCACTATCAGTTCAACAGTGTTGAGTAATATTATTTGACAGAATAAGCCACACCATTTACCCCTCTGAAGATGAATATTATTATGACGTGGTGTATTTTCTCTTCGAAGATATTCAAAAACTTTTTGATAACATGGATGATATATATTTTAGATTTGACGAATTGTATCAATTTCTTAATAATTGACTTGAAATTGTATTTGTAAATAAGTCAATATAAGTAAACACTTTCAAATAATAATGCATGTATTTGATCCCGACCTTTTAGTACATAGTTGTATTGTTATAATGTTGGAAATAGATAAAGGAAATGCTTCAAACGTTTGATACGAAAATAGTAACAGTTCGATCTAAAGGGAAAGGTAACAATGAAGTCAATACTGTCGAGTTATAGCGTTTGAATGATGCTTTCTACCGCTGTCAACACTGTTTAAGTTATATCACGGCGTTTCATTATTCCTTTACCAGTACTGCTGGACCATTTATCCTGACACCAGCGAGTCAGTAATAATGATAACCCAGCAACCCTGAGCGCCAAGGAGGACAACCATTTATACCACTTTTAAAATAATTGGTATGACCCGACCGGGGATCGAAGACGCGACCTCCCGTACCCGAGACAGACGCTATACCACTACACCACCCAGTTATACATAAGATAAGTAACAGGTAATGCGGTGTCTAGTATGTAAGAACTTCATCTCCTTTAATTATTGAGGTATTTTCATCTTTACGTGAAATAATATCGCTTATGCTTTATTTTGCCATTTCTTTATAGTTTAAACTGGGACACGAAGTTATCCGATATTCCCAATACGAACTATGAATTTCCGGACGAAGAAAGGACAAGGGAAGTGACTATAGCTGATATTCTCTCACACCGTACTGGATTATCTCCCGTGGCAGATTACGGATTTATAGGCGGATATCCCGCGGGAACAACGAAAGACTTTATGGCCAGGTATATAACTTTTAAATATTTTCCCGCATGCAGTTATCATTTGCCACTTCAGACGACCTTTCAAAACATTTGAGAGATTTCTACTGTTTTCAAAATGTTTTCAACTCATGTTCATTATTAGTAAACTCTCATTTATATACTTTATATGATTTTGTTGAAAATCATCTGCTGTTGGGAAATGGTTTACGTGTTTTGAAACATCGACTTTGGTGTCGAATCCCTTAGTGGCAGCTTACACAAAATAGCTGGAAAGAGGAGAGAAACTGTCTATGTTTTCTAAGCCGTTAATAAGATGTGTCCGATATGTCAAAATGTCTCACTTGCGACTTTATATATTCTGAAACTAATCAACCCTTTCCCACAGACAACAAATAATCAACAGACTATTTTGAATTATTTTTAAAAATGATAAAACATATACAATTATAAATGAAAGAACAATGATGTAATAAAGTTGAAGACATTGCAACAGTAAAAGAAGTTCTTCATTATTAGCAATTTCTCGTTTTGCCACAATGATGTGAAAAGTAGTTTGTCGAAAATGCGTTTAGAGGCGTATGTATGTGGGAAAGGGTTAACATGAAATAGTACTTGCACTGACATACCAACATTTAACATTGATCTGCGTAAGACGAATTTTAATCTTATTGATCGCCGCTTTTTCCTCATTTATAATTACACTTGCGTACAACACGTGTGACTGCACTTCTAGTTTTATTACAGCAGAGCAATTTGCCGATATATAGCATGTAATCGGTCAATGCAGTTGCCGATGAGATCATACGCATGCGCAATGTCACCCGTGCCACTGTACGCAGATAATGACAAGACCCCAAATCAACAAACACTATTCAATTTATAATCGATAATATTTGATTATTATCAGTAAACTGTTGATTGATTGATTATTTGATGTTTTACGTTGCTTTCAACAATGTTTGTAGTTATTTCACGCCGGTTCCTGGTTAAGTCACCAGTACTACTGGTATATTTATCCTGACACAAGTCAGTCGGTCGTATTGCTAATCTCACAACTCTGAGCGCCACGGAGGACAGCAATAACTACCATTCTTAAATTATTTGGTGTGCCCATAGTGGGGATCAGACCTATGACCTCTCGCAACCGGGGCGGACGCTATACCACTGCACCCCAGAGGTGGTCCATCAGGAAACTGATGCATTTTATGATAAAAATAATAGTTTTCGACATGTTTTATGTTTTTGTCGTTTTCATTATTCTTCATATTTCATTCAGTCGTTGAAATTAATGTCAATCCTTAAAGGTTAAACTATAACTTTGGCATGTCGAAGGTTAATTTAACATGGTAATAATTAGTGAAATATATACTATGACGGACCACGGTCAAGAATTTACCTCTAATTCTATTGTTTCTATCCATTGACAGCCGCATTAAATATGTACCTGTAACCAAACCATTGAGAGACAGCTTTATATACAACAATATGATGTACATGTTGGCCGGTCAAGTGACGGAAGTTCTTGGTGGTGAATCATGGGAAGAGTTGATGACGACAGAACTACTAGAACCAATCGGAATGAGCGATTCTTCAATTTTGAAATATTCGCAGGATGTGCTTAAAGACAACTTTGCCAAACCTTACATGTTCAGAGACGGTGTAATGCAACCCGGGACCAAAGGAATATACAAGTAATTCCGCGGTGTTCAAATCATTGTGTGGGAAAAGCAGAAATTGCTCATAACTAGCAATCACTTTTATTTTCCCCCCAAAATGTTTTCAACTATGCAAACAAATTATAATTCAGTTTTTGCGATATTAACATTTACATATAACATTTTCAAAGCAGAGCAAGATCTGCTTTAGCAAAAATGTTATAAAAAGTCTTCTGGTGCAAGTGCGTCAAATATTGTTAATAGGTGGGAAATTGTTAAGGATCCAATATAGATTTTGTAACAATAAATCATTTTGATATCACTAAAAAGTGTTAAACATTACAGCAAAAATTGAAATCGTTCATTCGTGCAAATTCTCCATTTCCACCAATGTTATTAAAAGTCGTATGCTGTAAATGCACGAAAATGCATTTACATGTTGGAAAGGGTTAAGGGCCCAAATAGATTATCTTGACACATGGACCATCTACGTCGGTTGAACATGAAATGTTGGTTTTCCTGGAGTGTCGCTTAATTGTAATGACACACCGTTTAACGCAGTAATAGTCAGTCTGCTCCGATTCCAATTATATTTTGGTGGTGTAGTGGTAATGCGTTTGTATTGGGTGCGGGAGGTCACGGGTATAATCCAAGACCGAGTCATATAAACTATTTTAAAAATGGTAGATATGACTTTCCACAATTTATGTCAGGAAAAACGGGCCAGTAGTACTTGTAACTTACCCAGGAAACGCCGTGATATAACGGAACAATTATAGAAAGCGGCGTAAAATTCCATAGAAACACAATTGAATGGTTCTTTATCAAGGCGCTTTGCCTAAGTATTTTGTTCCCATACATTTGTTATATGTGGGAAACGGTTATACAATTTGACGTCTATTTTAAACATAAACCTTTGAAAGTGTATCTAATACTCAATTCTTTCACAAATCAGTCATCTAAATTTCTTGTTATAACTGCGCCAGGTGCTGTTATGATAGAGCGTTCCACTTGGGTGGGGGAAGTCGCGTGTTCGATCCCCGGCCGTGTCATACCGAGGACTTAAAATCTGATGGTAGTGGCTTTCCCTCTTTGTCGTTCATTCAGCATTGCGAGGTTAACATTACGACTGACTTAAATGGACCAGTTGTACTGGTAACCTAACCGTGAAACGCCGTGATATAACTGAAAGCGACTTTAAACACTTTGCATACAATAAAACAAATATTCGTCATAATCTCGACCATTAACTTCATCTTGCAGAGTAACACCGTTGGAACCAGCGGGAAGCCTGATGTCTACGGGTTTAGACATGACTAAATGGATGGCATTTAATCTGAAAAACGCAACAACGACGGATGGTTCCAATATTGTCGAACCCGATTTTTTTGTTCAAGCATTTCAGGTAACGTATGAGATTTTGCCATATTGGCGTAACCCATCGACTCAGCCGAATTTAATAGACCGCCATTACAAATTACCGTATAAATCACGTACAGCGTAGACTATTACAGTGGCCTCGCGATAACTCGGACATGGGAAAGTTGATCGCAATCCACTTCTGAACGGATATGTCTTCTGCAAACAGCGAAGCAGCAAATCCAATTTGCTGATACGTATATTTTTAAATAAGCCGGGTTCCTAGAAACCCAACCATCATGTCATATGAGACCATTATAGATTCATGCCAGCCGACGCTTCCATGAAGTCTGATCATAATCTTGAATGTACGCCTTTTTTCTCAGAACATCTGAATGTGAGCCAAATTTACATAATATATTGACGTCATTTCTATAGATACAACGCATTCTGTAGTCAAACTGCAATATTATGCGTGATTTGATGGTGATCTGTTTATATGGTATCTAAATCCGCTTTCAACATTTGAAATCATTTTAATCACATCGTTCAAATAATGATATATATCGACCAGCGAGCCAGTAGACGATCCTGAGCCAGGAGATGTACCTAATCTAACTAAGTGAGCGGGTTTTATCCCCGGCCGGGTCATACCAAATCATTTAAAAATGGTTATAATGGCTGTCTTCCTTTGCGCTCAGAATTGTAAGTAAGCAACACGACTGACTCTCTGGTGTTTGGCTAAATTGACCAGTAGTACTTGTTACTTAACAAGGAAATGCCGTGATATAACTGAAACAGCGTTGAAAGTAGCGTTAAATATTTTTCTTTTTCAATTTATGGTTAGGAACACATCGGTCTGTCTTCGTTCGCCATTGCCCAGCTCAGTCTCTCAACATCTGTATTTCCTGTAAATGACGTCACCTCCGGTTATGGTTTCGCCTGGTTCACGGCAAATTATAGAGGTAAGTAACGCAAATAGTATGGATAATAGAAAAGAACCGTATCGTCAACTGTTTGGTTACAATTGCGTTACGTTGCCATTTTAACATCGTGTCCGTTATTCTAAACATGGGGTAGCATCATTTAAACAAGAACATATCGCAAATAAGATGACGTTCATGCTTTGAAATTTAACACAATATCATGATGAAAGTCATTCAGCTATGCAATAATCGCCGTATCCATTATTTTATACACTGGGGAGCATAATTTAAACAAGAACATATGTGAGCCGCCCCTCGAGAAAACCAACTTTGTGGACTCAGCGTAAAGTATCGACCAGGATCAGCCTAAGCATGCCGCGCAGTTTAACCCGGACAAACACTTTTCGAATCATGTGGATTTTCTCTTTCGGGAATCATTACTCTATACCTCTATCCCATTAAGACGGAATCGGTCGGCCCGGATGAGCCTGCGTGGAATGCCAGGCTGATCTGGGTCGATACATTACGCAGATACCATTATGTTGGTTTTCTTACGGGACGGCTCAATTATAGCAAATAAGACGCTGTTCATGCTTTACACATTTTTTTATAATTTCCTTTTACAGAACACAGAAAACTCTGGCACAGTGGTGGCTTGTTCTCCTACATTTCCCTGGTATGGCTTTATCCGGACGAAAACATCGGCATATTCGCCTCGGTCAACGGTCCCGGTCTCCCTTCAAACAGTGGAACGGCATTACGAACCATATTCTGGTTTATGTCCGACCTATTACTGGGTTTGGAACCCTGGTTAACTCCTGAAACAGCATGCAGCTACCCGAGTCCGTGGAGAAATTCAACGACCCTCAACCTCCCAGCGCCAAAGACGTTTACAAATAACCAATCGGGTGATTTTGTAGGGACCTACGGCAGCCATCTTTTACCAGATGTCGTGATTTCATTGGATGAGGATGCGTCCGAAAATAACCCATTGCGATTTGCGATGAACAGAATCCAGGGTGATCTTTATCCAACCAAGGATGATCCCATTCTAGGTTTTCAGATGACCGACCCATGGGAATACGCAATCGAAAGAGTAATAAGCACAAATTTCACGCTACGGTACCCTGTGGAATTTATAAGATCGCCCATCGAAAACGGAAATGACGTCATTGGGTTTGATTTAAGTTTGGAGAGTACTGTTGTTATTCAGTTTAGAAAGAATCTTAGATGTGTAGGAGACGGTCAGCCTTCTAAAGCGGAAATGCCGAACATTGGCATTACTTTACTTCTTCCGGTGGTTTATTCTTCGTTTCGGATGCTGCAAAATTTGATTTAAGACGAAATATATCGGAATCTGAAAGTGAATTGTCAGTTTCTATCTTTCAACTTAATATGTCGTTCTGTTTAAGCATTCCATGAGAAAAGACACGTTACCCAGCTGATGAAATAGTCAATTTGACCCCTTCACTGTATAATCTATCGAATTTTCGTTCAGCAGGATATTTGTCTAAGTGGCAAACAATGTATATTTCAGGAGAGTCAGGTCGTCATGAGCTGTCTCTCCTGAATTTGCATTGTTTGTAAAAGCATTTAATAAATTTTGGTAGCGAAAGGGTTAAGGGAATCAATTTCTTATTTTAGCCGTTACGCGAGTAAACCAACATTGTAGACTCTGCGTTAAGTATCGACCGTATCAGCCTTTAGCATGCCGCGCAAGCAGACACTTTTCTCCTCCTGTGAATTTTCTGTTTCAGGAATAATTACTGTATACTTCCATCTCCCTGAGACGGAATGTGATGGCCCGGATTGCGCAGGCTGATCTGGGCCGATATATTACGCAAAGTCCATAATGTTTGTTTTTATCGTGGAACGGCTCATTCATCATGCAGATGGGTTTTTCATTATAGAGTCAACTTACGAGTCGTCGATCAGCAATGTTAAATTCCATATTGATTCGTTTCAATTAGCTCACCGGTAGCTCAGTCGATAGCGACGCGTACTGTCAATCAGGGGTTGTGAGTTCGAATCCTATCTCGGGTAACATTCTTTCTGACGTTTGACAAAAATCAAGGTGATAAGGATTTTTCGTGTTTCACCAATGGGCCAGCAGTCTATGTGGAAAAAGCAGCCAGGTGCTAATAAAGACGGTTGTGTGGTTTCGAGAGGAAGCCAGGAATTCACCGTCAAGATGGGTCTGAAAATACGGCGTTAATTTCGAATCAATCAATCAATCTATCAATCAATCAATCAATCATGAATCTTGCATCATTCATGGACTCGTTAATTAATTCTGTAATGTAATTACCTTCTACCTCATGAAATGAACAATTTATTCTCAAAACAACGTGGGAAAGGCAATCGCATCACTATGGAATGAATGTCTCCTGCTTTTTTGTAATCTACCTATTTACATAACACTTTGAAATACACAGTTTTACAGCAATAAATGTCTCCTTCTTTTTTGTAATCTACCTATTTACATAACACTTTGAAATACACAGTTTTACAGCAATAAATGTCTCTTGCTTTTTTGTAATCTACCTATTTACATAACACTTTGAAATACACAGTTTTACAGCAATAAATGTCTCTTGCTTTTTTGTAATCTACCTATTTACATAACACTTTGAAATACACAGTTTTACAGCAATAAATGTCTCTTGCTTTTTTGTAATCTACCTATTTACATAACACTTTGAAATACACAGTTTTACAGCAATAAATGTCTCTTGCTTTTTTGTAATCTACCTATTTACATAACACTTTGAAATACACAGTTTTACAGCAATAAATGTGTCCTGCTTTTTTGTAATCTACCTATTTACATAACACTTTGAAATACACAGTTTTACAGCAATAAATGTCTCTTGCTTTTTTGTAATCTACCTATTTACATAACACTTTGAAATACACAGTTTTACAGCAATAAATGTCTCTTGCTTTTTTGTAATCTACCTATTTACATAACACTTTGAAATACACAGTTTTACAGCAATAAATGTCTCCTGCTTTTTTGTAATCTACCTATTTACATAACACTTTGAAATACACAGTTTTACAGCAATAAATGTCTCCTGCTTTTTTGTAATCTACCTATTTACATAACACTTTGAAATACACAGTTTTACAGCAATAAATGTCTCCTGCTTTTTTGTAATCTACCTATTTACATAACACTTTGAAATACACAGTTTTACAGCAATAAATGTCTCCTGCTTTTTTGTAATCTACCTATTTACATAACACTTTGAAATACACAGTTTTACAGCAATAAATGTCTCCTGCTTTTTTGTAATCTACCTATTTACATAACACTTTGAAATACACAGTTTTACAGCAATAAATGTCTCCTGCTTTTTTGTAATCTACCTATTTACATAACACTTTGAAATACACAGTTCAATAGTAAAAATGTCTGTTGCACTATTTCTTTTAAAATTTTCCGCCATTAAGACGCATTTTGATGCCTCTTCATCATGAGCAATTTCTACTTTTGCCACAATGATTTCCACTCTATCCAATTATCATACGTTCATGTGCAGAGATATTGTTTTTAATATATTTGCCGGAATGTGATCTGTTGCAGATTCGTTGAATGTGGAAAAGGGATAACATGACTTTACCATCAGATGAGCACAAGAACTCTTACTATATAGCTCGGTCAACAATGGAAATATACATTTAATTCATCAATTCATCCCTCGTGGCGCGTAACTCGCTAAAACACATGACACATACTAGTTGTCGTCATATTGATCAGAAAAGTGGTTTTCACACACAATTACCCCTTTATGAGATAAATTTACATTTGATCCATAGCTCAGACAACTACGGAAATACACATCGAATTCATCAATTTATCCTACGTGGCGCTGAACTCGAAAACACATGACACATAATATTTGTCGTCATATTGATCACTAAACGACAGGGTCCCAAAACACAACCCCTTCATGTAATGAAAGAACGTATGATTAGTTAGATTGAATGGTTGAAACTCATCTAGGAGAGGACAGAAACGTATTGATTGGTGTTTTTACGCCGTTGTAAACAATTTTTCAGTTCTATCACGGCGTTTTTTGGATAAATTACCAGTACTACTTTATCATTTATCCTGGAACTAGCTAGTCGTAATGGTATCCCATCAACCCTGCGCGCCAAGGAGGGCAGCCATTAGTACCATTTGACTTTAAACGAAACTCGTTCAGATCCAGAATCAACATGCATTATCTTTTGCCAAACCAGTATATAGGCAAAAAATATCTAATTAAAGCTAATACCAAGATATCATGCACCACTACACTGTTAAAAATACAACACCAAGTGCAATAACGGTTTCTGCACAGATATTTCAACAAATAGTACCAGTTACTCGAATGAACTGATTAAACAGTCTGCATTATGATATGGACTCGCTCAATCGGAACACCGGTTATGGTGGATTGCCCTTGGGCAAGGCGTATATTCTAGCTTAGTACTGGTGTGTTTACCCTCGGATCAGAAACAAGTTAACTGTCGCCGTTATAAAACTGATGTTATGTTGAAAACGACGTAAAACCCCAACAAATCAAACAACCCATCACAAGACGGGACCACATTCCAGGACCAGGTGGTTTTATTCCGTTCAATAAAAGTTGTATATACTCTCTGTTAACCGGTAACACAGCCTCACTTGTTTCATTTACATTGGTCGTTATATAATACAGAACGACCGCCACGGTGGTGTAGCGGTAGAGCGTCCGCCTCGGGTGCGGGATGTCGCGGCCACGATCCCCGGACGGGCTTTCCATTCTTCGATCAGGATTGTTGTGTTAGCCTAAAAACCTCCTTGTCATTCAGCGTGGCGGGTTAGCATTACGACTGATTGGCTGGTGTCCGGATAAATAGACCAGTAGTACAGGTAACTTACCCAGAACACGCTGTGATATTAAACCAGTAGTACAGGTAACTTACCCAGAACACGCTGTGATATTAAACCAGTAGTACAGGTAACTTACCCAGAACACGCTGTGATATTAAACCAGTAGTACAGGTAACTTACCCAGAACACGCTGTGATATTAAACCAGTAGTACAGGTAACTTACCCAGAACACGCTGTGAAATTAAACCAGTAGTACAGGTAACTTACCCAGAACACGCTGTGATATTAAACCAGTAGTACACGTAACTTACCCAAAACACGCTGTGATATTAAACCAGTAGTACAGGTAACTTACCCAAAACACGCTGTGATATTAAACCAGTAGTACAGGTAACTTACCCAGAACACGCTGTGATATTAAACCAGTAGTACAGGTAACTTACCCAGAACACGCTGTGATATTAAACCAGTAGTACAGGTAACTTACCCAGAACACGCTGTGATATTAAACCAGTAGTACAGGTAACTTACCCAGAACACGCTGTGATGTTAAACCAGTAGTACAGGTAACTTACCCAGAACACGCTGTGATGTTAAACCAGTAGTACAGGTAACTTACCCAGAACACGCTGTGATGTTAAACCAGTAGTACAGGTAACTTACCCAGAACACGCTGTGATGTTAAATCAGTAGTACAGGTAACTTACCCAGAACACGCTGTGATATTAAACCAGTAGTACAGGTAACTTACCCAGAACACGCTGTGATATTAAACCAGTAGTACAGGTAACTTACCCAGAACACGCTGTGATATTAAACCAGTAGTACAGGTAACTTACCCAGAACACGCTGTGATATTAAACCAGTAGTACAGGTAACTTACCCAGAACACGCTGTGATATTAAACCAGTAGTACAGGTAACTTACCCAGAACACGCTGTGATATTAAACCAGTAGTACAGGTAACTTACCCAGAACACGCTGTGATATTAAACCAGTAGTACAGGTAACTTACCCAGAACACGCTGTGATATTAAACCAGTAGTACAGGTAACTTACCCAGAACACGCTGTGATGTTAAACCAGTAGTACAGGTAACTTACCCAGAACACGCTGTGATATTAAACCAGTAGTACAGGTAACTTACCCAGAACACGCTGTGATATTAAACCAGTAGTACAGGTAACTTACCCAGAACACGCTGTGATGTTAAACCAGTAGTACAGGTAACTTACCCAGAACACGCTGTGATGTTAAACCAGTAGTTCAGGTAACTTACCCAGAACACGCTGTGATGTTAAACCAGTAGTACAGGTAACTTACCCAGAACACGCTGTGATATTAAACCAGTAGTACAGGTAACTTACCCAGAACACGCTGTGATATTAAACCAGTAGTACAGGTAACTTACCCAGAACACGCTGTGATATTAAACCAGTAGTACAGGTAACTTACCCAGAACACGCTGTGATATTAAACCAGTAGTACAGGTAACTTACCCAGAACACGCTGTGATGTTAAACCAGTAGTACAGGTAACTTACCCAGAACACGCTGTGATGTTAAACCAGTAGTACAGGTAACTTACCCAGAACACGCTGTGATATTAAACCAGTACTACAGGTAACTTACCCAGAACACGCTGTGATATTAAACCAGTAGTGCAGGTAACTTACCCAGAACACGCTGTGATGTTAAACCAGTAGTACAGGTAACTTACCCAGAACACGCTGTGATATTAAACCAGTAGTACAGGTAACTTACCCAGAACACGCTGTGATATTAAACCAGTAGTACAGGTAACTTACCCAGAACACGCTGTGATGTTAAACCAGTAGTACAGGTAACTTACCCAGAACACGCTGTGATATTAAACCAGTAGTACAGGTAACTTACCCAGAACACGCTGTGATATTAAACCAGTAGTACAGGTAACTTACCCAGAACACGCTGTGATGTTAAACCAGTAGTACAGGTAACTTACCCAGAACACGCTGTGATATTAAACCAGTAGTACAGGTAACTTACCCAGAACACGCTGTGATGTTAAACCAGTAGTACAGGTAACTTACCCAGAACACGCTGTGATATTAAACCAGTAGTACAGGTAACTTACCCAGAACACGCTGTGATATTAAACCAGTAGTACAGGTAACTTACCCAGAACACGCTGTGATATTAAACCAGTAGTACAGGTAACTTACCCAGAACACGCTGTGATATTAAACCAGTAGTACAGGTAACTTACCCAGAACACGCTGTGATGTTAAACCAGTAGTACAGGTAACTTACCCAGAACACGCTGTGATGTTAAACCAGTAGTACAGGTAACTTACCCAGAACACGCTGTGATGTTAAACCAGTAGTACAGGTAACTTACCCAGAACACGCTGTGATGTTAAATCAGTAGTACAGGTAACTTACCCAGAACACGCTGTGATATTAAACCAGTAGTACAGGTAACTTACCCAGAACACGCTGTGATATTAAACCAGTAGTACAGGTAACTTACCCAGAACACGCTGTGATATTAAACCAGTAGTACAGGTAACTTACCCAGAACACGCTGTGATATTAAACCAGTAGTACAGGTAACTTACCCAGAACACGCTGTGATATTAAACCAGTAGTACAGGTAACTTACCCAGAACACGCTGTGATATTAAACCAGTAGTACAGGTAACTTACCCAGAACACGCTGTGATATTAAACCAGTAGTACAGGTAACTTACCCAGAACACGCTGTGATATTAAACCAGTAGTACAGGTAACTTACCCAGAACACGCTGTGATGTTAAACCAGTAGTACAGGTAACTTACCCAGAACACGCTGTGATGTTAAACCAGTAGTACAGGTAACTTACCCAGAACACGCTGTGATATTAAACCAGTAGTACAGGTAACTTACCCAGAACACGCTGTGATATTAAACCAGTAGTACAGGTAACTTACCCAGAACACGCTGTGATATTAAACCAGTAGTACAGGTAACTTACCCAGAACACGCTGTGATGTTAAACCAGTAGTACAGGTAACTTACCCAGAACACGCTGTGATGTTAAACCAGTAGTACAGGTAACTTACCCAGAACACGCTGTGATGTTAAACCAGTAGTACAGGTAACTTACCCAGAACACGCTGTGATATTAAACCAGTAGTACAGGTAACTTACCCAGAACACGCTGTGATATTAAACCAGTAGTACAGGTAACTTACCCAGAACACGCTGTGATGTTAAACCAGTAGTACAGGTAACTTACCCAGAACACGCTGTGATATTAAACCAGTAGTACAGGTAACTTACCCAGAACACGCTGTGATATTAAACCAGTAGTACAGGTAACTTACCCAGAACACGCTGTGATATTAAACCAGTAGTACAGGTAACTTACCCAGAACACGCTGTGATATTAAACCAGTAGTACAGGTAACTTACCCAGAACATGCTGTGATGTTAAACCAGTAGTACAGGTAACTTACCCAGAACACGCTGTGATGTTAAACCAGTAGTACAGGTAACTTACCGAGAACACGCTGTGATGTTAAACCAGTAGTACAGGTAACTTACCCAGAACACGCTGTGATATTAAACCAGTAGTACAGGTAACTTACCCAGAACACGCTGTGATATTAAACCAGTAGTACAGGTAACTTACCCAGAACACGCTGTGATATTAAACCAGTAGTACAGGTAACTTACCCAGAACACGCTGTGATATTAAACCAGTAGTACAGGTAACTTACCCAGAACACGCTGTGATATTAAACCAGTAGTACAGGTAACTTACCCAGAACACGCTGTGATATTAAACCAGTAGTACAGGTAACTTACCCAGAACACGCTGTGATATTAAACCAGTAGTACAGGTAACTTACCCAGAACACGCTGTGATATTAAACCAGTAGTACAGGTAACTTACCCAGAACACGCTGTGATATTAAACCAGTAGTACAGGTAACTTACCCAGAACACGCTGTGATATTAAACCAGTAGTACAGGTAACTTACCCAGAACACGCTGTGATATTAAACCAGTAGTACAGGTAACTTACCCAGAACACGCTGTGATATTAAACCAGTAGTACAGGTAACTTACCCAGAACACGCTGTGATATTAAACCAGTAGTACAGGTAACTTACCCAGAACACGCTGTGATATTAAACCAGTAGTACAGGTAACTTACCCAGAACACGCTGTGATGTTAAACCAGTAGTACAGGTAACTTACCCAGAACACGCTGTGATATTAAACCAGTAGTACAGGTAACTTACCCAGAACACGCTGTGATATTAAACCAGTAGTACAGGTAACTTACCCAGAACACGCTGTGATGTTAAACCAGTAGTACAGGTAACTTACCCAGAACACGCTGTGATATTAAACCAGTAGTACAGGTAACTTACCCAGAACACGCTGTGATGTTAAACAAGTAGTACAGGTAACTTACCCAGAACACGCTGTGATATTAAACCAGTAGTACAGGTAACTTACCCAGAACACGCTGTGATATTAAACCAGTAGTACAGGTAACTTACCCAGAACACGCTGTGATGTTAAACCAGTAGTACAGGTAACTTACCCAGAACACGCTGTGATGTTAAACCAGTAGTACAGGTAACTTACCCAGAACACGCTGTGATGTTAAACCAGTAGTACAGGTAACTTACCCAGAACACGCTGTGATATTAAACCAGTAGTACAGGTAACTTACCCAGAACACGCTGTGATATTAAACCAGTAGTACAGGTAACTTACCCAGAACACGCTGTGATATTAAACCAGTAGTACAGGTAACTTACCCAGAACACGCTGTGATATTAAACCAGTAGTACAGGTAACTTACCCAGAACACGCTGTGATATTAAACCAGTAGTACAGGTAACTTACCCAGAACACGCTGTGATATTAAACCAGTAGTACAGGTAACTTACCCAGAACACGCTGTGATATTAAACCAGTAGTACAGGTAACTTACCCAGAACACGCTGTGATATTAAACCAGTAGTACAGGTAACTTACCCAGAACACGCTGTGATATTAAACCAGTAGTACAGGTAACTTACCCAGAACACGCTGTGATATTAAACCAGTAGTACAGGTAACTTACCCAGAACACGCTGTGATATTAAACCAGTAGTACAGGTAACTTACCCAGAACACGCTGTGATATTAAACCAGTAGTACAGGTAACTTACCCAGAACACGCTTTGATATTAAACCAGTAGTACAGGTAACTTACCCAGAACACGCTGTGATATTAAACCAGTAGTACAGGTAACTTACCCAGAACACGCTGTGATATTAAACCAGTAGTACAGGTAACTTACCCAGAACACGCTGTGATGTTAAACCAGTAGTACAGGTAACTTACCCAGAACACGCTGTGATATTACAGAACAATGTTGACAGCGGCGTAAAACACACACACAAACATCAATAACATACAGAATAGGGATTCAAAATGGCCACGTTTGACATGACTCAATTCGAAAAACCATCACGGTTAACTAGTGGTAGAGCACCCGCCTTGGGTACGGGAGGTTGCGGGGTCGATCCCCGATGGATCACACAACATGCTTAAAAAAATGGTAGTGATGGCTTTCCCACCTTCGCTCAGGATTGTGTGGTTAGGCTGAATAATGGCTTTTTGGTGTCAAGGTCAACTTACCAGTAGAGCTGGTAGGTTACCCGGAAAACGACGTGAATCAAATGAAAACTTACTCAAGTGGCGTAATCACCATACAAAAAACACCAAACTAACCAAAAAATGACACCTGGACCGAATCATGTATTTTTTGAAATCGGTCAAATCCTAAGCACGATACTTGACAAATTCCCCAGGAATTTAGGACGCTTAATGTGTATAAACAGGACACCAGTCGAATACTCTTCACTATACTTGACTAATTCCGTCGGAATTGAGGACGCTTATTGTGTATGAGTAGGACACCGGTCAAATACGGTTCATTATACTTTACAAATCCCCAGGAATTGTGGACGCGTAATGTGTATAAGTTCGACACCGGTCGAATACTGCTCATTATACTTTACAAATCCCCAGGAATTGTGGACGCGTAATGTGTGTAAGTACGACACCGGTCAAATACTGTTCATTATACTTTACAAATCCCCAGGAATTGTGGACGCGTAATGTGTATAAGTAGGACACCGGTCCAATACTGTTAAAATTGACGTAAAACACAAAACAAAATTCATTCATTCATGGTGAAGGTAAAAATATTTGTGATAAACAAGTTCCCTACTAAAGACGACTTCAGACGCCTCTGCATTTGAAATAATCTTCAGTATTTTTTTTATATTTTTTTATTTAGCTTGTAGCGCTTTTATTTTCCCCGTCTTAGGTGTGAGGGGGACGGGGAGCCGTCCTACATCACACCTTCCAAAACATTAAGTAGATATTCAAAACTAAAAGTATAAATGTTAGAAAAAATATAAATAACAAATTGGGTAAACATAGTATTATTATAAGGGTGTACTATCTTCAATATGTTTATATACAATAAAATACAAAACAGTTGTATCACTGTCATACATTGGCCTGTAGTAAGGTACAAACACACTAATGTATAAAGAACAAACAATAATGTATAACGAACAAACACTAATGTATAAAGAACAAACGTCATCATTAACGAGAATAAAACAATATGATTTAACTGCATTATATACAGAACACTAGGAATTAACTGTATTATATACAGAACAAAACAACATGAATTAACTGTATTATATATCGAACAAAATCATTTAAAAGACAGGTAGTATATATTCCACTTTAACCCTTTCCTATGTACAGACGGTTTCTGAGGTCTCTGCAGCAGAGGATTTTTGAAAACATTGTGACAAAAGAAGAAATTGGCCCAAACGAGCAATTTCTTCTTTTGCCAAAATGTTTTCGATTTGTTTTCAGCTATAATACCTACATTAATTGGGATTTTCTGGGTTCTTTTCTAGATAATTTCAAAGTCGTCTGTTGTATATTTGTTGTATGTGGGAAAGGGTTAAAATGTTTGTAAAAAAAAGTATATTTCATGAACATACTTGACATATGTGCACACTTGATAGATAGCAAACGGCATTTAACCCTTTCACACATACAGACGCTTTCTAACGCCTCTGCAGCAGACGACTTTTGAAAACAGTGTTACAACAAAAGAAATTGCTCCAAACGAGCAACTGTTCCTTTACATGTATCACAATGATTTCAATTCTTTCCAATAATTATTTTTGCATATATATAAATTTTCGATATTTTTTGGTCGATATTTTCAAAGTCTTCTATAGCGATTGTGTAGTAAGTGGGAAAGAGTTACTCTCCGATCAAGTAATGGGCTAGTCCTACTTTCGTTTTGGATTATAGGAAACGCAAAGAAGGTTTATATAAATAAGCATGTGTAAACCCGGAATAAAGAGAATGCACACGTACAGTTAACGTCACGTACGCAAAGGACAATCATCTAACATGACAAGGAAACTAAAGGTAAATTATATTTCATTTTTATTTACGAATTTATATTTGTTGATATGGGAGCTTTACGTTTTTGCGTATAGAGGATAAAATGATCTAAATATGCGATTTCTCTTCTTGCCATAATGCTGTCATTTCTGTCCTATTATCATTTAATTTCAAATAATCTTAATCCACTACTTTCAAAAGGCAGTTAACAATCAATACAATATATTTTAATAAATCGGAGGGGCAAAAGGATGACTGCATAAGTTATGACTATTGGTTCCGATATATGTATAGTTTTTGTGTGTGTTACTGTCCGTCAACAGCGTATATAAAAGTGCAATATTATAGAACACTCCATAGACATATTAGCATTTGCAAATTGACTGACAAGGACTTTCCTGTTCTTAAACGCGTACCGTCTAAAGCACCCAACCCTTTCGCTCATACAACACATGTGTATTGTACGAGCATACGACTTCGAAAACATCTTGGCACAAACACAGAGAATCCTCCAACGGAGGTAACCGGTGACATCAGTTTGACTAACATGTCTGTTAATAGTCTTTATCAATCGTCTAGGGAAAATATACCTTGCCTGAATTCGAACCCTTTGCCCCTAGATATAACTCTTGATTCTTTCCGATGATTGACAAACAAAAGTCATTGTGACTATTATCAATATTATTGAATCAATATGCTTGGTGTACGTGTAGAAAGGGTAACCAGTTGCCTGGAAAGAATAACTGGTGGACTATGGTTCGAGAAAAGTCATGTACAAGATACAAAGTTGTATTTGATTAGAGGCCACCGGCCCATTACAACAAACTAACACATGTGTTAGGTGATTCATTATTTCTTATAATCGACGCTAAGACATTGTCCCTAACGTTATTCGTATTCAAGCAATGGGAGAAAGGTATGTGAAGGAAGGGTAACCAAGTTGCCAGATTGCGGGAGCGAGAAAGTCGGGAAACACATGGGTTGTTGAATTGCAAGCCACCATGACTTTTATCAATCCTCCGATGTAATCGTTAGCCAAGTAGGGGTTCGAACGCACCTCTCCTGGTTGGAGAGTCTTCCAGAAGTGTCTTGGCATAACAGATAAATGTGAATACCCGCAGTGTTTATAAATGAACAAGGGTTAAACTTGACGCATCAATTTTCGGAAATTACACGCAGGTTATATGAATGCACGAGGTAAACTTGGCGCACCCATCTTTTTAAGAAATCAATAGGATCGATCGAAAAATATCAAAATGTTTTAAAGTTGACGCGTCACATTAAAACCGACCTTCTGAGCTTAAGGAATAAGAGATATAGAGGATAAGTGTTTGTTTCAATGTATTATCGAAATTTCTTTCATCGTGTGAAAAGCAAAGAGTAGTTATTTTCAAGAGGGGCGAGGAATACAATCCTTTTTTTTCACGAATCCCAGTTACATGGGAATACTTTTGTGGTGGGTGTACAGGTTTCGAGAAAGGCAGGAAACATAACTTTTGGACATACGTACTGCCTTGCGTTCAATATAGTAGTTTGGTAGCTCACGGTTTGTAACGTTTCGTACCAGAAGTGCAATAGCTGTTCTTAGATTGATGGATTGGCTAACGTTTGCTGTTATGAAATTCCATGTTACAAAGGGATGTTACCGGTGGTTTAACCTAATCAAAAATCCGAATCAAGTGCCACCCTGACGTGTCTAATAATCGGCCTTGAAATTTCATCTGTCACACCAATGTCCGAACAACTGAGAGATTCGAACCACGTCGGCTGTCGATTAAGTGTTCGTGATTTCTAATACTTGCTAAATAACTGATTAACTGATGGAATCGAACCTAGCTCAGTCGATAACGAAGTGGGCTGTCGATCCAGTGGTCGATGGTTTTAATCCCTGTTTGGAGATGCCGGGATTTTGTATTACCGAAATGGTATTGAAATCGATCGTAAACCAAAATCAGATTTATAAAGAAACACATATTTGAGGTTTTTTCAACTATCGGAAAATCAGGGTGTCATTATACATGGTGTAAAAGCTAGGACGTTTATAATTAAATACCCGTTTACGGAAAATGCACGTCACGTGGTACACATGTATTTGAGCCGAGGTCTTTTTAACAATCCGTAGCAGGATCATAAAAAGGTAAATGTGCCCTACATTGATTGGTTGTTTGGTGTTTTATGCCGCTTTCAACACTAGTTCAGCTATATCACGGCGTTTCCTTGCTAAGTTACCAGTACTACTGGTCCATTTATCCTGACACCAACCAGTCAGTCGTATTTCTAACCCCGCAACTCTGAGCGCCAAGGAGGGCAGCCATTACTACCATTTAGAAAAGTCTTTAATATGACTCGACTGTGGATCGAACCCACGACCTCCCGCACCGAAACGGGCGTTCTACCATTGCACCACCGAGGCGGTAAAGTTTACCCTAAAACTAACGGGGTTAAGGGTATGTAGTGATCACATATCGCTTTCTCCTTGCGAAGTTTAAACCTTAACACTTTGGCTGCTGAAATCGATGGTGTGACGCCTCTGACACGCGTAGAGGACCAGGTCATCCGCACATTCTGATCAGGCTCTAAACTGTTGCTGACAAACTCAATATTTGTATTATGATATATCTAGATTTTGATGTTTACTCTTCCAAATGGTAAGGTTGTCAAGTCAATAAGGTTAATCACCCTATACGGGACATTAAATAATACAGGGGTCGTGAGTTCTATCCCCCAGCTCGAAAGACAAATGACGCTTGTCGCATTTATTTTCATCGAACGTCTGAAAGAATGTTGGCCGAGCTGGGGTTCGAACTCATAACCCCTAGATTGACAGCCCGCCTCGCCACGGATTAAGCCCTCGGTGATCGGCTAAAATTAGGCTAGTAGCTTAGGATGAGAAGTCATCTGAAGTATATTCAGAGGGGAAGAATTATAAATATTGGACGTTTAATAACATTCTGAGGCCACCCGAACAAAAGTTATACATATAATTTATATCTTTGAACAAAATTGAAAGACGATCACCAAAAGAACATTCCTATGGGGTTTAGTTGAAATGTGTCCCGTGCATTATAATGAGAATGAATGAATGTATATTGTCTTATGGCGCATCGACAGCTAAGGTCATTTAGCGCGCAATTAAATTTAATTATTCATGATCCCTGGGTAAACAAACCAGTACTAGGCTAGAAAATGTGCCTTGCCCAAGGGCACTCCACCATGACCGTAGTGCCGCGACTGGGGATCGAACCCGGGACACCCGGTTTCGAAATCCCCGACGCTAACCACTCGACCACAGCGGATTCCGCATTATAATGAGATATCAATTGAAGCTTAAAGTTCAATTTACCCTTTTCAGATGACTTAATTAAAAATACTTGGTTGTCAAGAATCGATAAGCGTAAACAGTGCAACGAAGTAAATCAAACGTGTGTCTATTTCATTATCTGTTTTAGTCGTATGAGGTTCAAATAACCTTTCATAGTGTTGTTAATTATTTGATATTTGAACATTCCTATGGGGTTTGGTTGAAATGTGTCCCGTGCATTATAATGAGATATCGATTGAAGCTTAAAGTTAAATTTACCCTTTTCAGATGACGTAATTAAAAACATTTGGTTGTCAAGAACCGATTAGCGTAAACAGCGCAACGAAGTAAATAAAACGTTATATAAGTTATTTTCTCTCCGTGTATCTATTATTTTTCACCGGAAGCAAAGCAGATATCCAGAAAAGTAATACAATGCTGCTTCAGTAGCAAAAGTACACGGCATTTTGTAATCATCAACCAGATACTTTTGCTTTCATAGCATGCTTAATTCCGCTTAATTTGTTTCTAAGTCGTATAAACACATATTTAATTTACAAAATATTATAATATTACTAATTTAAATAGTTTATAGTTAGATTCGGGGTAAACTTTTGTATTTTCATATGTATTTCGGTTTGATCTCGTCCAGGGTGCACTACCGTGTGTGTATTTCATTATCGGTTTTAGTCGTATGAGGTTCAATTAACCTTTTATATTGTTGTTAATTATTTAATATTTGTAATGTTATTAACCAAACAAATATATAAAATGAGTGAAAATAACACTGAAACATAGTAAACCATGCATTCGAAGTGTATTTCGGTACATATCTTTAAAACGTTGTATGTTTCAAATGCGGCTCCATATGGAAATAGGGTAGTAGAATATCACAAACAAATCTACTTTGTCAGAATGAAAATATGTTGCACATTCATTTCCTTCATTAGAGTGAACAAAGGTTACAACTTACAAAGGGTAATTTGATCATGAAGTGTGTGAACAAACCTGAGTAAATCGTGTAGTGATATCCTAATACTAAATTACACTTAAATATCCTATTTACTCACTCAGAGACTGGTAATTTTATTTGGTTATCAAGATTTGCTGAATTATGTTTTACTTATGTTTATATTCGTTATTCAGTAAAGTATTTTCGCACTACTTTTGGCGTGCTGGTGTTAATATGGTGGAGTCAGAAACTGGATCACTAGGTCAGGTTTTCCCAACGTAAATTTATTTTGAGAATATTCTTCCAAATGTTTTATTTTCTCACCATCTACATGTGTGTCTACCTATTTCTACTTATAATTTCGTATCTCAATACATTATGTATCCGTCCATGGGAGAAAGTACAAGTTTGCTTTTGTCAGTATTGCATATCCAGATAAGCACCTGAAACCACACATTCTGATCAAGATCTACACTGTCCAAATATCACCTTTATAAAGTTGACTGAAGCTTTCCGCCTCGGCGGCGGGAGGGTCGCAGGTTCTATCTTAGGATGGGTCATACCAAATACTATAAGATTGGTAGTAATAGCAGTCTCTCCTTGGAGCTCAGGGTTGCCGTTAACATTACGACTGGCACGCTGGTATCAGGTTAAACGAACTAGATGTACTGGTAACTTGCCCAGGAATCCCAGTTATATTTATGAAAAAGTGTTGAAAGCGGTGCAAATATAAGTACAATGTCAGAGGTTTCTGACAGTTTGTTTCGATCCTGATAAAACAGAGAAGAGGTATAGGCTGATCTGAACCGACACTTGCACCTTTGTCCATTGTCGGGGTTATAAATGTGTAGTCCGAGGTAACCTATCCCTACCATTACATTATATGGTCTGGCAAACGCCAATAATCCCGGATCTTACACGATATCATTGCCAAGTGGTCTGTGTGTTGAAATTTACAGAACTAAACAAAATATTTTCCCTCGTTAAATCTGGTTGTATGACCAGGGAGACTATCCATCATACAAACGCAACCTTAGCTCGGTCGACTGGAACACACTTTTTGATGATCCAAACTCAGGTGCTGGTGTCGAAAATGTCACTAGTTCAATTATAATTGCTGCCTCACCAAGTATTCCAAACAAAATTGTATCTATCAGACCTGATGATGTTCCTTGTTTGACAACTGAAATAAAAAAGATCATAAGAAAACTCAAAAGAGCACATAAATATGCAAAACAATTCAACACAGATAATTATTGGTCAAATGTCAGAAACATTTGAAATCAAACAACCAAACAAAGACAGAATATTGCAGTAAAATAATAAAGAAAATGAATTCCAATAACATAAACAATGGTTCAAACTGGCAAAAAACCTAACCAAACAGCAGAAATGATCAACTATTCCCACTCTTATTGACAACGGTGTCGAAGCCAATACCAACAAGGAGAAAGCTGAACTATTGAACAAGTTTGTTTGCATACAGTCTACTTTGGTTGACTACAGTTACCCTCTTCCTAATAATCAACCTGCCCTATTCCCGTCATTATCTGAAATGATTATATCTTCCCAGGATATAAAAGACGCTATGCCTCTTGTTGACCTATCAAAATCTAGTGGTCCAGACCTTATCAGCCCTAATTTACTGAAAGAAGGTGTTAACGAACTCTCCGGTCCACTATCAAAAGTCTTCACACGACTCCTGCTTAATTCGAATTTTCCTAGCCAATGGAAGAGAGACAATGTTGCACCAGTCTTCACAAAGTCTGACCCATCCATACCTTCTAACTATCGACCAATATCGCTTCTTAGTTGTCTTGGTAAGCTCGTGGAACGTTGCGTACACAAATCGCTTTACAAATACATTGTTTTTATCGAGATTCTCACAAAATATTAAGCGAGACTCAACAACAAACCAGTTGTTGTTCCCATACACTGACATTGTTAAAGCCCTTGATGAAAGTTAGGAGGTCAAATCAGTGTTCTGTGATATATCGAAGGCTTTTGTTTGACCGAGTATGGCATCGCGGGCTTCTATTCAAACTCGAATCAATCGGTGTCAAAGACTTGTTATTATCTTGGATTCGTTTCTTCCGTAGAAACAGACATCAAAGGGTTGTCATAGCCAATGCAACATCCAACTGGTCCGCCATTAATGCCAGTGTCCCCCAATGCTCAGTCCTAGTACCTTTTCTCTTCTTGATTTACATCAATGACATTGTTTCAGACATCGAATCCAATGTCCGCCTTTTTGCTGATGATACCAGTCTCTACATTATTGTCGACGATCCAACACAATCCTCTGTTGCTCTTAACTCTGATCTTTCTCATATCCTTTCATGGTCAAAGAGATGGCTCGTTTCTTTTAACCCAGCGAAAACGGAATTATTGACATTTCGCGAAAGTGAAAAAAAGCCACAGCATCCAGAGCGCTGGTCATGGATAACGTCCTAATTACCAAAGTCAATAACCATAAGCATCTAGGTCTTACTCTTTCTGATGATGCTAAATGGAATACTCATATATAAGCTACAACCGTTAAAGCGTCGAAACGTATTGGATTATAACGTTCCCTTAAGAGAATGTAAATTTCCGTTATTCGACCCCTTTAGGAGTATGGTGATACTATATTGGACCAATATACTCAGGAGCTTAAGAACGACATTGAGGCAGTTCAAATAGATGCCGCTCGAATCGTTACAGGTGCAACAAAACTGTGCAATATTGGCAGGCTTATTAGCGAACTCCTTCGGGATACTTTGTCCGAACGTAGAAGAAAACATCGTCTCACTGTGTTTTACAAAATGAAGAATCATCATACCCCTTCTTATCTTTCGGACCTTTTCCTCCAACAAAATCGGCCTGCTAACAGTCTTCGATCTACACATAATGTTCCCGCCATCCACACGCGTACCAAACTCTATAGTTCCTCGTTCCTACCAAAAACTATCCGTGAGTGGAATGAACTCTCTCCCGTTATCCGCAACTCACCATCCCTACTTTCTTTTAAAAACAAGATACACAAAACAAGTCTAACTCTATATATAACGCCGGTGGTCGGAAGCAACAAATCAACCATGCACGTCTGAGATTAGGATGCAGCTCACTTAACTTTGATCTTTATCGCCGTAATATCGTTGAAACTGACCTCTGTGCTTGTGGTAGTGTAAAGACAACCAATCATTTTCTTCTTCACTTTCCATCATATCGTACTGCCCGCGTCTCATTTGTCTCCAATCTTCCATGTCCACCTACTATCAACTGCCTTTTCTTTGGCGACGAGCGTTTAGCGTTCGAATCAAACAAGGCAATCTTTCTTAATGAAGCAACCAAGAGATTTAGAACGGGATGAGGAATGTCGTGTGCGTGTTGTTTGCTGCTGGGAACTCTGGGTGTGACATAACAGTAATGATATTATAAAGACATTTTTTATTTCAAATTAAGATCTATTGAGACAATAGTAAAATATAATCTCATTTATCATATATTATGTAAACTCACTATCAATACGCCATGTAATTTTAATATGATGCAAATTTAGCTGAGGAAAGAAATTTGTATAAGTGTCTATGACGCTTGTTTTCCAATCCTATGTACATAACATGTATAACATATATACTAATGTGCAAATATTTCTCAATAAAATATGTTTAAACTAAGTTGAAATGGTCCACTGTAGTAGCATATGAACACATTTTCTATATATGCAATCGCGATATATAAGGGGAGGTGACCAATCTAGTCGCCATTGTTGGTTCATGCCAGACATACTTATTTACTATAGTACGCCGGGCACTAGACTGATACAATTTAATGTGTAACTACCACTTCTTCCCTTTACAGATTTGTTTGATTCTTTTTATTTTATTCTATTATCATTTTATAGATTTGCTGATTAGTTTACCTATTTAACTTCTTTGTAGGGGTTTTGAGTTCGAAACCCTGTTCGGCCATTTATTAGTTCTCATTAGAGTGTTTGTGATTGACGTCGTTCTTCTTCAATTAATCAGTTAAATACAGTGTAGGACATGTAGGGAGTTGCCCAGCTACAGGGAGAGCATTTCATGTGCAGTACTTGTGCGAGATAGCAATGGAAACACAGGTTATGTGAATAAGATGCCGTGGCATACCGTTGAAAACGGCTATACATTCCTGACAAATCTTGAGTTTGGTTACAAAGAGCGAATATCTATTAAAGAGGCCTGTCTACATTTCGTCGAGTGCAGTGTATATGATCAAAGACATTTAGTCTTAAATCCCTTTCGCTTACCACTCGGTAATTGCTGATTTCTTTGAAATGAGTTTGAGAGAGGTTGAATATTATTAAATATTAAATTGATATCAATTGTGTGGCACATAGAGGATGCCGATGTTGAATTGATGAATTGAATGAAGTAAAGCGCAGTTTTCAAAAGTTCTTATGAAGTTAAGCGCAATGTTTAATTGTTCTAATGAAGTTAAGAGGCGTTTTAAATATTTATATTGTAGTTAAGCTCCGTTTTAAATAGTAATATTGTAGTTAATCGCCGTTTACAATAGTTCTAATGCAGTTAAGCGCCATTTTATATCGTTGTATTGTAGTTAAGCGCCGTTTAAAATAGTTCTAGAGAAGTTAAGCGCCGTTTTCCGTAGTTGAAGTGTAGTTAAGCGCCGTTCTAATAATTGTAATGTAGTTTACCGCTGTTAACAATAGTTATAATGAAGTTAAGAACCGTTTTTAGTTCGACTATCCGAAGAAAAGTAAAAGCTTTACTACTCGCCCCGGAGTCTGGTTAAAGTTTTAGGACAAGTTGGTATTTTAATGTGTAGTTTTCCCAATAAGTACTTCTGCTAGGGCTTTCATATTTGGAATATAATTACATCTAATACCTTTCTTGATACTGAATGTCAAAGAAGTTGTGTGTGACCTTCTATTCGGGGTAAAATACAACATTTTGGACGGTTAAAGTTTTAGGGCAAGTTGGCATATTTTCTTTTTATATTTCTCAATAAGTACTTGTGCTAAGGCTTTCATATTTGGAATATAATTACATCCAATACCTTTCGTCATATTGAATGCTGAAGTTGCATTGTGTGAACTTCTTTTTGGGGTATAAAACATAATTTTGGGTTAAAGTTTTAGGGCAAGTTTGCATTTTCATTACTATCTTTTAGTTTTCTCAATAATTACTTCTGCTAGGGCTTTTATATTTGGAATATAATTACATCTAATACCTTTCTTCATATTGAATGCTGAAGATGCTGAGTATGACCTTCCTTAGGGATAAAACGCATGATGTTGGTTGAATAAAGTGTTAGAGCAAGTTGTCATTTTCATTATTTGTTTTACTTTTTCTCAATAAGTACTTGTGCTAGGGCTTTCATATTTGGAATAAAGTTACATCTAAAACCCTAGTTCACATTGTAGGCTGAAGATGCAGAGTGTGACCTTCTTTTTGTGGTTAAAACATAATCTTTGGTTGATTTTGAGAATTTGTGATAAATTCATAATCTTTTGTTACATTCATTTCTAATTGGGATCATTTATTTATCAAATATAGTTCCTCAGCACATTTGGTAAACCTTTTTTTGCTTTTTTAAGACTCAGTCAGATATAACATTTGCGTTTAGATCAACGTTAAAGTTTCCTTTTAAGCTTGAATATTCGAAGAATAATGAAGGCTTTCACTACTCGCCTCGGTGTCTGCGTCCTGTTATATAACTCCAATACCCTTCATTTAAATCACTTCATTCTTTACACAATTGTACAGGACCATCACAATATTAGGTTAGATGACTCCATTGTATCCTAAATATGGAGTTATGGACTTTGATTGACTTAGAAAATGTGTTGTGATCTTCACTTAAATCTGAATAATGTTTGTTCTTTTCACTTGAATCTTTGAACAGTTATCTTAAATGTGTGTGCATTTAGATATTTCGACCGTTTGTATAAAGAAGAATACAATTTTGGAGTTGATTACTGATATAAATGTTCATACTTGTATTGAAGTTAAGCGCCGTTTTAAATAGTTATATTGAAGTTAAGCGCCATTTTAAATAGTTCTATTGAAGTAAAGTGCCGTTTTAAATAGTTTGATTGTAGCTAAGCGCCGTTTTAAATAGTTCTATTGAAGTTAAGCGCCGTTTTAAATAGTTCTATTGAAAAGTAAAGTGCCGTTTTAAATAGTTTATTGTAGTAAAGCGCCGTTTTAAATGGTTGTAATGTAGTAAAAACCGCTGTTTAAAATAGTTCTATTGAAATTAAGCGCTGCTTTAAATAGTCCTATTAAAGTTAAGCGCCGTTTTAAATAGTTCTATTGAAGTAAAGCGCCGTTTTAAATAGTTTTATTGAAGTTAAGCTCCGTTTTAAATAGTGGTATTGTAGTTAAGCGCCGTTTACAATAGTTGTAATGCAGTTAAGCGCCGTTTTAAATAGTTCTTTTGAAGTAAAGCGCCGTTTTAAATAGTTCTATTGAAGTTAAGCGCCGTTTTAAATAGTTTATTGTAGCTAAGCGCCGTTTTAAATAGTTCTATTGAAGTTAAGCGCCGTTTTAAATAGTTTTATTGAAGTTAAGCGCCGTTTACAATAGTTCTTATGTAGTTAAGAGTCGTTTACAATAGTTGTAATGAAGTTAAGCGCCGTTTTAAATAGTTCTATTGAAGTTAAGCGCCGTTTTAAATAGTTCTATTGAAGTAAAGCGCCGTTTTAAATAGTTGTAATGTAGTAAAAAGTGCTGTTTAAAATAGTTCTATTGAAATTAAGCGCTGCTTTAAATAGTTCTATTAAAGTTAAGCGCCGTTTTAAATAGTTCTATTGAAGTAAAGCGCCGTTTTAAATAGTTTTATTGAAGTTAAGCTCCGTTTTAAATAGTTCTATTGAAGTAAAGTGCCGTTTTAAATAGTGTATTGTAGTTAAGCGCCGTTTTAAATAGTTCTATTGGAGTTAAGCGCCGTTTTAAATAGTTCTATTGAAGTTAAGCGCCGTTTTAAATAGTTCTATTGAAGTAAAGTGCCGTTTTAAATAGTTTATTGTAGTAAAGCGTAGTTTTAAATAGTTCTATTGAAGTTAAGCGCCGTTTTAAATAGTTTATTGTAGTTAAGCGCCGTTTTAAATAGTTTATTGTAGTTAAGCGCTGTTTTAAATAGTTCTATTGAAGTTAAGCGCCGTTTTAAATAGTTCTATTGAAGTAAAGTGCCGTTTTAAATAGTTTGTTGTAGTAAAGCGCTGTTTTAAATAGTTCTGTTGAAGTTAAGCGCCGTTTTAAATAGTTATATTGAAGTAAAGCGCCGTTTTAAATAGTTCTATTGAAGTTAAGCGCCGTTTTAAATAGTTATATTGAAGTAAAGTGGCGTTTTAAATAGTTTATTGTAGTAAAGCGCCGTTTTAAATAGTTGTAATCTAGTAAAAAGCGCTGTTTAAAATAGTTCTATTGAAATTAAGCGCTGCTTTAAATAGTTCTATTAAAGTTAAGCGCCGTTTTAAATAGTTCTATTGAAGTAAAGCGCCGTTTTAAATAGTTTTATTGAAGTTAATCTCCGTTTTAAATAGTGGTATTGTAGTTAAACGCCGTTTACAATAGTTCTAATGTAGTTAAGCGCCGTTCTAAATAGTTCTAATATAGTTAAGCGTCGTTTTAAATAGTTCTATTGAAGTTAAGCGCCGTTTTAAATAGTCTATTGTAGTAAAGCGCCGTTTTAAATAGTTGTAATGTAGTTAAGCACCGTTTTAGATTGTCTTTTCGAAATTAAGCGCCGTTTAAAATAGTTATAATGAATTTAAGCACCGTTTTAAATAGTTCTAATGAAGTTAAGGGTGTACTGAACTGAGAAGTTGAAATTTAATAAAAAAACAAAATGTTACATTGTTATTAAATCTTCTGATTTTGTTGACAATTAAAACCTTTTTAGTCATTATACCTTTGTATAATGCTTAAGAATTTAAAACAAAGTGCTTTAAATTTGTTTTAGACAAAGGGCCTAATTTGTTCGTGAGCCTTCCAATATTTCGTGAGCCGCTGTCCAGTAGCCATGTTTGATTAAGAAATATAACTGGGTAAAAAGAAGATATTAAAGTCCATATATATCAATTTTAATCTAGAACTTGTATAGTATCATATTGTTTTGAAAAAAAGTAGAAAATATTGGAAATCTTTTATGACATTTGAAGATATGTTTGAAAAATAAAAAAATATTTATTCATATTTTAACATTTTTTAGCCATTCAGACAAGAAAAACTGAAAATAATTGCTCCATGACATATACTTTTCTTTTTAAATTGTGATAAATGATAGTTATTGCAATAACCTGAAGAAATTTCAGAAAAAGTTAAATATTATAAATATGATATTCCCTTATTTCAAAGTTTTAAATTTGTCTATTCTTACACCTGACAAATATGGGTTCTCATTAATGCAAAAAAGTGTCTATTTTTTAGGTTTAATTACAACGTATCACATCAACTTCCAAAGATATGGATAAAATAACTTCATAATGAGATTTAAACCACAAGAAGACAAACAATTAGCATATCATCTTTAAAATATTGGTAATTTGTGTGAAAACTTTTTTTTTTCCCATGTGTTGAAATAGCAAATAAATGCATATCATAAGGCTTTCATAAATTGATCTAGCAAAAAATAAAGCCCACTACCCTACCTTTTTTTTTGTGTTTTTTGTTTGTTTAACATACATCAAACTTTAAAAAAAAAAAAATGTTACAACAAAAGTTAAATATTATAAAAAATCCACTTTTCAGTTCAGTATATCCTTAAGAGCCGTTTTAAATAAATCTTTTGAAGTTAAGCACCGTTTACAATAGTTCTAATGTAGTTAAGCGCCGTTTTAAATAGTTATATTGAAGTTAAGCGCCGTTTTAAATAGTTTATTGTAGTTAAGCGCCGTTTTAAATAGTTTATTGTAGTTAAGCGCCGTTTTAAATAGTTATATTGAAGTTAAGTGCCGTTTTAAATAGTTATATTGAAGTAAAGCGCCGTTTACAATAGTTCTTATGTAGTTAAGCGCCGTTTTAAATAGTTTATTGTAGTTAAGCGCCGTTTTAAATAGTTTATTGTAGTTAAGCGCCGTTTTAAATAGTTTATTGTAGCTAAGCGGCGTTTTAAATAGTTATATTGAAGTTAAGCGCCGTTTTAAATAGTTATATTGAAGTAAAGTGCCGTTTTAAATAGTTTATTGTAGTTAAGCGCCGTTTTAAATAGTTATATTGAAGTTAAGCATCGTTTTAAATAGTTATATTGAAGTTAAGCGCCGTTTTAAATAGTTTATTGTAGTTAAGCGCCGTTTTAAATAGTTTTATTGAAGTTAAGCACCGTTTACGATAGTTATATTGAAGTTAAGCGCCGTTTGAAGTAGTTTATTGTAGTTAAGTGCCGTTTTAAATAGTTGTAATGTAGTTAAACGCTGTTTTAAATAGTTATATTGAAATAAAGCGCCGTTTAAAATAGTTCTATTGAAGATAACGTCGTTTTAAATAGTTTATTGTAGTTAAGCGCCGTTTTAAATAGTTATATTGAAGTTAAGCGCCGTTTTAAATAGTTTATTGTAGTTAAGCGCCGTTTTAAATAGTTATATTGAAGTTAAGCGCCGTTTTAAATAGTTATATTGAAGTTAAGCGCCGTTTTAAATAGTTTATTGTAGTTAAGCGCCGTTTTAAATATTTATATTGAAGTTTAGCGCCGTTTTAAATAGTTTATTGTAGTTAAGTGCCGTTTTAAATAGTTCTTATCTAGTTAAGCGCCGTTTTAAATAGTTATATTGAAGTAAAGCGCCGTTTTAAATAGATTATTGTAGTTAAGCGCCGTTTTAAATAGTTATATTAAAGTTAAGCGCCGTTTTAAATAGTTTATTGTAGTTAAGCGCCGTTTTAAATAGTTCTTATGTAGTTAAGCGTCGTTTTAAATAGTTATATTAAAGGTAAGCGCCGTTTTAAATAGTTATATTGAAGTTAAGCGCCGTTTTAAATAGTTTATTGTAGTTAACCGCCGTTTTAAATAGTCATATTGAAGTTAAGCGCCGTTTTAAATAGTTATATTGAAGTTAAGCGCCGTTTTAAATAGTTATATTGAAGTTAAGCGCCGTCTTAAATAGTTTATTATAGTTAAGCGCCGTTTTAAATAGTTCTTATGTAGTTAAGCGCCGTTTTAAATAGTTTTATTGAAGTTAAGCACCGTTTACGATAGTTATATTGAAGTTAAGCGCCGTTTGAAGTAGTTTATTGTAGTTAAGTGCCGTTTTAAATAGTTGTAATGTAGTTAAACGCTGTTTTAAATAGTTATATTGAAATAAAGCGCCGTTTAAAATAGTTCTATTGAAGATAACGTCGTTTTAAATAGTTTATTGTAGTTAAGCGCCGTTTACAATAGTTGTAATGTAGTTAAGCGCCGTTTTGAATAATTCTATAAAAATTAAGCGCCGTTTAAAATTGTTATATTGAAGATAAGCGCCGTTTTAAATAGTTTATTGTAGTTAAGCGCCGTTTACAATAGCGTTAATGTAGTTAAGCGCCGTTTTAAATAGTTGTAATGTAGTTAATCGCTGTTTTAAATAGTTATATTGAAATAAAGCGCCGTTTGAAATAGTTCTATTGAAGTTAAGCGCCGTTTTAAATAGTTCATTTGAAGATAAGATCGTTTTAAATAGTTTATTGTAGTTAAGCGCCGTTTACAATAGTTGTAATGCAGTTAAGCGCCGTTTTGAATAGTTCTATTTAAATTAAGCGCCGTTTTAAATAGTTATATTGAAGATAAGAGTATTTTTAAATAGTTTTTAGTAGTTAAGCGCCGTTTACAATAGTTCTTATGTAGTTAAGCGCCGTTTTAAATAGTTTATAGTAGTTAAGCGCCGTTTACAATAGTTCTTATGTAGTTAAGCGCCGTTTTAAATAATGATATTGTAGTTAAGCGCCGTTTTCAAAAGTGCTAACGAAGTTAAGCGCCGTTTTCTATAGTTCGTTAATCATAGTAAGTCACCTAACTATGTGTTTCCTGACTTTCTTCCACCAAAATGTTAAATGATATTTTCCCTGCTATTGCTTACCTTATACATTTCTCACAAAATTGGATACAAATAATTTGTGTCGATCTTTAGATATAATCAATTTCTCGGGCGGGGTTCAAACATACAATCCGTCGATTGAGAAACCTCGTCAACCGACTGACCTTTGCGGTTTGATGATGCAATAAGAGTTGTATACACTTGCGAAAATCCTTTATTATTGCTTTAAAGTTTTAACTACGAAATAAGTGTTATAATTGATTTCAGATATGTGACAATTAGTCGAGGCCGATGCTGAAAAAAGGCGACAGGGTATCACTGTAGAATAACGGGCACTGAAATGGTAGGTCTCATTTTAAAATTCTTCTTCTTCATATGGTTTTATTTACCCTCGCCTATCGGCATAAAACCATTTGGCGAGCAGCCATTGTTTTATCTCTCCAATTTTTTTTTATTAAAGGGGTTGACTATATTTTAAATTTTCTATTATCGCTTTTGACTATATTTTCGTTTTCTATAAGTACATATCCAGCTTTCTTTTTATAGTATAGTGTTGTATGTGTGTATATAAGTGTATGTGAGTAAAACTATATTTATTTATTCGGTTACTAAGAATATGAAAGCAATTTTTGTAAAAAAAACGCAATTAATAATATTGTGCAAAAAAAGCACTACCCAACAGTCCTCCACAACGGAGCCCCTGATTGGCCGAATTTCAATCCGCTTTTACGGCCAAGCTCGACATTTACACATAATTCTATGGTCAATGACGAGTTGGCCAGGTTTAGCGTCCAGCCAATCACAGGCCCCGTTGTACAGGTAGCTGTTTACCCTTTAGCCGCTTTAAAAAGGGCAAAGGGTGTAAAAAAACAAAGTCTAAATAGATGTGTTTTAAAATTCCCAATAATTTGGGAACTATATATTGAATAAAACAATTATTGAAATGAAAAACATAATATAAGAAGGTTAAGATGATCGAAAAGAAAAAAACAGCGTACCACACGGGAACCTATCGATGTTTTTACAGCAGCGTTTTGCACAGTGTGGTTTAAAAAACATATTAATAAAATGACAATCTAATGTAAGTCTGGGTGCTGGGCTTCCAGCATCCTAAACAACTTCCGGCAAAAACGGCCCTCTCAGATAACCATAAAAAACCAACGGGTGTATATACATATATTCCACACTGTGCCGGTTCCGTGTAGTACAATATTTACGAAGTTTGTTAAAAATAAGATTATTTCATGGTTGTAGCACTGACACATATTTTATGAATGGGCTCCCTTATCAAACCGGCCCCACGAGCCAGCCGACTGAGGGATTTAGCAGCTATGCCTTTATGCTCGCTTGCGCATGTTCACCCCCATCTGCGCACCGCTTACAGAGTATGTCGGGGAGGACATCTTTCGTAAATGACCCAGACATCGCCATCCCCCCGACACACAATATAGGGTATTTTATACGCAGATAGAGATCAACATGCAGCAAGCCTTCACTGACTCCATCCCCCAGACGGCCCAGCCCGTGGGTCCATCGCGCAAGCACACAGAAAAAGTGTGAGTCGCTACAAAAATTTGACTCGGGAGCCCATGTAATGTTATCGACAATCGGTACTGGCTAGGGCAGAAAACAGTGCAATGTCAAGGTTATCTATAGTCCAATTTAACATATGACCTACATGTTTGAAGATTTTTTATGTTTTCAAATTTGTATTATGCTATGGGCCTGATTGTCCGCTCTGTCATACTACATGGTAAGATTAAACTATATATTAAAAGGATTATATGGGTATGTAGGCTGTACCCCATGGTAAAATATAATAATGAACGTTTTTTTTTTTTTTCCTTTTTTTTCTTTCTTCCTTTTCTTTTTTCCTTTTCTTAAAAAACAGCATATAAGGTAACACATTTTAAAATCAGGTCTAAACCATACTCTTGTATAGATCTGCTGAATACTTATTCAATGTCTTCCCGGATTGACCTTTGCATCAGCCAATCAAATGGTCGCTTATATAATCATATGATATATATAAGGGATGTTTCCGTATATATAAAGATATACATTTTAACAAGAACAAAAAACGAACGATAGTTTTATTTTGCGATTTGATTGGATTGAAAATCGAGCAGAGCTGATCATGAATAATTAAATGTATACATCTGAAGAGCAAAATATTAAACAGTCTGGCTAATTTTATCAGTAACCGTTGACATAATATGCGAGTGTTACAATTGTATTTCATCCGTATCACGATTCATTCGATTATTTTCGGCTCAACAAATGAACTCTTTGAAAGATGTGTGTGATTGTTTGAGTTTGTGTTTTACTCCATTTTCAACAGTAGTTCAGGTAAATCCCGACAATCCTTAGGTACACGTAAATCACCTGTCCTACCGGTATTACATACCCTGATGCATGACAACTCGAATGAAACCACAGATGTCGTTTATTACCAAAACATGGGTCGTGGAATCGTTTTTTGTTTAAGCAGTTGTCTTTCATTAAACAAATAGATGAATTTCAATGTGTGTGTGTGTGTCTTGCACGTTCTTGTCACACATTTCAGTCGTTTTTTATTACATTTTGGTTTGAGAGGGCTTTCGGTTTATGTCCTGGAAATATTTAAGCATCCGTGCAGTCTGAAATGTTCAAAACTGTTCACCCATTACTTATAGAAAGTTTCAAGAAACTTCTGTAAAGCAGTAGTGTTAGTATGAATGCGCAGGCAAGTGTTTTGTCCACATAAGTAATCTATCTATTGGTGCTACCTACTATTGGTGCTACGAAAAACACCTTTTTGAAAGAAAGATTATACAGCATTCTAAGTCAACAAAGATCGAATTTTACAGACAATGATATATAAAAATAATTCAGCACTAAAATTTATATTTTTAAATAATTTAGTAAAAATATAAGTGAACGAAAATATTAACGCATTTTTATTTCCATAAATATCGATTTTAAAAAATGACTAGACAACGTTAATTTTCAATCCGTGTTTTTTTCATGACCGCTTTTTTGAATATCATGGGGGCCGACATTCGTGGGGTCACTTCTAAAAGTTCCATAGGTTATTGATTTTATTTTCCTCCTGCGTGTTACCTATGTACAAAAAAACAACATTTATGGGCTTTTTTGGTAATAATTACGTCCGTGTTGGCTTTAGAAGAGTACCGCTCATTTATGCATTCTGTTTACAAATATTCTCAAATTAGGATCGCCGTTAAAGGGAATATCTCTGGATATCGCAGTATCATTACGCGGCTTCGTATTTTGCTACTCGGTCTCGCGAAGTATCGATTTAGCATACTGGTACAATACAAGGCCACGCATCGTTAATGCAACATGATATTACCTATATTGATTGTTTATGTATTGATTGTTTATTTTGAAAATGCAACCGCAGTAGTATTACGCGGCTTATATCGTATATTGCTACTCGGAAGATGAGCAAATGTACATGTCTCTCGACGAAATTTCGTCTTTTCAACGCGTATCGCTACTGCAACATTACATATGTGTATATAGTTCATTTTGTATAACATAAATTGGTTAGGAAAAGCCTCTTACTGGAATAGTCTACTGGGTAAAATAATACCATAAACAACTTGATTAAGACTCTTCAAATTTCTAGACACCTCTTTTTTAACTATTTACAACAAAATGGTTTCTTAAATCTCGGTTTAAGATACCAAATCACAAGAGGGCAAATCACGAGATTACATTTTAAAAACCTCCCGTTTCAAAAATGATGATTGATCTTTGTTTACAGTCACAAGATACGTCCAGAAAAAGGCACATCGGAAGTAACTCGATTGAACTTGATGACTTCACAAGCAAACGTCCAAGATTCCAAGCGTCAAATAGATATTTTCAGTCTAGAGGCAGAGATAACAGAGGTGGGTCGTATACACCCTACACTGGTCAGGGTTTTGGTAACTATGGAAAGCTTAACCAGGCGTCAAATAGACATTTTCAGTCTAGAGGCAGAGATAACAGAGGTGGCTCGTATACACCCTACACTGGTCGGGGTTTTGGTAACTACGGAAACCTTAACCAGGCGTCAAATAGACATTTTCAGTCTAGAGACAGAGAAAACAGAGGTGGGTCGTACACACAATACACTGATCTGGGTTGTCATAACTATGAACAACATAACCAAGCGTCAACTATACGTTTTCTGTCTAGGGGCAGAGGTTGCAGAGGTCGATCCAGTAGAGGATCACGAATTGTCCATGGCTACAGAAAACAACATCACACAATACAGTACGTACATTTTCTTTTTCATATGAAGTGAAGATAATCTAACGCTATCTTAAAACAAATGAAATTGTGGAACTATGAAATGTAGATTTTGTGGAACTGATTTGAATTTTTCTAAAATGTTAAATAGAGCAACAAACTTGCGAAATCAACTAAAGAACAGAACACATATTCTCGTGTCCAGTTGAACGATTCAGGACCTTACCGGTCCCATGCTGTCCTGTTGTAATAAAGGCACGGTAGACACCCCCCAAAAACCGAATTATGCGAATTTAGTCTCTTAAAGTGTTTCTCTCCAAACGACATCCCTTAATTCATATCGATGTCAAGGATCGAAAGCGGAATACAAAAACTTCGTATGGATTTCACATAGAAATACATTTGAAGTCGTAGCGTAAATTGAATAATAATATGTGACATTCGAAAAAACAATTTTCGTTCTTTCTTTTATAGCAATAGATAGCAATCGGATGACATACCAGGAAAAGATTAACAGACTATAAATCTAACAACTATTATTTTTCAGAGACGACGAAATCGAACAGTTTCTACAAAAGGTTAATCCGTCCATTGGAGCCGACAAAGCAGAAGCAGTATTATTTCTGGCGTCCAAAACCTTTCTTATGAACGCAGTTATTAAAACGGACAAGCATAGAGAGCGCCTCTTAAAGTCAATTAAGTTTGCACTTTCGTTACAAATTACACCAGAGTTATCATCATCCCTCGTTACGACTTTGATGAAGGTAGATTTTGTTAAAAGGCTATGCACTGGACTTGAAATCGACATGGCAAAGTTCACCAAAGCACCTGACTGTTGGTTTGGTATATTGTCAGATTTGATGGATATTTTAAAACGCTTGTTTGATTTCCAAATATGCACAGAAACCTTCTTAAATGACAGTACTAGTTGCATAACGAATCTGATTGATGAAGCAAAACGTACAGAATTTATGCTTGAAGTTGGTGATAACACAAACGTTCTGAACAAAAAGGCGGATGTCCTTGATATATTGATTCAAAGCAAGACGGGCAATATGTCAGCGATGGTTAGCGAAGATATAGATGGAGAGTCTGAAGATCGATCGGAATATGTGAAAACTGAACCTATATTTCCGCATATTGCAGACTTGCAGTGTGTACCGAAACTTTTTCCCATTAACAAGACCGATGGATACAAGAGTTTCAAAGAATATATGTATATACAATTTAGCCTTCTCCGTGAGGATTTTGTAGGTCCACTGCGTGAGGGTATACGGCAATTTCGGGGACAGGGAGAGGAGCACGGGCCAACCAACACATGTAGGGATATTCGAGTGTATGATAATGTAAAGATAGTTTCCATGGTTTGCGACCAGGGTCTGAGCTATGTGGTTACATTTGATGTATCAAAATTACGTCAAGTACGATGGGAATCAACCGGAAGGCTTAAATACGGGAGTTTGGTCTGCTTATCTCATGACAATTTTTCTTCAATGCTAGTCGGTGTTGTCGTCAACGCCGATTGTAGACAAAAGGGGGAGTTGCATGTCGAGTTTAACGACGCAGTTAACGACCACACGATTAAAGCATGTATGTATAACTTGTTTACGATGGTAGAATCGACGGCTTACTTTGAGTCATATCGACACGTTCTATTGAATTGCAAAAACATGCATGAGTCCGATATGTCGATGTCTAGGTATGTCGTGCATTGTCAAAAAGAAATACCTCCACCGAAGTATCTTCTTGAAAGCAACGAGCCGTTATTTGACCTGCGTACCCTGTGTGAACAGGACACGATAGTAATAAGGAGTAATGCCCTAGCACCATTTATGAAACCTGAAGAAATGCCATTTACAGAGGAGAAAAAACAAAGTAAAAATCAAGGATCGAGCGACGAAAGAAAACAAACTTTGGAAAGACTGAAGGTACTGCCTGATGTCATTGCCATTGAACATAAAACACTCCTGACTGAAGACCCGCAAACAGATTTGACGATTTCCGATCAGACCAGTATTTGTGAGGGGATGTCCATTAGCAATACTACAGACATATTACTTGAGGAAAATGACACGATCAGTCCGTCCTGTTCAGAAGACGATAAGTTTTCTTCCGACGCTGTTAATGTTAAAGATGAAAAGTATTTTTTTGAAAAAGTTAACATTCTAGAAGACGACTGGCCCCACTACATTACTGAGCGCTTTGATCCGTCCCAAAAGAATGCGATTAAGACTGCACTTACAAAGGAATTGAGTATCATACAAGGACCTCCTGGTTGCGGAAAGACGTACATTGGTTTAGAAATCGTAAAAGTATTGCTGCAGAATGCATCTCTTTGGAAAACTAGCAAAGACGATGGACATATCCTTGTTTTGTGCTATACGAATCATGCATTGGATCAGTTTATGGAAGGCATTTTGAAAACCTTTAATGGTGGCGTTTTACGTGTTGGTGGTAGAAGCAACAGTGAAATTCTTCAGTCGTGTAATCTAAAAACTATCAGATCTAATATGAGAGCGGCAAGATCTATTCCTATGTATATCTACAAGGAACAACGAGAAACAAGAGGAAAATTACATGCATTGAGGTTTCAGCGTGTCGTCATCACTAAGATGATAACGATTCTAAGAGAAAACGTCATTCATGAAAATGCGCTCTACACGGAAATGGGACCGGAGATAGCTAATCAATTCAAATGGAGAAGTCGGGTCGTGAAAAGGAAAAGTTACCTAACAAATTCAGTCATACATTCTATGATATATGAATGGCTTGGAATAGATGATGTTAGTCGAGAGGTAGAGTGCATGATAAGGTTTATAGGTCTAAGTAATGTCATGAAATCTGACACAGAAACACAGCAGCACGAGGAGAGAGATGTAATGCTAGAGACAGATACTGGTAAACAGTATTTCCTCCCGGATGACCGTCTTAACTTCAAGGATGAAGACATCGACCAGAGATTGGAACAATTTATGAAAGAAACTGTTGCATTGAATATAGCTAGTCTGAGCGAGAGACCCACATATGTAGACGTTGCAAAGTGGAGAAATATGCGATGGCATAGGTTTGAGTTGATTAAAAAGCTTCAAGACAAATTGAGACGTGTTTATCATAAGATTGTAATGATACCCCCTGGATCAGATATTTATGAATTTTCCATTGACGAAAGATGGTGTATATATGCACAATGGGTTGATGAAAAGTGCCATAGTCTAAATAAAGAGATTGAAAATGGTACTGATGAATACAGGTCAACACATGTAAAGTACAAAGAAGTACTGATGCTTGAAAATAGATACATAATGAAGATGGCCGATGTCATCGGAATGACAACTACATGTGCTGCGAAGCACTGCCTCGAACTACAAGAAATTAATACGAAAATATTGGTCATAGAAGAAGCTGCCGAAATCCTCGAATCCCATCTGGTGCCCAACATAAGCAAAGGTTGCGACCAACTCATCTTAATTGGTGACCATCAACAATTGAGGCCCAAACATAGTTATTATAAATTAGCAAAGCAGTTCAATATCGATATATCTATGTTTGAGAGGTTGATATTGAGCGGTATGGAATACACTACCCTTGCACAACAACACCGTATGGCTCCAGTCATTGCAAACAATATTCGTCATATTTACCCCAACCTTTTGGATCATAAAGATGTTAAAGAGTATGGCGATGTACTTGGAATGAAAAACAACATGGTATTTCTTAACCACAAACATATAGAGGAATGTAAGGATGGTACGATGAGTAAAAAGAACTACTTTGAAGCCACTTTTTCTATCGCACTGGCAACATATTTCATTCATCAAGGTTATACGTCTAGCCAAGTGACGATACTTACTACTTATAAAGGACAAATGTTCGAAATCATGACGTTAAAAAAAAAAGAACCATCCCTTCGTGGTGTGAAAGTGACGGTGGTCGATAATTTTCAAGGTGAAGAGTGCGATATTATCATTCTCTCCCTTGTCAGAAGTAATATGGAAGGCAAAATTGGCTTTCTCAAAGACGACAATCGCATTTGTGTGGCACTCTCCAGAGCTAAATATGGACTGTATGTACTTGGGAATATCGAAATGTATAACACATCTCTTTGGAAGAATATCCTTACCTCCCAATCTACCAAAGACTTAGTTATGCAAGAATTACAACTGAAATGTCAGAATCATCCGAGCGCCGAACCTAATCTCGTATCAAAGGTGGACGACTTTGCTAAAGTTCCGGAAGGTGGATGCTTATTACCGTGCGAGTATGTTCTCTCTTGTGGACACGTTTGTCCAAAACATTGTCACATTGTTGATAAAGAACATAATGAAGTTATTTGTCAAAAGCCATGTGAAAAAAAATGCATAAATGCACACGACTGTAACCGTATCTGTGGACAAACATGTCGGTGTGAAGAGGAAATTGAAGCAAGGGCACCCTGTGGACATGCTGTGGTTTTAAAGTGTTACCAAGAAATAATCTGTCCCAATATGTGTGAAAAAAAGCTTGTATGTGGTCATGTTTGCAACAAGAAGTGTGTGGAACAATGCGACCCATGTGAAGCTTTTGTCGAAAGGGAGTTGCAATGCGGTCACTTGGTTGAACTACCATGTCACGTCGACACCTCAGAGTATGTCTGTAAGCAACCTTGCCTTTCTGTGATGGAGTGTGGGCACACTTGCCCAGCTGCATGTGGTACAGCCAATTATGCATTTTCGATAGTGAATGAAGAAGGGAACGGACTATTTACATGCTATAACAAACATGTGTCCCTTTGCAATATCCGATGTCATGCCACGCTAGCCTGTGGACATAAATGTACAGGAACATGTTCGCAGTGTTTCTATGGAACACAACATATACCGTGTATTCAGAAATGTAAGCACTCGTTGATATGTGACCATGCATGTCCAGGAACATGTAACAGTTGCAAACCCTGCCGGAAACCTTGTAAAAGATGGTGTCAACATAAGCAATGTTTAGAAAAATGTTTTGAAATCTGTGTAAAATGCACGGAACCTTGCACGTGGAAATGCCGCCATTTTTCCTGTACAAACCAGTGCGGTGAACCTTGTAACCGTCCACGATGCGATAGGAGATGTCGAGAAAGGCTCAGATGTGGACACAAATGCATTGGCCTGTGCGGAGAACCGTGTCCGATCTACTGTCAACGCTGTAAAAGAGACGAATTTAACAAGAATTGTTTTGGAAGCCAAATCTGTCCTTCTGGTAGTTTTGTTCAGCTTGAGGATTGTGGCCATGCGGTTGAATATAAATTATTGGATTCGTATGTCGACACTGTAGAGTCAGACGAGCTTGTTCTGAAACAGTGTCCCATATGTTCCATACCAATATACAACTGCCGTAGATATGGGGAAAAACTGAATAAACTACGTGATCAGATTGATAGGATGAAAGTGAAGATACGTTTTCATTTCTTACCATTTGTTTACGGTGGTCATACAGATAATGCACTGAAGAGATTAAATGAGAGAAATGTAAAGATACTAAATGAGTTTACAGATCAATACATGGGGAATTATGAAGGTAAAAGATTAGTTTGTAATAACTCAGCGACCCCAACTAAACAATGGATACAAGATAGTACAAACGTATTGTATAAGTTATGTGACAGTTTTGCTATTGCATCAATAGACAAAGAGAAATTGGACGGAGAACATATACAAAATCAATTCTTATTATTGGAAGAAGACGTCCTTGAAAAGATGTCGTCAAAATCACCATACACTCCTGAAAAAAGAAAAAGGACAATCGAACTGATCAGATTTATAAATAGCACAAACAAACTCAACGTAATGCTTGCAAACGTCGTTATTGAATTAAAAAGGGCAGGTGAAGATGAAATGACCAATTCACAAATATCTGGCAGTGAGACTCAGCTCTGTAAAATAGATATACTCGACAACAATAATGGGGAGGATCTAAAACAAGACATTGAACCGTTATGTACAGATTCTGATAGAAACACAGATGCAGACATGCTAAAAAACGAGCATAAGAATACTAGGTCAGATCCGAATGATGAAGTAGTCGGAGAGATTGGTGGTAATAATGAGAGCAACATGGACCCTACTTCAGTTTTAGAACTACCGAGGACGCTAACTCTATACACATTGCCGTGTCTTGAGTATTTCCAGTGCCGTATGTATATTTGTCTTTTAAACTCTTGCGTATACTGATATACCAGTGCACGTTACTTTAATTAATTTACGAGTTATTCCCGCCATGATATTATGGGAAAAAAGGAAACATTTGCTGAAATACCATTCTGATAGCTGATATATGATCGAGGTAATGAAACAGACACTATCAAATCAGTATGTTTAACATCTTGAGAACGTTCACAATGGAATGTGAATTAATTTATGAAAGGCACTCGAACAAAAAGTATCAAGTAAACTAAGATAACATGAATGCATATAAGTGATCAACCGTATTATGATACAAAAGCAACGTTTTTTATTTATAGGAAAAGCTCCTTTCCCGGAAGAGTTAGGGAAGATTACGAAGTCTTTATTGGGTATGTACGGTAATTATTACGATAAGGCATTCAGTGTAAACTGCAAGAGGATAGTTGTTTGTTTCCTTGCAATATCCGGGTACACTTTTCCACGATATAATCCATTGTTACTTTACTTAAAAACAGACAATTGCACTTATAGTTGACTACACTTTTATTCATATATTTACTTACATTTACATTATGTACATAGCATTAGCTCTATTTTACAATATACATACATATAACAATAAACTGATTGATATAAGGTTAACGCCATTTCCCAATAGTATTTACACTTTAGTTTAACCAACATTGGAAGTTCGACTAATAAAGGCTAGACTTTGGTAATTATGTGTAGCAAGTTGTAAGTAATTAAAAATAACATCTACAAAGTTAGAATGTGAAGCGATAATTGCCAACTTCAAAAATCATATTATCACATCGGTAACGGCGATGACTCTCAATCAAGTTTTCGTTGGTTCGAATCCCGTCTCGGCTATAACTTCTTTCCGATGATGCATATTTAACCATAGTTCTGAATAGTCTGTGTGGGAAGGTAGCTAGATGCATGAGAAGACTGAACACTATGTGGAGTACTGGTGCGAATAAAACAATGAATAATACTTTCGATGAACAAACAGCCGTGATTTAACTGAAATGCCCTTGAAATCACTTTCATATTCTTAAAGTGTGAACAAAATCAACGCAGCAATATATAATCTTATATTTAACCGCACGTTTCAGATGATAAACATCACAATAAAAGGACACGACATGATCGACGTGATGATATTATTCCAAACAAAAGACAAAGAGACCAAAGTAAGTACATCCTTGAAATGTTATTACTTTAAAAAGAAAATTAGCTGGCGAAATCTAGTTTACACGTGTTTTGCATGGTCCAATGCAAATCCGATGATTTTTAACTTACCATAAATGCTAAAATACATATGTTGCAAGTTTTGAAAGTCTAAACATAGTTCGAGATAACAAAGCTGACGGCATTGAACATTGACGTCGATAGAGAAAGTTATTTTCAAATATGTACATGAACTGTAAAAGCATTTTAGTAATTCAACTTTCGTCACTTATTGTATTAGGACTATTTGACCGTGCGAAGACCAATCGTGAGGCTTTTGCTGTCATTGTAGACCCATATTAGCCAGCGGACCCCGTTCCCAATTAGTTTCAGAGTGTTTCAAGAGTCTGTTGTAAAGCAATATGCAGTTTGGTCCGTAGAATTGGTGTGCATGCAAGTCTTTTCCTACACGTTATGGATGGTTTTCACATCTACAATGTTATATTTACGTTAATGCTGGGTTGCATTACTGCTGTCTACACATGTAATAATATCGTTAAAGCTGGTTCAATTACCGCTCATCTACACGTGAAATGATTATGATAAGGTTGGTTGTCGCAGGGTACCGCTCATCTACACCTGTAATAATTAGGTTAAGTTTTTATTCACAAAGCTCAGAAATACTCATTTTATGGGGGAAAACGTGACCGGGAATCCCCGATTCTGTTTTTGTTTCACCGCATTTAAAGGTTCGGTTCGAAGACAACAAAGGAAATAGTGATAGTCTAATAAGTTTGTCATTAAAAAGGATTCATCGAAAACTGTATATTTTACAGGTGGAAACAGTACGTCAACACGTGAAGCGAACATTGAAACCATATACGACCGAAAACATCAACGTGGTACCGGTCGTCATTACTCAAGGGGCAGGGTCGATAAAACAGAAGAGGCTCATGTTCGCCATACCGGAAGTAAGTTGGTTAGAAGCAGCGATTCTATGTCAACTCAGACACAGTATGCGAAGGATGATAACTCCAGGTCTAAGTCAACTTTTGATCGAGCGGACAATTCGATAATAAAACATGGCTCTGGTTTTACTTGTACTCAAATTGAAATGGATGATTTAAGCAAAAACAATCAAGGCCTGAAAGGAATTAACCCCAATCAAACCAGCACCGATACTGGTCGTAAACCGAAACACTGGCTTAAAATGATATGACTTTTCGAAGAAATGGTTCGAGTGTTACGATATATATGGGATTATTATGTTGCGGTATCGGGTTTGGTATTGTACTACGAGGGCGTTGAAAACTGATATCAAGCGAGATCGAAGGTGGAGAAAGATGTCAAATGTCCAAAGCCTCGAGTAGACAATACAAAGCCAAATATCGCTACTGTAACACAATTTTCGTTTTATTATATACCTGGTATAACTTTTAAGACATAATAAAGAAAACATATATACACAATTCTTTGTTTTTAAATAAGGAAATGGCACAATTTCCCGAAAAAATAGAATTTATGATTGGCCTGTGAGCTTCCTCATTTTGAATGACGTCACATATTTCAGTGACGTATCATTACCATGTTTTGTACCGTATTAGACCTAGTCGAATACGAATATTAATCCGTCGCATATGAATTTTGCAAGATGATCTGCAAGTTTTTGCGCCGGAAAATATGCAGGTATATAATAAATCAAACTTTCATATGTTCCAATTTTTGCGAGACCATTTTATAAATGTATTTCCTTGTTGGGACATCATGTTTTGCAAATATGTATCACCTTTATAACTGTTTTAAATACATTTCAGCAAGTTTGTTTTTATAATTAAGATCTTGAGACAGCCATTGGTCCCATGGTGTGAATGCACCGGCTCGAATGTTTTATAATTTGTTCGTGAATAGTGTTCACGATGACGAATTGTGATTTATTTCACCAGTTTTCATCAGTATTGTTTTATGTACATGTATTTAATGACACAAATTCAATGTTGATTAATATAAATAATCATTGTATCTGTTTCCTGAATAGTAATAAGCTCTGTTTTTGTTTCAGCATAGTAATTGTGGTGACAAATATAAATGTATAAACGTTGTTTTTTTAAAATAGTAGAGTAGTATACTAACCACTCGATTAGATCATTTCGGGATGATATATTTGTATGTGTACTATTAAATATGATTAGATTAAAAGTATTAAATACGAAACGCCTCTTTCTTGCTTGCTTGTACAGATGCATTCGGATTGATTCAGAGCTAACCGGGGTTCTGGTTGTTAACATAAAGGACTGTCAGTCCAGATGTATGCAGTTCAAAGCTCGGTCCGGATACTGGAACCTGCAGAGGTGCTTTTAATGGTCTCACGCCAATCCCCGGTACAGTTAAGAACATCATGAAATTGACAATCTGATCGGAACATGAATGGATCGTGAACGTGAATGGAACGAAGTTGGAACACTTTATGAACGGAACGGAATTTTACACTATGAACGAAACAATCATAATGAACGAAAAAATCTAATCACATGAACGCTTCGCTCAATCTGAGAGGAACGGGAAAAAGCAATCACAAAGTTATGAATGAGTGAACGCTTTATGAGCGGAATGGAACGTGAGCGGAGCGGAACGGAACGGATCGGAGAGGAGCGTGAACGGTAAATGTGTCTATTCAAGATGTTCTTACAGTAATAAACATCATGACATTGACAATCTGAGTGGAACGATATTGGATCGTGAGCGTGATTGGAACGAAGTTGGAACGTTTTATGAGCGGAACGGAATTTTGCGCTCTGAACGAAACAATCATAATGAACGAAAAAATCCAATCAAATGAATGCTTCGCTCAATCTGAGCGGAACGGAAAAAACCGATCACAATGTTTTGAATGAGTGAACGCTTTATATGCGGAATGGAACGTTAGCGGACCATGAACGGTAAATTTGTCAATTTCAAGATGTTCTTAACTGTAGCTCAGTCGATAACGACGCGATTTATCAATGACAGTGTTGGGAGCTAGAAACCAAGTTCGGCCAGCAATCTCTCTGACGTTTAATAAAGGTCAATGCGACAATCGTCACGCGTCTTCCTCCAATTGTCCAAGCTTCACTGGCCGGCCGAGACCCTATAGCTCAGTCGGTAGGGACGAGGGATGTCAATCATTAGGTTGTGACGTCGAATCTCAGCTCGGTCAACATTCTTTCCGACGTCTGACAAAAGCCACGGTGGCATGCGTCTTCCACCAAGTGTCCAACAATCCATGTCGAATAGAAGTCAGTTGCTTGGAAAGAATGCTATGTGGAGTTGTGGTGTGAGAAACCAATTGGAATGTGAACTGGTAATCGTGATATGACTGAACAATTATTGAAACCGACGTTAAATCCCAATCATTTAATGATTCATTAATTGTCTCACACAAATTAAAGAGCAAGTAATGATTCGTTCGGGGGAAGTAAACGCCCCGTATGTATCGGGACTATACACTGAGCACATAACAGAACCAAAGGATAATTTAGAACATACCAGGGTGTCGCCCACAAACGCACCATGGTCCTATTCCACCAACCATACTAATCGCTGAATAATACTTAAAAACTTATTAGCATGTTTCATAATTGTTGCTTCCCTAATGTTAAATGATTAATTTGGCATACATAGTTACCTTGCTGACTTACGATACTTGTTAAAGAAATGACATGTTTAGGCATTTTTATAAGGGACACAAAAGAGATGAAATTTGCTTTTAAATGTTAAAGTATTACTTATTGCTAATTACGGTTAGTGGAATTGGACCCATGTCTCTTAACACGTTACCACAAATAACACAACTGCAGCAAACGACTGTTAACAGACTCTCTATACACTAAGGTATTGAATAGAGCTTGAAACATAGGAGAAAGTGCTCAGTTTGAGCCATTTCCCCTTTTGCGACACTGTTTACAAAGTCCGCCTACTGTAGAGGCGTCATAAAGCGTTTATATGTTCGAAAAGGTTAAAAAGTCATGTGCATCTGTCAGATACCTGTACATTCTGTTCAATTCAAAAAGGGAATATGAAAGTTTTAAAAATATGGATGCTGAATCAGAACACATGGTCTCTATCAATAAACAAATTACAGGCAACTCGCAAAAGCTCGAGGTCGAAAGGGACCCATCAAATGATTCGAGTTATCGATATGTTCGAGTGATCCTCCAATAAGCTTAATTCATTTAAGTATTGTCAGCTTTATAATTTTAAAGCTTGTATTATGAAAACCAAGTCAGTGATAAAACCGCCAAAGATTGTAGAATTAATTGGACTATAAGGAATATATTTTGAAAAACAAACAATCGACCGATTTTTTAAAAAAAATATATACAACTCGTTTAATATTTTATCAGCGAGTCAGTCGTTATGATAACCTCACAATCCTAATAGCAAAGAAGGGAAAGCCTTATTTACTACCGTTAAAGCATATGGTATGACCCGTTCAGGGATCGAACCTGCGAACGCCCTACCACATTCATGTCGAGGCAGTCGTAATGCTAACCCGACAATCATGAATGTCAAGGATAATAAGCCATATTACTACCAATTCCAAACGAATTGTGTTGTGTTAATCCAACAAATAAGACAATTTCCGTTGTTCACTACTTGGAGTGTCGGCATTGGGAACGAGAGACCAGGGTTCGATCCGCGGTCGGTTCATGAGAAAACGGTAAAGGGATGTAACCGATGGTAAATAACTTGTTACTTCCTGCGTGTACGGTATTAGTAATCTCCCTTCATCTTTCTATTTGTGGTGTAATAACTCACGACCCCTTTGATGCACAACGCTCGTAGCTAGCGAATTACTGACTGCCTCGTTGGTGTAGTGGTAAAGTATCCGCCTCGAGTGTGGGAGGTCACAGTTTCGATGCCCGGCCGGGTCACACCAAATACTCTCTTTGTCGCTCAGGGTACGCATTACGACTTACTGGCTGGTGTCAGGATAAATGGACCAGTAGTACCGGTAACTTAATCAGGAAACGACCTGACATAACGTAAAACACCAACCAATAAACTAGCGAATCACTGTATTGAATCTACAACAGTAGACAGAGGTTTGTATCTATCCATCGTGGTCGTAAACGGTGATCCGTTGACTCGAAAGCGGTTTAAGCATTCAAGATTCCTGCGTGTTTGATGCTTGTTTTGAAATACAATGCAATGTTATTGAAAAAAAATAATCAGATACTAGTTGTAAACCCAGATACGAAATATAACAATACAAATGCTTGGTTAAAGCAACAATACATTATCGTTTGTTGCTATGACATAGACGGTTATGGAGGTACTGACGTTTACTACTGGATAATCAAAACGGGTTCTAAATCCATCGACTACCTGTTCCATGGCAACGCTTTGATTTTAAGCTATTGCACTCTTAATGGGTTCGGTCATATCCGTAAACAGTCGTTAGAGATCGGTATCGATGGCATGCCGGACAAGTCCGTAAACAATACCTTTGTCTTACGACTTCGGACGGAAATATCAGAGAGTACATATCATTTATAAATAACAACCTCGTACGGAAAAGTCCAGTCCATTAAGGGGTGTTTGTAATTTAAAATGGTATTATATTAATCATATATGAATATTGAAACATATCAAGGGCGGCACTTTTTTTTTTGACATTGCTCTATAATCATTGGTTATATTATTTGTATCGAGTTTATAAACGAAATCTTAGATGTGAGAGGTACGGATATTATAATACAATCAAGATGCTGTTTATTTTGGTCACGTCATTTCTGGTCAAGAGCGTGCTATGCTATCTTTATCAAGAACGAAATATTTAGTTCTGTTTCGTAAATAAAAAGCGCATTGTCTGTATTTCCAAAGGGGGTACATTAAGTTAAATGAAGTTAAAACGATATTATTGCTTTCAGTTAAATTACAAATTTAATGAATAATACGCTTGTCTGATTTTAAGATCTTCAACAGTGGATAGAAATGTTACTTTTCAACATGTTGATGCAAGCATCATGACTGTGGTGATATTCCCTCCAACTTTATGATAATTCCTATGAGAATGTTCAAACTCACTGATAAAAGTATTCTTTGACTTTCCTCAAATATAGTGTTGACTGAGCTTGAACGTTAACGTTCAATCCATGGATTAAAAATCCTATCACTTATCAATTGAGCTATAAGGGGTAAATGGGTAATTGCACAAAGTAATATCTATCTTTTGAGAAGGGAAATAAATATACTGAGACTGGATTCACTTTCGGAAACTTTCAGGGGCTTTACCTTAATTCATATTATGATGTATAAATAGACGTTATAACATTAATGCCTTCGAGATTCATATTTTTCCAGTAGTAATTGACGTTTTTTTATACTTATTTATCTTGGCAGGGAAATGATTAAATATCTTTTAAAAAGTGGTTTTTAATCCTGATATCCGCCTCTCACTAAGTCAATAGTGACATTTGTCATCGGAACCATCATCGTCCATATATCCATTATTTACATGCCGTTTAAACATAAGTTTAATTTTTTCAATGGGACAGTTCATTTATTCACTATCCATGGGTAAAATAGAATAAAAAGAAGTACTAGGCTAGAATTGTTTTAGTCTTGTTATCACTTATTTCATCCATGCACCCGTGACGTTCATGTCCCTTGAAACAAGACATGCACAGGTACGTTTCACATTCATAGCACATATGTAAAGCAATGTTTCCCGTGGTTATTCAAACAGACATCACACAGTAAGATATCGGTATTTTGTCGATGTCGTTTATAATCTGGGTTTCTGTCTGTTAAATCTGTTTCCCTGATAGCATCGAACGCTAGCATCCCATCATCAGTAGATGTGTCTGGGTCTATTATTTCCATGGTCTCACAGTCTCTGAATATAAATGATTGATTTCATTGATTAGGGTTTAACGCCATTTTCAACAAGGTTTCAGTCATTTCACGACGACAAGTTCACCTACTCATGAGTTGCATGGCTTTCCAATACCAAATACTCAATAGAACAGTATTTCTAAGCAACCTGCTGCTTTCCTACATAGATTGTTAGCCTATTGGTAGAATACGAATGACGCTTGTCGCAGTGACTTTAGCAAACGTCGGAAAGAATGTTGGCCGATCTTGAGTTCGGACTGACAACTCCTGCTTTATCAGGCCGCGTCGCTACAAACTGTGCGACCGGGGCTCGGCGAAAAATTACAATACAATAAGTAAAATGAATCACGGGGTCGGTCGACATCGCATAAAATGATACCCTGCAATATTATTTAGCTTATGCTCTTTTCTTAAAATGAAATCACATGATAAAACCATTGGTCGGTCCAATGCAAACGGAATACTTGACAACCACCGCTTCTCTATGGTTTAATCCTGTAAGTATATGAGTTATCTGCACTGTATTATACCTAACGAGTTTGTAGGTGACAAATCGATCTGTTGATGAAAATGTCAATCTGAAAAGACCTGTACGAGCGAACTAAACTTAGGTCTGGTTTTAATAAACATATTCAATACAGAGATGTGTACTCGTTTTCGTCATTGCTAACTCTTTTTCAGCGAACTACGAATAATGTTACAGCAAAACATACTACTATGTATACTACTACTACCATAACTACTACTACAACTACAACTTCTACTACTACCATAATTACTACTACTACCACTTAATGAATGAATGGTATTTTAAGGCCCGCCGATAACTAAGGTCATTTTGGGCGCTTAATAATTTACTTACTGTAAATGATGAAATAATTTAAATTGAAACATAAATAACCAGTTTATTAGACAAAACAATCAAACATGATGTATGCGATACTTAACATTAATATAAAACAACATGTAAGCCAATGTGAAAAAGGATTTAGGCAAACAAGCCAAACATTACTATGTAATACTTAACTACTACGACTGCCTTTACTACTATTAATACAACTACGACTACGACTACTACTACTCCAGTAAAACCAACTACTACTATTACTATAAACTACTACTGATTGACGAACTCCTACGGAAATAACCGAGAGCTGACGGTAAAATAAGGCGCATGCGCGATCAAGACGATTAACACGGCGCATGCGCAAGCCCATTGCACCAGTGACAGTTTTTTCACAACCAATATATGCACCCGTGCAATAACGGTTTTTGCACTGATATTTCAACAAATAGTACCAGTTACTCGAATGAACTGATCAAACAGTCTGCATTATGATATGAACTCGCTCAATCACAACACCGGTTATGACGGATTGCCATTGGGCAAGGCATATTTCCTAGATTAGTACCTATGTGTTTACCCTGGGATCAGAAACAAGTTGACTGTCGCCATGATAAAACTGATGTCATGTAGAAAACGGCGTAAAACCCCCCAACAAATCAAACAAACCATCACGAGACGGGACCACTTTCCAGGACCAGGTTTTATTCCGTTCAATAAAAGTTGTATACGCTCTCTGTTAACGGGTAACACAGCCTCACTTGTTTCATTTTTATTGGTCGTTATATAATACAGAACGACCGCCACGGTGGTGTAGCGGTAGAGCGTCCGCCTCGAGTTCGGGATGTCGCGGCCACGATCCCCGGACGGGCTTTCCATTCTTCGATCCGGATTGTGGTGTTAGCCTTAAGACCTTCTTGTCGCTCAGAGTTGCGGGTTACCATTACGACTGATCGGCTGGTGTCAGAATAAATAAACCGGTAATACAGGTAACTTACACAAAACACGCTGTGATATTACAGAACAATGTTGAAAGCGGCGTAAAACACACACAAAAATCAATAGCATACAGAATAGGGATTCAAAATGGCCATGTTTGGCATGACTCAATTCGTAAAACCACCACGGTTAATTAGTGGTAGAGTATCCGCATTGGGTACGGGAGGATGCGGGATCGATCCCCGATGGATCACACGACCTACTTTAAAAATGAGCGAAGGTAGGAAAGCCATCAGTTCCATTTTTAAAGTAGGTTGTGTGATCCATCTTACTTGTCGGAACAAACCACGCTATGTTTTGTCGGACCTTTCCAAAGTTTTCGCGTCGAGTCCAATGCCTTTATCCACATTTTTCTTACTGTGTCATCCTTGGGGAAGCTATGAAAGCTAACACAGTCCTTCGGCATGTTGAAACACCACCCTACCACACACTCTCTGGGCAGATTCACGTTTTATTCCTCTTTAATTATTCCAAATATATCGATGCGTTCACGATTTACACTGTCAACATTATGAGAGCCTGCATTGAATTCCCCGTGAGCACGTCACTTCCGGTATTTTGTAAGGAAATTGGCGATTTTTTTTTCTCGTTAATCTCGACCTGGCTTATTTTGAACCCGGATTTTAAATGCTTATTAAAGTTATTTTTTGATATTTTTCAAAGAAAACTCTTATCACATTAGGTTTTAATGATTTTTCCCTACACATTAATCGTGTATTTGAATGTCATTCTGGGTACCCTTTAATGTGTATAAGCAGGACACCAGTCAAATACTGTTCACTATACTTGACAAGTTCCCCAAGAATTGGGGACGCTTAATCAGTGTGTGTATACCACGTGACTTTGACGTCACAAATGCTACGGTGCACATAAATATTTTACTTCAGTTTAGAAGGTAACTTTTTTATTTCTTCATCATTTTTAATGAAACATGGCGCAGTCTACGCCGCTTACAGAGCCCTATCTCCGGTTTTTCAACGGAGTTTGATAATTGATTAAGTTTCTCTAAACACTTCGATGGACCTTTTCTCAAAATTTATCAATATTGCCGACAGCCGGAGCATTATCCAAAGTGGGTTTTGAGAACAGGTTCGTCGAAGTGTTTGAAAAAACTAGACCACCAATCAAATTCTGTAAACAACCGGAGATAGGACATTGTAAGCGGCGTAGACTGCGCAATGTTTCATTAAAAAGAATGAAGAAATAAAAAAGTTACCATTGTTTTTACATTCTTATCAAGAGCAATTTTTGCTGTATGACCATGCAAATATGACGTCAAAAGTCACGTTATATACACACACTGTTAATGTGTATAAGCAGGACACCAGTCAAATTCTTTTCAATATAATAGACACATTTCTCATTAATTGAGAACGCTTGATGTGTATAAACAGGACACCAGTCAAATACTGTTCACTATACTTGACTAATTCCGTCGGAATTGAGGACGCTTTATGTGTATAAACAGGACAGCAGTCAAATACTCTTCACTATATTTGACAAATTCACGAGGAATTGAGGACGCTTAATGTGTATAAGCAGGACACCAGTCAAATACTGTTCACTATACTTGACAAATTCCCGCGGAATTGAAGACGCTTATTGTGTTTAAACAGGACACCAGTCAAATAATGTTCACTATACTTGACAAATTCCTCAGTAATTGAGAACGCTAAATGTGTTTAAGCAGGACACCAGTCAACTACTGTTCACTATACTTGACAAATTCCCCCAGGAATTGAGGAAGCTAATTGTGTATAAGCAGGACACCAGTCAATTACTGTTGACTATACTTTACAAATTCCCCAGGAATTGAGAACGCTTAATGTGTATCAAGAGACACCAGTCAAATACTGTTTACTATACTTGACAAATTCCTCAAGGAATTGAGGACGCTAATTGTGTATAAGCAGGACACCAGTCAAATACTGTTTACTATACTTGACAAATTCCTCAAGAAATTGAGGACGCCTAATGTGTATTAACAGGACACCAGTCAAATACTGTTAACTATACTTGACACATTCCTCAAGGAATTGAGGACGCTTAATGTGTATCAACAGGACACCAGTCAAATACTGTTGACTATACTTGACAAATTCCCCAGTAATTGAGAACGCTTAATGCGTATAAGCAGGACACCAGTCAAATACTGCTTACTATACTTTACGAATTCCCCAGATATTGAGGATGCTTAATGTATAAAAGCAGAACACCACTCAAATAGTGTGCACTATACTTGATAAATTCCCAAGTAATTGAGAACGCTTAATGTGTATAAGCAGAACACCAGTCAAATACTGTTTACTATACTTGACAACTTCCTAGGGAATTGAGAACGCTTAATGTGTATAAACAGGATACCAGTCAAATACTGTTGACTATACTTTACAAATTCCCAAGTAATTAAAAACGCTTAATGTGTATAAGCAGAACACCAGTCAAATACTGTTGACTTTACTTCACAAATTCCCAAGTAATTGAGAACGCTTAATGTGTATAAGCAGAACACCAGTTAAATACTGTTTACTATACTTTACAATTTCCTAGGGAATTGAGAACGATTAATGTGTATAAACAGGACACCAGTCAAATACTGTTCACTATACTTGACAAATTCCACAGTAGTTGAGAAATGTTTATGTGTAAAAACAGGACACCAAATACAGTATTCTTGACAAATTCCCCAGGAATTGAGAACGCTTAATGTGTATAAGCAGGACACTAGTCAAATACTGTATCTATACTTTACAAATTCCCAAGGAATTGAGGACGCTTATTGTGTATGAACAGGACGCCAGTCAAAAACTATTCAATATACTTGACAAATTCCCCAGGAAATGAGAATGCTTACTAAGTATAAGCAGGACACCAGTCAAATACTGTTAACTATACTTGACAAATTCCCGCGGAATTGAGGAGGCATAATGTGTATAAGCAGGACACAAGTCAAATACCGTTCGCTATACTCGACAAATTCCCGAAGAATTGAGATCGCTTAATATGTATAAGCAGGACACCAGTCAAATACTTTTCACTATACTTGACGAATTCCCGCGGCAATGAGGACGCTTAATGTGTATAAACAGGACACCAGTCATATACTGTTCACTATACTTGACAAATTCCCGCGGAATTGAGGACGCTTAATGTGTATAAGTAGGACACCATTCAAATACTGTTAACTATACTTGACAAATTCCCATGTAATTGAAACCGCTTAATGTGTATAAGCAGGACACCAGTCAAATACTGTTAACTATACTTTACAAATTCCCATGTAATTGAAACCACTTAATGTGTGTAAGCAGGATACCAGTCAAATACTGTTCACTATACTTCACAAACCACTAGGAATTGAGGACGCTCATTGTGTATAAACAGGACACCAGTCGAATACTGTTCACTATACTTGACAAAGTCCCAAGGAATTGAGGACGCTTTATGTGTATAAGTAGGACACCAGTCAAATACTGTTAAAATTGACGTAAAACACAAAACAAAAATTCATTCATTCATGGTGAAGGTAAACATCTTGGTGATAAACAAGTGCCCAACTAAAGACGACTTCGAACGCCTCTGCATTTGGAATCATCTTCAATATTTTTTTTTTTAAATTTGTTTACTTCAGCTTGTAGCTCTTTTATTTTCCCCGTCATAGCTGTGAGGGGGGCGGGGAGCCGTCCTACATCACACTTTACATTAAGTAGATATTCAAAACTAAAAGTATAAATGTTAGAAAAAATATAAATAACAAATTGGGTAAACATAGTATTATTATAAGGGTGTATTATCTTCAATATGTTTATATACAATAAAATACACAACAGTTGTATCACTGTCATACATTAGCCTGTAATAAGGTACAAACAATAATGTATAAAGAACATATATACGAGAAGCAAACAATATGATTTAACTGCATTATATACAGAACAATATGATTTAACTGTATTATATAGAGAACAAAACAATATGAATTATCTGTATTATATACAGAACAAAATCATTTAACAGACAGGTATTATATATTCCTCTTTAACCCTTTCCTACGTACAGACGATATCTGAGGTATCTGCAGCAGAGGATCTTTGAAAACATTGTGACAAAAGAAGAAATTGGCCTAAACGAGCAATTTTTCTTTTGCCAAAATGTTTTCGATTTGTTTTCAGCTATAATACCTACATTAATTGGGATTTTCTGCGTTTTCTTTTCTAGATAATTTCAAAGTCGTCTGCTGTATATTTGTTGTATGTGGGAAAGGATTAAACTGTTTGTAAAAAAAGTATCTTTTATGAACATACTGGACAAATAGCAAACGGCATTTAACCCTTTCCTACATACAGACGCTTTCTAACGCATCTGCAGCAGACGACTTTTGAAAACATTGTGACAACAAAAGAAATTGCTCCAAACGAGCAACTGTTCCTATTACATGTACCATAACGATTTCAATCTTTTCAATAATTATTCTTGCATCTATATAAATTTTCAATATTTTCAAAGTCTTCTGCTGTGGATGTGTACTAAGTGGGTAAGGGTTACTTTCCGATTATGTAATGAGCTAGTGCTACATTCGTTTTGGATTATAGGAAAACGCAAAGGAGGGTTAGATAAATAAACGTGTGTAAAACCGGAATAAAGAGAATGCATTCGTACAGTTTACGTCACGTGCGCGTAGGACAATCATCGAACATGACAAGGAAAATAAAGATAAATTATATTTCATTTTTATTTACGAATTTATATTTGTTGATATGGGAGATTTACGTTTTTGCATATAGAGCATAACATGATTCTAAATAGGCGATTTCTCTTCTTGCCATAATGCTGTCATTTCTGTCATATTATCATTTTGTTTCAAATAATCTTGATCCACTACTTTTAAAAGGCAGTTAACTTCATTAATACAATATATTTTAATAAATCGGAGGTGAAAAATGATAACTGCATAAGTTATGACTGTTGGTTCCGATATATGTATAGTTTTTGTGTGTGTTATTGTCCGTCAACAGTGTATATACAAGTGCAATATTATAGAACACTCCATAGACATATTAGCATTTGCAAATTGACTAACAACGACTTTCCTGTTCTTAAACTCGTACTATCTAAAGCACCCAACCCTTTCGCTCATACAACACATGCACATTATACGAGCATACGACTTCGAAAACATCTTGGCACAAACATAGAGAATCCTCCAACGGAGGTGACCGGTAACATCAGTTTGACTAACATGTCTGTTAAAAATCTTGATCAATCGTCGGGGAAAAATATACCTTGCCTGAATTCGAACCCTTTGCCCCTAGATATAACTCAGTTTAAAATGAATTCGATTCCCGATCCGTCATTGATTCTTTCCGATGATTGACCAACAAAAGTCATTGTGACTATTATCAATAGTATTGGATCAATATACTTGATGTACGTGTAGAAAGGGTTACCAGTTGCCTTGAAAGAATAACTGGTGGACTATGGGTCGAGAAAAGTCATGTACAAGATACAAAGTTTTATTTGAGTATAGGCCATTGGCCCATTACAACAAACTAACATATGTGTTAGGTGATTCTATATTTCCTATAATCGACGCTAAGATATTGTCCCTAACGTTATTCGTATTCTAGCAATGGGAAAAGGGTTGTATAGGAAGGGTAACCAAGTTGCCAGATTGCGGGTGCAGAAAGTCAGGAGACACATGGGTTGTTGAATTGCGAATCACCATTACTTTTGTCAATCCTCCGATGTAATCAATAGCCAAGTAGGGGTTCAAACGCATGTCTCCTGGTTGGAGAGTCCTCCAGAAATGTATTGGCATAACAGATAACTGTGAATACCCGCAGTGTTTATAAATGAACAGGGTTAAACTTGATGCATTAATTTTCGGATATTTATAGGAGCGATCTATGCATACCCAATTCTCAAAGTAATTGGTAATATACCCTTATTCATATTCAGTCAATGAGCAAAAAATATGTGAGTGAAGGGTAACCAGTTGCATTGGAAACGTGTTTTGTAGATGGCTTGTGCGAGTAAGTCAACAAACAGAGGGGTATTGAATTACTAGTCATAACGTGTTTATCATCGGTAAGAATCTATGGTCGAGTCGGGGTCCGATCGCCCTTGAATTGATTGATAGTCAACCAGAGCTATCGCCGCGCAAGTGGTAAATGTTAGTACACGCAGGTTGTATGAATGAACGAGGTAAACTTGGCGCACCCATCTTTTTAAGAAATCAATAGGATCGATCGAAAAATACCGAAATGCTTTAAAGTTGACGCGTCACATTAAAACCGACATTCAGAGGTTTAGGAATAAGAGATATAGAGGATAAGTGTTTGTTTCAATCGACATTTCTTTCATCGAGTGAAAAGCAAATATTAATTATTTTCAAGAGTGCCGTAGCCATGAGTGAAAATATAACCCTTTGCTTTTCACGAATCCCAGTTACATGGGAATAATTTTGTGGTGGGTGTATAGGTTTCGAGAAGGGCAGGAAACATACCTTATAGACATACGTCCCTGCCTTGCGTTCAATACAGTATTTTGTTAGCTCACGGTTTGTAACGTTTCGTACCAGAAGGGCAAAAGCTGAACTTATATTGGAGGATTAGCTACCGTTTGCTGCCATGAAATTATATGTGATTCAGGGATGTTATTTGTGGTTTAACCTTATCAGAAATCCGACTCAAATGCCACCCTGACGTGTCAAAAAATCGGTGTGGAAATTGCAACTGTCACACCGTCGGCCGAGTAAGTGATAAGCTTAGGGATTCGAACAATATGGGCTTTCGATCCAGTGTTCGTGATTTCTTATACTTGCTAAATAACAGATTAACCGATGGAATCGAACCTAGATAGCTCAGTCGATAACAAAGTGGGCTGTCAATCCAGTGGTCATGGGTTTGAGTCCCTGTTAGGAGATGCCGGGATTTTGTATTACGGAAGTGTTATTGAAATCGACCGTTAACCAAAATCCGATTTATAAAGAAACACATATTAGAGTTTATTTCAACTATCGAAAAATCAGGGTGTCATTATATTTGGTGTAAAAGCTAGGACGTTTATAATTGAATACCCGTTTGCGGAAAATGCACGTCACGTGGTACACATGTATATGAGCCGAGTCTAACAAATTGAGGTCTATTTAACAATCCGTAGCAGGATCATAAAGAGGTAAATGTGCTCTAAATTGATTGGTTGTTTGGTCTTTTTCGCCGCTTTCAACAATATTTCAGCTATATCAAGGCGTTTCCTTGATAAGTTACAAGTACTACTGGTCCATTTATTCTGACACCAATCAGTCAGTCGTATTTCTAACCCCGCAACGCTGAGCGCCATGGAGGTTAGCCTTACTACCATTTAGAAAAGTCCTTGATATGACCCGACCGAGGATCGAACCCACGACCTCCCGCACCCGACACGGACGCTCTACCATTGCACCACCGAGGCGGTAAAGTTTATCCTAAAACTAACGGAGTTAAGGTTATGTAGTGATCACATTTCGCTTTCTCCTTGCGAAGTTTAGCCTAAAACTAACGGAGTTAAGGGTATGTAGTGATCACATATCGCTTTCTCCTTGCGAAGTTTACCCTCAAACTAACAGTGTAAAGGATATGTAGTAATCACATATCGCTTTCTCTTTGCGAAGTTTACCCTAAAGCTAACTGGGTTAAGGGTATGTAGTGATCCAATATCGCTTTATTGCGAAGTTTAAACCTTAACACTTTTGCTGCTGAAATCGATTTTGTGTAACTTCTGACACGTGTAGAGGACCAGGTCACCCTGCTAAAAGAACACGGCATTTTGTAATCTATTCCCGTCATTATCTGAAATGATTATATCTTCCCAGGATGTAAAAGACGCTATCTCTCTTGTTGACCCACCAAAAACTAGTGGTCCAGACCTTATTAGCCCTAATTTACTCAAAGAAGGTGTTAACGACGAACTCTCTGATCCACTATCAAAATTCTTCACACGACCCATTCTTAATTTAGAATTTACTCAGTGGCTTCGAAAGAATGTTGTGTATGTACTGGTGTAGGAAAGCCAGGAAAATATGGGTAGGTGTACTGACCGCCGTGATATGACCAAAGCTGTCAAGTAATAAATAGCATAATAATTCCAAAATTTGTTTTTCTATTCCAGTCATTATTAGTCCCAAAAAAGCAAATTGTAGAAATAAACAAATTAATTTTTAAATTTCTTTGGAACAACAAAAGGGAAAAAATTAAAAGATCAGTAATTACAGGACCGAAATCCAAAGGTGGACTTGGAATGATTGACCTAGATGCCTTCATCACTTCTCTAAAACTAAAATGGATAAAATCCTTAATCGAAAAGCAAAATGATAAAGCCCATTGGCAAATAATCCCAAAATATTTCTTAAATAGATATGGAAACAATTACTTGATATTTCACATGAATCTGGATTCTATACGCAGTATTGATACATCACACATAAGTGACTACTACAAAAATTTACTTGAAATTTGGATTAAAGCAAAAAATAACGATGAAATAAATCTAAAAACTTTTGACGATATCAGAAAACAGCTCATTTGGGGAAATAAATTCATCAAACACAATCGTAAATGTATAATATTCAAGAACTGGGTAAATTCCAACATACTGTTTATTAATGATATAATAAACAAAAATGGTTATGTCTGTGAGGAAACAATTTACAATAAATTGAATTTGAAGATAAATTGGATAGCCGAAACGCATACGTTAAAGCAATGTATCCCAAAGGCATGGTTAAACATACTCACATCGGAAAGATCAATAAAAACAAAAGTCAAAACCAAACTGGAAACTACAATATTCAACACGCAATTCAATTCGATAAAAAACAAAGAAGTATATCAGATTATTGTAAATAAAAAGTTCGATGAACCATACATTCATAAATATTGGAATGAACTACTTCATCACAAAGCCAACTGGTCGACTATATATGAATTCATTAACAATATATACGACAACAGAATAAAACAATTCAAATACCGACTAATACATAAAATCTTCACATCAAGAGAAACACGTTTCAAGTGGAAAATGATAGATTCTCCTAACTGTCACGTTTGTAATATACCTGAAACATACGAACATGTCTTTGTACATTGTCCATTAGTTGCAGACAGCTGGTCACAATTACATAAACTGTTGGCAATATGTCGAATAGACAAAAACATATGTTCAATGCAAACAGTAATCGAAGGGTATAAACTACGCCAGACTAAATATCATCAACTTAACATCATACTGTCACTATTTTGTTTTTGTATATACAAAGCCTATTTCCTTAGTGAAAACAGAACAAAATTCTACAATATATTTTTACTGTTCAAACAAGAGTTCTCCTATCTTTGGAAGATAGCAAACAGGAAAAGTACAGTTGACGCCATGCTTAAACAATTTCACGACAATCTTTAATAATATTAAGCAAAACATTTTTCATGTTAAAATTAAAATGGCGTTAAAAATCAACATAACATAACATAATCAAACTTACTCATAAGAGACACACATATACACAAACATTCGAACGCACGCATGCCACACTCGATCACTTCATCATTCTAGCGATTTTTTCGTTTTCGTTATGTACTAGATTGATAATACAGTGAGGATTCTTTATACCTTCAAACACTGCAACAGCAGTATTTTATTTGCTTTCTAATAATTGGAATTGTTTCTTACAATATCCTGTATGTTCTCTTTCTTTAAAATTTTGTTTACAGTTGCTGTAAGTTGTGTTACCTATGTAAAAAACAAAATGTATGAAAAAAATAAAATAAACGGGCTGTCAAGTGACAGTTGGAAAAAAAAAAAAAAAAAAAAAAAAAAAAAAAAAAAAAAAATGACCAAAGCTGTTGAAAGCGGCGTTAAACTCTAAACAAACAAAACAAACAAACAAATAATTTATAATTTCCTAGCCAATAGAAGAGAGCCAATGTCGCACCAGTCTTCAAAAAGTCAGACACATCCATACCTTCTAACTATCAACCAATATCGCTTCCTAGTTGTCTTGGTAAGGTCACGGAACGTTGCGTACACAAATATCTTTACAATTACGTTTTTTTTAACGAGATTATCACAAAATATTAAGGGAGACTCAACAACAAACCAGTTGTTGTTCCCATACAATGAAATTGTTAAAACCCTTGATGAAGGTTAGGAGGTCAAATCAGTATTCTGTGATATATCGAAGGCTTCTGACCGAGTATGGCATCGGGGGATTCTATTCAAACTCGAATCAATCGGTGTCAAAGACTCGTTAATATCTTGGATTCGTTCCTACGTTAGAAACAGACATCAAACGGTTGTAATAGCCAATGCAACATCCAACTGGTCCGCCATTATTTTCCAATGCTCAATCCTGGGACCTTTTCTCTTCTTGATTTACATCAATGACATTGTTTCAGACATCGAAGCCAATGTCCGCCTTTTTGCTGAGGATACCAGTCTCTACATTATTGTCGACGATCCCACACAATCCTCTGTTGCTCTTAACTCTGATCTTTCTTATATCCTTTCATGGTCAAAGAGGTGGCTCGTTTCTTTTAAACCAGCGAAAATCGAATTATTGATATTTTCGCGAAAACGCAAAAAAGCCACAGCATCCAGCGCTGGTCATGGATAACATCCCAATTACCAAAGTCAATAACCATAAGCATCTAGGTCTTACTCTTTCTGATGATGCTAAATGGAATTCTCATATTAAAGCTACAACCGATAAAGAGTGGAAACGTATTGGATTATAACGTTCCCTTTAGAGAATGTACATTTCCTTTATTCGACCCCTTTTGGAGTATGGTGATACTATATGGGACAAATGTTCTCAGGAGCTTAAGAACGACATTGAGGCAGTTCGTATAGATGCCGATAGGATCGTTACAAGTGCAATAAAACTGTGCAATACTGGCAGGCTTATAAGCGAACTCCGTGTGGATACTTTGTCCGAACGTAGAAGAAAACATCGTCTCACTGTGTTTTACAAAATGAAAAATCATCTTACTCCTTCTTATCTTTCGGACCTTGTTCCCAAACAAAATCGGTCTTCGATCTACACATGATGTTCCTGCCATCCACACGCGTACCACACTATATGGTTCCTCGTTCCTACCAACAATTATCCGTGAGTGGAATGAACTCTCTACCGTTGCCCGCAACTCACCATCCCTACTTTCTTTTAAAAACAAGATACACGGCGTACACAACAAGTATAACCCTATATATAACGTCGGTGGTCGGAAGCAACAAATTAACCATGCACGTTTGAGATTAGGATGCAGCTCACTTAACATTGATGTTTATCGCCGTAATATCGTTGAAATTGACCTCTGTGCTTGTGATAGTGTAGACAGCCAATCATTTTCTTCTTCACTTTCCATCATAATATCTATCGTACTGCCCGCGACTCATTTTTCTTCTATCTTCCATGTCCACCTACTATCAACTGCCTTCTCTTTGGCGACGAGCATTCAGACAAGGCAATATTTCTTAATGCCCAGACATATATTGATGCAACCAAGATATTTAGTACGAGATGAGGAATGTCGTGTGCGTGTTGTTTGTTGCTGGGGAATCTGGGTGTGACATAACAGTAATGATATTATAAAGACATTTTTTATTTTAAATTAAGATCTATTGAGACAATAGTAAAATCTAATTCCATTTATCATATATTATGTAAACTCACTATCAATACGCCATGTAAATTTAATATGATGCAAATTTATCTGAGGAAAGGAATTTGTATAAGTGTCTATGACGCTTGTTTTCCAATCCTATGTACATAACATGTATTACATATATACTAATGTGCAACTATTTCTCAATAAAATATGTTTAAACTAAGTTGAAATGGTCCACTGTAGAGTAGCATATGAACTAATGTTCTATATATGCAATGGCGATATAAAAGGGGAGGTGACCAATCTAGTCGCCATTGGTTCATGCCAGACATACTAATTTACTATAGTACGCCGGGTACTAGACTGATAAATGTGTAACTACCACTTCTTCCCTTTACAGATTTGTGGACTCTTTTTATTTTATTCTATTATCATTTTATAGATTTGCTGACTAGTTTACCTATTTAACTTCTCTGTAGGGGTTTTGAGTTCGAAAGCCGGTTCGGCCATTTATTAGTTCTCATTATTGACTAGAGTGTTTGTGATGGACGTCATTCTTCTTCAATTAATCAATTAAATAGTACATGTGGGGAGTTGCCCAGTTACAGAAGGAGCATTTCATGTGCAGTACTTGTGCGAGATAGCGCTGGAAACACAGGTTATGTGAATAAGATGCCGTGTTATAACTGGCATACCGTTGAAAACGGCTATAAATTCCTGACAAATCTTGAGTTTGGTTACAAAGAGCGAATATCTATTACAGAGCCCTGTCTACATTTCGTCGAGTGCAGTGTATATAATCAAGAACATTTAGTCTTAAATCCCTTTCGCTTACCACTCGGTAATTGCTGATTTCTTTGAAATGAGTTTAAGAAAGGTTGAATATTATTGAATTGGTATCAATTCTGTGGCACAGAGCCGAGGCCGATGTTGAATTGATGGATTGAATGAAATTAAGCGCCGTTTTAGATAATTATTATGATGTTAAGCGCCGTTTTCAACAGTTGTAATGAAGTCAAACACCGTTTTTAATAGTTGTAATGATGTTAAACGCCGTTTTCAATAATTGTAATTAAGTTAAACGCCATTTTCAACAGTTGTAATAAAGTTAAACGCCGTTTTCAATAGTTGTAATGAAGTTAAATGCCGTTTCTCAATAGTTGTATAAAAGTTAAACTCCGTTTTCAATAGTTGTAATTAAGTTAAACGACGTTTTCATCAATTGTAATGAAGTTAAACGCATAGCCGAGGTCGATGTTGAATTGATGGATTTAATGAAGTTAAGCGCCGTTTTAAATAGTTATAATGAAGTTAAACGCCGTTTTTAATAGTTCTAATGAAGTTTCTAGCCGTTTCCAATAGTTCTAATGAAGTTAAGCTCCGATTTTAATAGTTATAATGTAGTTAAGCGGGTTTTTCTAAATTATTAATGAAGTTTAGGTCCGTTTTCAATAGTTCTCATGAAGTAAAATGCCGTTTTCAATAGTTCCAATGAAGTAAAGCATCGTTTACAATAGGTTTTATGAAATGAAGCGCCGTTTTAAAAAATAATAATGCTGTTGATCGACCTTTTAAATAGTTGTAAATAAATGGATTTAATGAAGTTAAGCGCCGTTTTAAATAGTTATAATGAAGTTAAACGCCGTTTTTAATAGTTCTAATGAAGTTTCTAGCCGTTTCCAATAGTTCTAAGGAAGTTAAGCTCCGATTTTAATAGTTATAATGTAGTTAAGCGGGTTTTTCTAAATTATTAATGAAGTTTAGGTCCGTTTTCAATAGTTCTCATGAAGTAAAATGCCGTTTTCAATAGTTCCAATGAAGTAAAGCATCGTTTACAATAGGTTTTATGAAATGAAGCGCCGTTTTAAAAAATAATAATGCTGTTGATCGACCTTTTAAATAGTTGTAAATAAATTAAGCGCCGTTTTTAATAGTTCTTATGAAGTTAAACGTCGTTTTCAATATTTCTCATGAAGTTAAGCATACTTTACAATAGTTTTTATGAATTTAAGCGCCGTTTTCAATAGTTATAATGAAGTTAAACGCCGTTTACATAACTGCAATGAAGTTAAGCACCGTTTTCCATAGTTCTTATGAAGTTAAGCGCCGTTTTCAATAGTTATTATGTAGTTTAGGCACCATTTTCAATAGTTCTAATGAACTTAAGGGCCGTTTAAATAGTTGTAATGAAGTTAAGCGTCGTTTTCAATAGTTTTAATGAAGTTATATGCCGTTTTAAATAGTTCTTATGAAGTTAAGCGCCGTTTTTATTAGTTCTTGAATCAAATCAAGTCACCTTACTATATGTTTCCTGACTTTTTTCCATCAACATATTAATAAATAATAATATTTTCCCAGCTACTGCTAACCGTCAAGATTATACATTTTTCACCCACTTGGAGGAAAACAAATGTTTTTTTTGTCAATCTGCAGATATAATCAATGGCCCAGGCGGGGTTTGAACATAAGATCCATTGATTGAGAAACCTAGTCGCAACCGACTGATCCATCGCGGTTCGATATTTATACACTTGCAAAAAAATATTTTATTATATCTTTAAAGTTTTAAATACAAAATAAATGTTAAAAGAGATACGTTAAATTGTATTTAATTTATTTCAGATATGTGACAATAAGTCGAGGCCGATTCGGATATAAGGCGGAAAAGCATCGCTGTTGAATAATGGACGCTGAAATGGTAGGTAACCATCTCTGCACTAGGTCACGCGTGCATATTTCTAATTAATGCATATTAAAGGTTTTCCCGGATTGACTTTTACGTCAGCCAATCAAATTGGTGTTCATAAAATTAGTAGGTATATAAAAGGGATGTTTCCGGATATACTGATAAATAATTTAACAAAAATAAAAACCGAACGTTAGTTGTATTGTGCTATTTGATTGGTTTGAAAAAAGAGCACCTTTTCACGAATATTTAAAATTATATGGTCTTTTTTGAGACGACATCCGGAGAAGAAATAATAAACAGTTTGGTTAAATGTTAAATCAGTAGCCGTTGCATTTCAACCATATTAGGATTCGTTCGTTTATCTTCGGCTGAACAAATTTGAAATATTTATGATTGTTTGATTTTGTGTTTTACGCCGCTTTCAATTGTAGTCCGGGTAAATCACGACGTTGCTAAGGTAAATGAACAGTCTTACCGGTATACAATATCCTAATACAGCAGTCCCATCGTATTCATGTAACTCTGGGCGCCAATGAGGGAATCCTTTACTACCATTTATTTTAAATGGTTGGTATGATCCGACCCGTGAATCGAACCCTGGTCCGCTGCTCCTACACCGGACGCTTTTAGAACGACCCCTATGAGATGCTATAAACTCGAATGGAAACCACATATGTCGTTTAGACCTTGGTCTTGGAATGATTTCTTGTTTTAATAATTGTCAATTTGACTTTCAATGTGTATTTGACATGCACGCCTATGTCACGAATGTCAGTCCTTTCTTTACCAGATTGAATATTAGTTTGAGGGGGCATTCGGGTTTGTTTCTGGAAATCTAGTAATACTTACGTTTGGGTTGGTTTTCACAGATTAAAATAGATCAACTGGGCGATTTATTCTGTTTATAGATATTCCCATATTTAAGTCGCCATTGAAGGTAATATCGCACGATTTTCGAAGTAATACTGGTCAAACTACTTTAAGTATTGCTTTATTTTAAATATCAGGCAAAAACAATACCGATTTGATTTATTTCATACCTGTACATTTTCTAGCGCAAATATTTTACGGCGTATTGAATTTCCATATTTGACAGAGAATAATACGGCAACAATTATTGTTACGTAACGCCATTGAAAAATAATGTAACGTCATCGAAATATGATGTCATGTCATTGAATAAACGGTTATTTGATGTCATTCAAATATAATTCACGAATTGTCTTTTATGTGTATATTCTGTTGTTTCATTATTGAATGTTACAAAAGGTATATCAGAAAAAAAGAGAAAGTTACCACAGTAGCAGTACGTGGTTTAGTATGTTGCTACTCGGAGCGTGAGAAAATTGACATGTCTTTCTACCTTCAGTCTCGCGAAAATCGATTTCGGACACGCATACTGGTACAATACAATAACAAGTATCGCTTCTCGAACATAATATTCCCCATATACTATTTTATGTTTGGATTGTTTATTTTGTAGAACATAACATATTACCGGCTTTTTAAATTGACATGTCTATCGACTAATAGCTTTCCAGTACAATACAAGGTCACGTATCCCTACTGCATACTAATACTATGCATGTATATGGATAGGTCATTTTGTAGAACAACAACATTGGCAAAACCTATTTTATGGATTAGTCTATTGGGTAGAATAATACAACAAACAACGTGATAAAGACATGTACTATTACAATTAGCGGATACATTTAAATGTGCGAGAACCCAATACCATTTTACAACTTTTTTTAACAAGACTGTTTTTTAAATTTAGTACTTAGACACAAAATCACAAAGGTGTCCCTCCTTTGAGCACGGTCTTTAATTTTTATTACATTTTTCATAATTTCCTTTTCAAAACTAGGCTTGTTATTTACAGTCACAAGGTACGTCAAGAAAAAGGCATATCGAAAGTAAATCGATTGAATTGGTTGATTTCTCAAGAAAATGTCCACGACGACAACAGTCGGAAAGACGAAACGGACCTACCCAATTCCTAGATAATGAGTCAGATGAACAGCCATCAGACCATTCTCCTTCGATAAGTTTAAGAGGAAGCAACCAGGACGAAAGTTCAGACAATAGTAAAACAGAACTCATCCAAGCCGTTTTTAAATCGGACGGAAACACTTCATCGGTTGGAAACTCATATATAGGGAGAAATATATCACCGAAACGTCATGTCGGTAGAGGACGTCACTCGACACGTCGTTCCTTAAGAGGTCGATCGTACACATGGAACAGCGATAGAGCTCATACAAACTATGGCAACCGTGACCAGGCGTCAAATAGACGTTTTCAGTCTAGAGGCAGAGGTTACAGAGGTCGATCCTGCAGAGGATCACGCATTGTTCATGACTTCAGAAGACCAGGGCAAACAAAATTGTACGTACTCACATTTAATATATATATTTATATATATACACACAATGTATATATACGTATATATGATAATCTAAACAAACATAATTTTAAATTAATGTCATTTAAACTATGTGAATACGAGGTTAATGAAAATAACAAAAATAACAATGTAATTGTAAGAACTATGTCCACTATGCAACAGTCAGTTATTTCTAGTAGACTGGTCGAAGTGGGTTTTTATCTGTGAAAAATTCAGATTTGTATCCATAATAAACCGGAAAAAAATCATTGTCAGAATAAACAGGACATATGTAAATGTTAAGCTCTACTGGCAGCAGCTCTAAAGAGCATTTTGGTGTAAAGTGTCATTTCCTTTGTCCGTATAACGTATGCCTATTCATGCGTGTGTCCTTCATTGTGTCAATCCTTAACATTTCATTATTCATAATTTGTTATCTGATTCCTTTTAGACGTGCACATATTGTTTATGTTGAAGCCAATTAGAAATAAGCGATTTCAAGCAATTGGAAATTAATAAATATGGTAATTAAACCCTTCAAAACTCCACAGATATCAAGTTCATACTCACAAAGATTATTTTCTATCAATGATTGCATAACGCTTTACACAATGAAAAAACTATACGTGAATTACTGAATAAATAAATAATCGAGGATACAAAGCTGATGTGTAATACTGAGGGCGTACAAGCCTCTTAAAACGGAAATAATTGATCAATTATTGCTTAATGTATCTTCGTTTACTCTTTCACTGCCAAATTTCACAAAGTCGACTCTTCCATTTTGAAAATTGGACCACTCCACTTTTCGTCCAACAGGACATTTGGTAAAATTTAATATCTAAGTGGCACACAATGCAGATTTCAGAAGAGACAACTCGTTATGAGCTCCCTCACCTGAATATGCATTGTTTATAACAACCTTTAATTGCCTTTAGCAGCGAAAGGGTAAATGTTTAAAAAGATCGTTAGTTAACGTCTATACTACAGTTGGAGTTTTGCATTTTTTAATAAACTTATTTAGACCGTAAAGCCTTTGAAGTATGAGAACAATTGAACAATACAAAAGTAAAATAAACAGTCCATAGCCGGATGATTCAGAACCTTGTCGCCCTCTTGGTACATTGATGCATTAATGGAACTTTCGACACTCTCTCCAACACGAGACCATTTGCGTAGAGTGTACTCTATCCGATTGTACTTGTATCATGATTAACTTCTGTATACTGCACAACTATAAATCCGTTCATCTCCAAACAGTATCCATACATTCATGACAAAGCCACCAGCTCTTAAAGTGTTCAACTCTAAACAGTATCTATGACGTTGTATAGGACCGAAGCGGGATATCAAGTTTTGTATACGGTCGAGTTTAGATGTTTTTTGAAGACGTAGCGTTAATTTGTTTTCTGTTCTTTTTTTTCTGTGTAGCAAATATAGCAATAAAAAGCAGTTTATATTAAGAACTATTTTTCAGAGCATTTGAGATGGAACAGCTTCTATTTTTCAGAGACGACGAGATTGAACAGTTTCTACACAAGGTTGATCCGTCCATTGGTGCCGACAAAGCAGAAGCATTATTATTGCTGGCGTCCAGAGGGTATCTTATGGACGCAGCTATTCAAACGAACAAGTATCGAGAGTGCCTCCTCAGGTCAATTAAGTTTGCACTTTCGCTACAAATTACACCGCAGTTATCATCATCTCTCGTTGATACTTTGATGGACGTAGATTTGATTAAAACACTATGCACTGGACTTGAAACCGATATGTCTTTCACCAAAGCACCCGACTGTTGGTTTGGTATGTTGTTCGATTTGATGGATATTCAAAAACGCTTTTTTGATTTCCCACAAATATGCACAGAAACATTCTTAAGTGACAGTACCAGTTGTATAACGAATCTGATTGATGAAGCAAAACGAAGAGATTTCATTCCTGAAGTTGGTGAAAACACAACGGTTCTTTACAAGAAGGCAGAAGTTCTTGACATATGTAATAAGAGAATGACGGACAAAACGTCTGCGATGGTTATCGGAGATGAAGAAGGAGAGTCTAAAGATCGATCGGATTATGTGAAAACTGAACCTATATTTCCGCATATTGAGGATTTGGAACGTGAACCGAAACTTCTTCCCATTAACAAGGCCGGTGGATACAAGAGTTTCAAAGAATATATGTATATACAATTTAGCCTTCTCCGTGAGGATTTTGTAGGTCCACTGCGTGAGGGTATACGACAATTCCGGGGAAAGATAGGGGAGCACGAACCAATTAACACGTTTAGCGATATTCGAGTGTATGATAATGTAAAGATAGTTTCCATGGTTTGCGACCATGGTCTGAACTATGTGGTTACGTTTGATGTATCAAAATTACGTCAAGTACGATGGGAATCAACCGGAAGGCTTAAATACGGGAGTTTGGTCTGCTTATCTCATGACAACTTTTCTTCAATGCTAGTCGGTGTTGTCGTCAACGCCGATTGTAGACAAAGAGGGGAGTTGCATGTCGAGTTTAACGACGCAGTTAACGACCCCTTGATTAAAGCATGTATGTACAACTTGTTTACGATGGTGGAATCGACAGCTTACTTTGAGGCATACCGATACGTTCTATTGAAATGTAAATACATGCAACAGTCCGATATGTCGATGTCTAGGTATGTCGTGCATTGTCAAAAAGAAATACTTCCTCCGAAGTATCTTCTTGAAAACCCTGAGCCGTTATTTGACCTGCGTACTCTGTGTGAAAAGGACACGATAGTAATAAGGAGTAATTCCCTAGCACCATTTATGAAACCTGGAGAAATGCCATTAACAGATGAGAAAAAACAAAGTCGATATAAGGGGTCGAGTGACGGAAGAAAAAGAACTTTGGAAAGACGGAAGGTAATGCCCGATGTCATTGCCATTAAACATGAAACACTCCTGACCGAAGACCAGCAAACAGTTTCGATTATTTCCGATCAGAGCAGTACTTGTAAGGGGATGTCCAGTAGAAATACTACAGCTATATTACATAAGGACAATGCCACGATCAGTTCGTCCTGTTCAGAAGACGATACGTGTTCATCCGACTCTGTCAATGTAAAAGATGAAATATCTTATGTTAACAAGGCAAACATACTAGAAGACGACTGGGCCGACTTCGTAACAGAGCGCTTTGATCCGTCCCAAATTAATGCAATTAAAAATGCTCTTACAAAGGAATTGAGTATCATACAAGGCCCTCCTGGCTGCGGAAAGACGTACATCGGTTTAGAAATAGTAAAAGTATTGCTAATGAATGCATCTCTTTGGAAAACTACCAAAGACGATGGACCAATCCTTGTTTTGTGTTACACGAATCACGCATTGGATCAGTTTATGGAAGGCATTTTAAAATCTTTTACCGGTGGCATTTTACGCGTTGGTGGGAGAAGTAACAGTGAAATTCTTCATTCGTGTAATCTAACGAGTATCAGATCTAATATGAGGGCGGCACAATTAATACCAGACTATATCTACAAGGGGCGAAAGGCAGAACTAAACAATATTTATGCATTGAGGCGTCAGCGCATCGTCGCCACTAAGAAGATCAAGATACTTAGAGAAAACATTATTCATGAAAATGCACTCTACACGGAAATGGGACCGGAGATAGCTAATCAATTCAAATGGAGAAGTCAGGTCGTGAAAAGAAAAAGTTCCATCACAAATTCAGTCATCACTTCCATGATATATGACTGGCTTGGACTAGACGATATAAGCCGAGAAGTAGAACACATGATAGTTACTAAGGGTCTGGAATTTGTCATTAAAACTGACACTAAAACACAGCAGCACGAAGAAAGAGATGTATTGCTACAGACAGATACTGGTAAGAAGTATTTCCTCCCAGAAGATTGTCTTAACTTCAAGGATTCAGACATCGAAAAGAAATTGGAAGAATTCATAAAAGAAACTGTTGCATTGAATATTGCTAGTCTTAGCGAGAGACCCACAGATGTAGACGTTGCAAAGTGGAGAGTTATGCGATGGTATAGGATTGAGTTGATTAAAAAGCTTCAAGAGAAATTGCGACGTGTGCAACATAAGATTGTGGTAATACACCCCGGATCAGATATTTATGAATTTACCATGGACGAAAGATGGTGTATATTTGCGCAATGGGTTGATAATAAGTGCCATAGTCTGAATGAAGAGATTGAAAATGGTATTGATGAATACAAGTCAACGTATGAAAAGTACAATGAAGTGCTGATGCTTGAAAATAGATACATAATGAAGATGGCTGATGTCATTGGAATGACAACTACATGTGCTGCGAAGCATAGCCTCGAACTTCAAGATATTAATGCCAAAATATTGATCATAGAGGAAGCGGCCGAAATCCTCGAATCCCACCTAGTGTCCAATATTGGTAAAGCTTGCAACCAACTCATTTTAATTGGTGACCATCAACAATTGAGACCTAAACATAGTTATTATAAATTGGCAAAGCAGTTCAATATTGATATATCTATGTTTGAGAGGTTGATATCGAGCGGTCTGGAATACACTACTCTTGCTCAACAACACCGTATGGCCCCAGTCATTGCAAACAATATTCGTCATATTTACCCCAACCTTGTGGATCATACAGATGTTAAAGAGTATGGAGATGTACTTGGAATGAAAAACAACATGGTGTTTTTTAACCACAGACATATGGAGGAATGTCAGGATGGTACGATGAGTAAAAAGAACTACTTTGAAGCCACCTTTTCTATCGCACTGGCAACATATTTCATTCAACAAGGTTATAAGTCGAGCCAAGTGACGATACTTACTACTTATAAAGGACAAATGTTCGAAATCATGACGTTAAAGACAAACGAACCCTCCCTTTGTGGTGTGAAAGTGACGGTGGTCGACAATTTCCAAGGTGAAGAGTGCGATATTATCATTCTCTCCCTTGTCAGAAGTAATATGGACGGCAAAATTGGCTTCCTCGCAGACGATAATCGCGTTTGTGTGGCACTCTCTAGAGCTAAATATGGACTGTATGTACTCGGGAACATCGAAATGTATAACACACCACTTTGGAAGAACATCCTTACCTCCCAATCTACAAAAGACTTAGTTAAGCAAGAATTACAAATGAAATGTCAGAATCATCCTGGCGCCGAATCAAATCTCGTATCAAAGGTGGAAGACTTTGCTAACGTTCCAGAAGGTGGCTGCTTATTGCCGTGCGAGTTTGTTCTCTCTTGTGGACACGTTTGTCCAAAATATTGTCACATTGTTGATAAAGAACATAATGAAGTAATTTGTCAAATGCCATGCGAAAGGACATGCAAAAACGGACATGACTGTTACCTTATCTGTGGAAATACATGTAGGTGTGAAGAGGAAATTGAAGCAAAACCACCCTGTGGGCATGCTGTGGTGTTAAAGTGTTACCAAGAAATAATCTGTTCTCATATGTGTGAAAAAAAGCTTGTATGTGGTCATGTTTGCAACAAGAAGTGTTTGGAACAATGTGAACCATGTGAAGCTTTTGTCGAAAGGAAGCTGCAATGCGCTCACTTGGTTGAACTACCCTGCCACTCTGACACCTCAGATTATGTCTGTAAACAACCTTGCGTTTCTGTGTTGGAGTGTGGTCACAATTGCCCAGCGCCGTGTGGTAAAACCGAGGATAAATATACGATGTCGCATGGTGAGGGGAGCAGACAATGTTCATGTGATAAAGCACATGTGACCTTTTGCAATGTCCGATGTGATGCCACTTTAGCTTGTGGACATAAATGTACAGGAACATGTTCAGAGTGTTTCTATGGAACACAACATATACCGTGTATTAGAAAATGTAAGCATTCGTTGATATGTAATCATGCATGCCCAGGAACATGTAACAGTTGCAAACCGTGCCAGGAACCTTGTAAAAGAAGGTGTCTACATCAGCAATGTTATAAAACATGTTTTGACATCTGTTCAAAATGCACGGAGCCTTGCGTGTGGAAATGTAGCCATTTTGTCTGTACAAAACAGTGCAGTGAGCTTTGTAACCGACCACGATGTGATAGGAGATGTAGAAAAAGGCTCAGATGTGGTCATAAATGCATTGGCCTGTGCGGGGAACCGTGTCCGATATACTGTCAGCACTGTAAAAAAGACAACTTTTACAAGAATTGTTTTGGAAGCCAAAGTTGTCCTTATGGAAGTTTTGTACAGCTTGAGGATTGTCGTCATGCGGTTGAATATAAACTACTGGATTCGTACTTCGACAATGATGAGTCAGACGAGCTTGTTCTTAAACAGTGTCCCATATGCTCCATACCAATATACAATTGTCGTAGATATGGCGGGAAATTAAATAAACTGCATGATCAGATTGATAGGATGAAAGTGACGATACTTGGAGACCATTACCATTATCTAGCAACACTTTTCGGCTATACAGATAGTTTTGATAAGATACTGAAGGGATTAAATATGAAAAATTTAAACATCCTAGATAAGTTTATCACAGACTTCAGAGAGAATTATATAGACAAAAATGGTGAATTAGACCTAGTTTGTAATACTGCAGGGACCCCGACTAAACAATGGATACAGGATTGTACAAACGAAATGTATAGGGTATGTGACAATATGGCTATTAAATCTATTTACAAAGTGAAAATAGAGAGCACACATGAACAAGAACAATTTCTGTTGTTGGAAGAAGACGTCCTTGAGAATATGTCGTCGAAATCACCATACACTGCTAAAAAAAGGGAAAAGACGATCGAACTTATCAGATTAATAAATAGCATAACCAAACACCAAGTACTACTTGCGAACGTCGTTATTGAATTGAAACAGGAAGGTGAAGAGGAAATGACTCATTCACACATATTTGGAAGTGGGATTCAACGCTGTAAAATAGATATAATCGACAACAATGATGGAGAGGATGTGAAACAAAATAATGAATGGTTATGTATAGATTCATATAGTAACACAGAAGCAGAAATGCGAGAAAGCGGGGATAAGAATACCAGGTCAGATCCGAATGATGAAGTAGTCGGAGAGATTGGTTCTAATGATGAGAGTAAAATGGACCCTACTTCAGTTTTAGATCTACCGAGGACGCTAACTCTATACACATTGCCGTGTCCAGAATATTTCCAGTGCCGTATGTATATTTGTCTAATAAACTCTTGCGCATCAGGTGATAGACAAGTGCACGTTTCTTTATTTCAGTTACGAATTATTCCCGCCATGCGAAAAAAGAAAACATTTGATGAAATACCACTGTAAGTTTTCTCCATTCTGATAGCTGATATATGATCAAGATAATGAAACTATCAAATCCGTATGTTTAACATCTTGAACATGTTCAAAATAGAATGTGAATTAATTGATGAAAGGCACTCGAACCAAAATTATCAATAGAATGTGAATTAGTTGATGAAAGGCACTCGAACCAAAATTATCAAGTAAACTGAGATGAAATTAATGCATATATGGGATCAACCGTATTATAATACAAAATCATTGTTTTTTTGTTTATTTATAGGAAAAGCTCCTTTCCCGGAAGAGTTCCAGATGATTACGACGTCTTTATCGGGTATGTACGGTAATTATAACGATTAGGCATTCAATCCGCAAGAGGATAGTTGATATCCGGGTACACTTTACAAGGATATAATTCATTGTTACTTCACTTAAGAACAGACAATTGCACTTACAGTTGACTACACTTTACCCTTTATTCATATATTTACTTACATGTACGTTATGTCAATAGCGTATAAGCTCTATTTTAAAATATACATACATAATAATCGACTGATTGCTATGAGGTTAACGCCCTTTCCCGATAGTATTTACACTTTAGTCAACCAACATTGAGAGTTTAACTAATAAAGGCTAGAATTTGGTAATTATGTGTAGCAAGTTGTAAGTAATTAAGAATACCATCATTCTGATTACACAGTTGGGATGTCAAGCGATAATTGCCAACTTCAAAAATCATTTCATCACATCGGTAACGGCGATGGCTCTCTATCAAAGTCTCGTTGGTTCTAATCCTGTCTCGGTTATTAATGTTTTCCGATGATTGACAAAAGTTGTGAGAAGTGTCATGCGTCTTAAACCACTGAGCTGAATAGTATGTGTGGAAAGATAGCTGGTTGCCTGAGAAGATTGTTATGTGGTGTACTGGTGCGAATAAAACAGGGAATAATACTTTCGATGAAAGAACATCCGTGATTTAACTGAAATACCCTTGGACTCACGTACATATTCTTAAAGTGTGAACAAAATCAACGAAGCTGTAATCTTATATCTAACAATACGTTTCAGATGATAAATGTCACAACAAAAGGACACGACATGATCGACGTGATGATAGTATTCCAAACAAAAGAGAAAGAGTTCAGAGTAAGTAAATCCTTGAAATGATATTACTTAAACAAAAAAATTAGCTGGCGAAATCGAGTTCATACGATTTGTTCATGATCCAATGCAAATCTGATGCTTTTTAACTTACCATAAATGATAAAAGATATATGTTCAATTGTCTTTATTTTCAAATTTATGGAAGATCTTTCATATCTTATCATTTAGATTAAGATATAAAGTTTATTTACTGTTGAACTATTTACTTATGCATGCGTTTGTTATTAGCGAGTAAAACTCAAAAGCGGCATAAGTATCGTATTAAATGTTCAATGATGTATAATTAAATAAATATTGCATGGCTTCCAGTGTGACAGTACATATTGTCAACATGAGAAAAATACTGTTACCCGAGGCGAAGCCGAGGTTAACAGTATTTATCCGAATGTTGACAATATGAACTGTCACACTGGAAGCCATGCAATATTTATTTTATTATACCGAACACAATTACACGTTTATTCAATTCATTCTGTATCTTTGTAGGGGAGGTGAACAGGGGTAGATTTACTACAATATCACAGACACATATGAATATACCGGTTAACAGTATACTGTTACATGGCACGCGCGTCTAAAAAGTGACGTTATTGTTTGAAATGACGTCATGCACGTGCATACTCAATAGTTTAACGCGCGTGCCATGTAACAGTATTCTGTTAACCGGTCAAAAACGTATTGTTAGCATAAGATAGGAAGAAATTGCCCATGATGAGTACATGATAATTTAATATTACAAAGTCACGTGAGGTATAATAATATACATTACCTAACGATGGATTGATTTGTTCATTTTTTTCTCGTATTTGACTTATATGTCGATAATAGAGGCGGTCTTTAAGAGGCTTTCAAGACTCGTGTTCTAGATTGTGACGTATTAAACATGACGTCATATCATATCATCCCTGCGACTGATAATATCTCGCGGGATTTGTGCTTTACTACGAAATTTTCTCGACCCCCATTATTTGTTTATAAATCCTAGCAGTACATGTTATATATAGAGTTTAATTAACACTATTTATTAAACTATATATTATATACTCGGCGATAATTTTCGTTTTTAATCGACAATATCCCTGTGCAGCTCATTATTTCTTTTTTTTAGCTCAGAAGCGGAGAGATCTGAATGACGTAATCTGCCAGTTTTGCAGTGACGTCAGTTCGCGCGAACCGACAAATGTGTACATTGATTAAAATAAATGTGTCATGTCGATTCAAGCTCTTATTTGAATCCGCTGTGGTCGAGTGGTTAGTTTCGGGGATTTCGAAACCGGGTGTCCCGGGTTCGATCCCCAGTCGCGGCACTATGGTCACGGTGGAGTGCCCTTGGGCAAGGCACATTTTCTAGCCTAGTACTGGTTTGTTTACCCAGGGATCATGAATAATTAAATTTAATTGCGCGCTAAATGACCTTAGCTGTCGATGCGCCATAAAACAATATACATTCATTCAAGCTCTTATTTGCGGATTTAAAAGTGCAATTGCGGATTATTTAACTGTTCATCATGAAAATAAAGTGTTAAGTAGTAAAAACGGAGCTTAAAAGTGTTAAACGATGAGTTTATTTTTAAGAAAATTAAAAAATTAGAGATTAAAAAAAGTAGTTCAGAAAATCCGGCTAGTGAGCTATATCGCACACTAGGCGATATTGCTCAGTAGACAAAAAGCATGTTATAGGTTTTCTCAAGTTGGGAAATCTCTATATTGTATCATTGAGTATAAAATATATTTTGATAATGTTCACAGTTGCAAGTTTTCAAAGTCTAAACATAGTTTGAGATAACAAAGCTGACAGCATAGAACATTGACGTAGATTTTTCAAATATGTACATCAACTGTAAAAGCAATTTGGTAATTCAACTTCCGTCACTTATTGTATATTCTTAAATCGTAGTTGTATGTCTGCAATGTTATAAATATTTGACCGGCGCCGTGAGAAAAACAATCGTAAGGCATTTGCTGTCGATGTACACCCATATCAGATAGCGCACCCGTTCCAAATTAGTTTCAGAGTGTTCCAAGAACCTGCTGTAAATCAATATGCAGTTTGATCCGTATAATTACAGTTAAGAACATCATGAAATTGACAATCTGAGCGGAACGTGATTGGATCGTGAGCGTGATTGGAACGAAGTTGGAACGCTTTATGAGCGGAACGGAATTTTGCGCTCTGAACGGAACAATCATAATGATTGCAAAAATCCAATCATTCGCTCATTGAACGGTTGCAACAACTATCCGACAATTATTTTACGAAACTATTTTATTAAAAGTCATATTTGTATACTAAACTTTTGTTTTATAAGACACTCAAGTATCCGATTGAATTAGAATGTAACACATATTATTAATATGATCAGTTTCGTAATACGATTTGCTACTAACGATTGTGCTGAAAAGACTCCAGATCGTTTGTTGATATTTAGGGTTAAGTAAACAAAAATATAAACGAAGCAAAATTAATTTAAGCCAATCAAATCGTTGAACGGATTGTTATTGGTATTCACAAAACACCGCTCATCTACACGTGTAAAAATTACGTTAAGGTTGGTATTCACAAAGTATCGCTTATCTCCTCCTGTAATAATAACGTTAAGGTTGGTATTCACAAGGCACCGATCATCTACACGTGTAATAATTACGTTAAGGTTGGTTTTATACAAAGCATCGATAATCTAAACGTGTAATAATTGCGTAAAGGTTTGTTTTCATAAAGCACGGAAAAAAAAATCTCATTTAATGGGGGTAAAAGTGACCGTGAATCCCCAATTCTGTTCTATAAATGATGTGGAACAAAAGCAGAATCGGGAATTCATGCTCACTTTTTCCCTCATAAAATGAGATTTTCTGTTCTTTGTAAACCAACCATTACGACAACAAAGGAAAATGTGCTAGTCGAATAAGTTTGTCATAAAAACAAGAATTTATCTAAACCTGTATTTTTCACAGGTGAACACAGTACGTCAAAACGTGAAGCGAACATTGAAACCGTATACGAGCGAATAAATCGAAAACAAAAGCAACCCAGCACCGATAGTGGTCGTAAAACGAAGCAACGCACCCAAGAAATTGATCGCAAAAAAAAGCCAGACATTCAAGGAGGTGATCCTATAGAGAAGCCATACATCAAAATAACAGATCACATAACCAATCAAAATGTCCAAATGATTGATCTGCGCGGAAAATTGATGATAGACGATGACTCGAACTTTACTACTACTGATATTGAAATGGGAGATGAAGACAAAGCCACATATGCTATTAACACAGAAGACAACTCCGGATTGACAGAATCGGTCCGTAACAAAAACGCTGACATTGGTCAAGATGATAAAAGCAAATCGAAAGAATATAACGCCGTTACAGGAGAGAAATATGTGGGAAAGAAGCCTGAGTTAACTTTATTACATACAAGTAAAGAGGCACAAATTGAACGTAATACCGAGATTGACACTGATCGTCATCATCTATCGCACAATCCGCAAACTAGTAGAGAATCCATATTGAAACGGCTAGGATCTCGTGTTTCTTTGAAGCCAGATGACTCTTCGCCATTACAGATCAATGAGATTCACGATCACAAAGATATCTCGACTGATTTAAGACACGCTTCTATAGCTGACCAACCGTTATCAGTAATCCCTATGAAATCTAGTTTTGTTGGGAAACAACAAGTGAAGTCCCACAGACGGTATACAAATATCAATGATCTTGAGAATTTCGGATAATTCCTAATAGCAATAGTCACTGTGCCGCAAGAGTTAGTTTTCTGTTCGATGTGGTAATAGTGCATTTCATTTTCTCCAGCCTAGTTATGGTCCAGGCATTATTAAGGGCGTTGCCGCCGTTCGTTGCTCTGTTTTGAAACGGCGTAAAACCACCCCATTAAATCAAACTTTCTTGTAAGATTAGATATATTAGATCGGATATATCCTAAAAGCAATAGTCACTGTGCCTCAAGAATTAGTCTTACTCGATGTGGTAATAGTGCAATTCATTGTCCCCAGCCTAGTTATGGTCCAGGCATTATTTAGGGCTTTGCCGCCGTTCTTTGCTCTCTTTTGAAACGGCGTAAAACCACCCCATTAAAACAAACCTCCTTGTAACACCTTGTAAGATTAGATATATCAGTATGTTTTTATTCACGAGTTTGATCAATACGAGAATTTGTTTATAAACAAACCAGGATGATTCGTCACACGCCATGATTTTGTAACTCTGTTAATCTGTGGTGTTTATTCTTTTGTCGATGGCTTTTTTTTTTCTAAACCCATATATCTAAAACAAAATACAAATGCATCAATAGAATTTCAAGAAATAATATGAAAAAGGCAAAGCCTCATCACGAGCACAGCGTCAATATTGGGTCTAACCTGTAGGTATATATATGACTACCATGATAAAGGAATCTGTTTCAAGCTGGGTTAAAAGCAATGTTCAAAACTTCTATTCTGCCAAAGTTTCAACATGTTAACATTAAAAGAACAGCTATCAGAGTGTTAACAAGATTTTCCTTTAATTTGGTCTAGTGACCTTATGTTTGACCCGACTTGACCAATACTTGAACTTGGTCTAGATATCAATAATCATCAGGCGAACATTCTGACAAAGTTTCAAGATGCTGAGATCAAGCTGTTTACAAAGATTTTTCTCAAATGTTTTTCTTTGGACCTCATTGTTGTTTTTATCCAACATGACCTATATTTTAGTCTAGATTTCACCAAAACACCAATTCTGACAAAATTTCAACATGTTAAAATAAACAAGAGGACCATGATGGTCATACACGGCTCATATGATTTAATCAAACTTAAAACGTTTTCAGTGTTCTTTTCCCTATATGAGTCCATGAAAAACAAGTGACCCCCGGGGAGGCGTCATTTTTTTAACAATCTTGGTAGAGGTCCACTAGATGATGCTACATACCAAATATCTTTTAGACAAGATTTTTAAAGTCTTTTCCCTATATGAGTACATGTAAAACAAGCGACCCATGGGGAGGGGTAAATTTTGCACAATCTAGGTAGAGGTCCACTTGATGATGCTACATACCAAATATCAAAGGTCTGGGCCTTCTACTTTGAGATAACAAGTTTTTCCCCTATCTATGTCAAACAAGTGACCCCTGGGGAGGGGTCATTTTTTACCCCAGGGCTATAATTTGAACAATCTTGGTAGAGGTCTACTAGATGATGCCACATACCAAATATCAAAGGCCTGGGGCTCTACTTTTAGACAAGAAGATTTTTTTCTCTATATGAGTCTATGTAAAACAATAGATCCCAGGGGAGGGGTCATTTTGACCCAAGGGCTATAATTTGAACAATCTTAGTAAAGGTCCACTAGATGATACTACATACCCAATATCAAAGGCCTTTTTCTCAATATGAGTTTATGTAAAACAATAGACCCCAGGGGAGGGGTCATTTTGACCCCAGGGCTATAACTTGAACAATCTTGGTAAAGGTCCACTAGATGATGCTACATACCCAATATCAAAGGCCTGGGTCCTCTACTTTTAGACAAGAAGATTTTTAAAGTTGTTCCCCTATATGAGTCTATGTAAAACAAGTGACCCCTGGGGAGGGGTCTTTTTTGACCCCAGGGCTATAATTTGAACAATCTTGGTACAGGTTCACTAGATGATGTTACATACCAAATATCAAAGGCATGGGCCTTCCACTTTCAGACAAGAAGATTTTTTCCCCTATATGTGTCTATGTTAAACAAGTGACCCCCAGGCAGGGCTATAATTGGAACAATCTTGGTAGAGGTTCACTAGATGATGCTACATACCAAATATCAAAAGCAAGGGCCTTCTACTTTCAGACAAGAAGATTTTTTAAGTTTTGGTTAATTTCCCCTTTTGTGTTGCCATGGCAGCCAAAGTTCTGCATGAAATAGAATTCTTTGAACAAGTTTGAGAGAGATCCACCCAAGGAACATTCCTGTAAAATTATTTTGAATTTGGTGTAGGAGGAGAAGTCGTTTGTAGGAAAATGTGAACGGACGGACTACGACGACGGACGGTGAGCGATCACAAAAGCTCACCTTGCACTTCGTGCATTGGTGAGCTAAAAATGCAGCATTCAAAATGTCTGAGTGTTAACAAATTGTTTTTGACCCACCATGACCCTTATTCGTACTAAGTCTAGATATTGTCAAAACAAACATTCTGACAATATCTGAAGCTGCTCAAGGCAAAGTGTGGTTTCTAGACTTACAAGATTTTCCTTCAATTTGGTGGAGTGACTTAGCTTATGACCCAACATGACCTAGTTTATGACCGAATATATTCAAACTTAGCCTAGATATCATCAAAACAGTTATTCTGAAAACATTTCAACATGCTTAAGTTTAAAATCAGGCATCAAGAGTGTTTTCAATATGTTCCTTCAAATTGACATTGAAACCTAGTGTTTCACCTCACAGGACCCAGTCTTTAACTTGGCCAAGATTTGATGGAGATGATTTTCTGATACTTTCATTCATATTGGATGTTGTAAAATGTTGCCTGTAGATTGTTCACAAGGCAATTGTTGACGGCGTGTGACCAAAGGACATCAGACAAAACCTAATCAAAAAAACACAAACTGTGCAATAAAAAAAACAGGACTTCCTTTATATACCACATTTAATTAGATATTAAAACAAGCTTGATATGATTTTGATAAACTTATCCATTAATAAAGATTACCTTGTATGAATCCATTAGTTACGAATATATGTAATCAGCTGAAGTTCCTCTCCTGTCCTCGTCATAACAGCTGTAATTCCATCAGTAAATGGGTTTCTCTCCATATATTCCCTTGTTTGATGTTGATGCAGGAAGTTATATCCCACAGTCAAAGATGCATGCAATTTTCATTGTTTTGACAGGCACCAATGACCAAAGGGTATATCATTAACTGCCTATATGAACTTCTCCCATTATCGCCATAACTGCTGTGATTCCATGATTGTACAGGTTGATCTCAATCCATTTACTGTTTTGATGTGTATGCAGGAAAGAATATTACCCCACAGTCAAAGATGCATGATATTTTCATTGTATAGACAGGTACCAATGACCAAGGGGTATATCACTAACTGCTTATATGAATTTCCTCTCCAGTAATCGCCATCAGAACTGTTATTCCATGATTGTATGGGATGTTCTAAATCCATTCTGTTTTAAAATAAAACTTGATGCAGAATATGATTGACTGCTGTTATAATAAATGACATCAGACAATAACTGCAAATAAAAGTGGCTTTATATAAAATAAAATGATAAATTAAAGAATGAGATTACAAACACTATTTATACCTTATTCCTTTTAAATAGCCTAATATTTGAAAAATAGACCAGAATTGAAAACAGTATACATGTATATATTAGTTATGTCAAAAAGCCAAGCTTTGTTTTAGACCAGTTTGTACCTCTGTGCAGTCTTATCTAGATTATTTCTTTAAACCAATGACTTTAAACTTATCTTTTTTACATCAATTGTGAAACAAGCTTTAATCTTATATTAATCATGCTCAATGTCCTGGAGATACAACCAGTTCTCGCCCAATTTGTGCGGAAAATCCCAATCTTCACTGAATTCTGATTCAAATATTAAGGGGCATTTTTTTAAGAATTAGGTAGACTGAGGATTCCGGTGTATTTTGGTATTTTTAATTTTCATTTGAGTATATTTGGGCAAAGATGCTTCTATAATTTTTTGAAAAGGGGTCAATTCCCCACTTGTGTTCAGAAAAAGTAGCCATTGAGGGGTTTATACAGATATTGTTGACAATCAAAGATAAATCAACAATTATATTGACATATGATTATTATAATTACTGATAATACAGATGTAACTTACATTTGTGTTTATCTTATGAAGATGACATTTGACCTTACAGCATATGATGTTTGAAAGCATTGTGAGAAAGAAGGTCAAAATGTTGACAATATGCAATTATACTTCTCACAATGCTTTTGAATTAAAATCATTGTGCATTTTCTAATTCTTAAGATTTAACTGTTTTGCAAGATGTGGATTATTTTAAAGCATCGCAGTGGTCCTGATGGCTTCCAGAATTCTCGACCCTAATTTCCTAAGAATAGTCGACCCCAATTTAGACCCGAGTTTATATAGGTGTGAATGGATGATGGTTATTTTGTTGTATAATCACTACATTTAGATAATAATTAATGTAATAATGATGTATGTTTTAACATTGTTATAAATTATCCTATATCATGGTTTTCAAAGTATTCTTAAGATTTGAGGTATTGTTTGATAGAGGACATTTCCTCCTTTTCTAACAATCATCCTTATTCATTAATATAACAATACCTTAGCCAGAAGTCAACCTGTCATGTACATATTCTCCTTTTCTCACCAAATGTTTTCAAAGTCGTCTGCAGCAGATTAACTATTTAGAACACATCAAGATCATTTAAATAATCAATCAACAGGTAAGTAAGTATCAATAATCAGTCTTTTGTTTATGACACCTGTGTGTTAAACCATCCATTCACACCTATATAAACCGATAATGCCAATGGGGTCGAGAATTCTTTGGGTCGAGATTTCTGGCTACCATCCTGACATGCACATAATTTTTGATTATCACATCCTTTTTTCACTTGTAAAAACATTTTTAAAAATTTTGTTTACATTCTTTTTTCACTTGTAAAAACATTTATAACAATTTTGTTCAGAACACACAGCACAAGGCATGCCTATATAAATCCGTCTCGGCCACGATATGTGTCTCCAGTCAAGTCATTTAAAAAACTTGTTCAAACTTCCTTTTTTGGACACTGATATATGTCTCTTGAATACACTGGGGACGTTTCTTCTTGGGTTCTTTAAGCCTAAAAAGCTGTTAGTTTTAACCAGGGACACTATATTATAGTGTCCCTGTTTTAACTGATTAGCCATTAGTCTTAAATATTCCGTCCACATTGCAAATACGGAAGCGTCCTGATGCCAATTCATAATGTTCTATAAAAAAGAATAACTCCAACGTAGGAGATAAAAAAAAATGTTCACCACTAAAAAATGAAGTGGATGCCATGCAGTAGACACGTAATATATTACGTCATTAAATGTGTAAACAATCTGCCAGCATGCCCACTGAGTTTTGAGATTTTGGGTACATGTACCCACTGCCTTTGGAAATTTGGGGTACACAGTAACAATAAGGGGTACAGATATAATAAACAAGGAAATGTTGATTTTGTTCTTTTTTATCATCTCCCTCTCCACATTCAAGGAAAAGACAAAAACTTAACAGATTGACTAATTAAAGAGAAAGTACAAATAAGATTATCATTGAGAGTAGATAAAAGTATGTGCAATATATCCCTCTCCCACAGTGTATTTAAAATGTGTCTGTTGTAGACAACAGCATGCCCACTGAGTTTTGAGATTTTGGGTACATGTACCCACTGCCTTTGGAAATTTGGGGTACACAGTAACAATAAGGGGTACAGATATAATAAACAAGGAAATGTTGATTTTGTTCTTTTTTATCATCTCCCTCTCCACATTCAAGGAAAAGACAAAAACTTAACAGATTGACTAATTAAAGAGAAAGTACAAATAAGATTATCATTGAGAGTAGATAAAAGTATGTGCAATATATCCCTCTCCCACAGTGTATTTAAAATGTGTCTGTTGTAGACATTCTGCACTCGAGAATTTCGAAGAACACTTCTAAAAATAGATTTACTTTCTTATGTGTTATTTTTGTGATATTTATGCATAGGGACTTGGGGTCATATTTATTTCTTACATCATACAGTAAGCGTGGGAGTTTCTGATCACTAACGAAACAAATAGTGATAGCTAGAAGAAAGGAATTGAGAATTTAAAAGAAACTTTTTGCATTTTAATGGCAAAATATCCCACCTTTCATCTTATATTTGTTGTCTGTCACACACATGAACATTGTTTTAGTGTTTAATTTAGTTTAGTTATAAATACATGTCTCTGATTTGGGTCACAGGTTGTATGTTCAACCAATTTTTGCATCGATCTTTGACCGTCCAAAGGAGTTTTGTCAGAAGGACTGACGACTTTAGTAGGTCTGTGAAGCATTGCCATTGATCTAGTGAAACAAATTTACCACGAAGAGCATCTTAGGTCAGACAGTTGTCCTATCGACAGGAACATCCGTCTATGAATGCAAAACATTCAAATTTACAATACAGCTAGATCTTACCTACAAGAACACCAAAATGATATTGTTTGTGTTAATATATGTTACGAAAACGAGAGGGATAACAATTCTTACCTAAAACAAAGGGAATCGTAGCCGATAGGTTCTGGTTATCAGCCTTTACTGTAAACTAAAAAGTTATTGCCGTTATCTCGGAAACCAGCTTGATTTGGACGGAAGTGACGTCGGCCGGATATGAATAAATGTCGGCCATGGTTCCCTGCTTTGTCCTATGTAATTTCATTTGGATTTCATGAGCTGGGCCGTTGTATCTTTGCACCCAATTTTTTTCCATACTGAATATAGGAAATTTCCCCTTATTAAGGTTAAACCTCATAACGAGCTATGCTCGTTATTATTAAAGACGTTTGTGCTTTGTGAGTGTTTCTGCTTCATCATACATGTATATACATATTATATTTATATTTACAGTTCTGTAATACAGTTCTCATCCAAGTTATTCATATATATTTCTAAAAGATATGCGTTTTTATGAGTGTTTCTACAACATTAAGTAAATATCTTTTGTTCTGTTATTTTATTCATCATAAGTTGAATTGTCACTGTAACCTGACAGACCCTGTAAGTGAATACAGGGACGCGTGAAAAGCACATATAATCCTTTCCAAAATACCAATGCACTTTGAATCATCTACAACAAACGACACTTGAGAATATTATGACAGGAGAACGGATTTCTCACGATAATTTCATGGATTTTCAATGAGTACATATGTACTATTCTTTATATATATATAAGATAGTTTCAATTCGTTTTGCATAGGTGTTTTCAAAGTCGTCTACTGCATGTTTGGTGAATGTGGGAATGTGGGAATGGGTAAAAAGAAGCTAAGTCGGTGTTCATAACTCCACCCTTATGCACAAAAACCCATTTCGTTCAATGAGGAAGGAGGCCTGTTGTAACCGGAAATTGTTTAGAAACAAACTGGGTTTTTCGCGGAACATGTTTCGGTTTCAATGTATACTGAATGCAGGGCTGTAATTGTTGTCGTATCATTTAAGGGGAATGTCTTGCGTTTTAGGAGGGGCTGTTATGATTTATGAATTGTGTACATCTTTTATGATTATCAGTTATTATTTCCTGGTGCCCTATGTTAATGCTAGTTATTTCCTTGTGTTTTGTACGATACGAATCAATCTGTTTCAGGTACACTGGCTTCAAATGATATGCCTTTTTAAGAAAATGGTTCGAATTTTACGATATATTTAGGATTATTATGTTTCAGTAGCGATATCGGGTTTGGTAATGTACTACGAGGGTTGACGATTGATATCTAGCGAGACCGAAGGTCCACAGCCTTGAGTAGACAATACGAAGTCAAATATCGCTACTGTAACATAATTTTCCTTTTATTAAATACCTGGTATAACTTTTAAGACAGAACTAAGAAAACATATACACAATTCTTTGTTTTAAATTACGAAATAGCACAAAATTCGATAAAATAGAATTTATGATTGGCGTGTAAGTTACTTTATTTTGAATGATGGGAATGGAGTCCCATATTTCAGTGACGTATCATTACTATATTTGGTACGATATTAGCCTTTGTTGTGGGTACTCAAAATAATTGTCTCAGCCATTTAAGTATTGCCATGGCATGTTTTATGACTTAGTTGTGAATAGTTTTAACGATGACGGATTGTGACTTATTTCAACAGTTTTCATCAGTATTGTTTTATGTACATGTATTTAATGACACAAATTCATGTTGACTAATATAACTAATCATTGTATCTGTTTCCTGAATAGTAATAAGTTAGGTTTTCTCAGCATAGTAATTGTGTTGACAAATATAAATGTATAAACGTTGTTTTTTAAAATACTATTATGTTTTCTGAAAAGTAGTATACTAACCACTCGATTAGATCATTTCGGGATGATATATTTGTATGTGAACTATTAAATATGATTAGATTAAAAGTATCAAACATGAAATGCCTCTTACCTGCTTGCTTGTACATATACATTCGGCTTGATTTAGAGTAACCCGTGGTTCCGGTTGTTAACATAAAGGACTGTCAGTCCAGATGTCTGCAGTTCAAAACTCGGTCCGGATACCGGAACCTGCAGAGGTGCTTTTAATGGTCTCACGCCGAGCCCCGGTAGCTCAGTCGGTAACGGGGTTGGGAGCTAGAAACCAAGCTCGGCCAGCAATCTCTCTGACGTTTGACAAAGGTCAATGCGACAAGCGTCACGCGTCTTCCACCAATTTGCTGATAGCAAAAGAGGGAAAGCCATATTTACTACCGTTTTTAAAGCGTCTGGTATGATCCGTTCGAGGATCGAACCTCCGAACGCTCTACCACTTTCATGGCAAGGCAGTCGTAATGTTAACCCCACAATCCTGAGTGTCAAGGATAAAAAGCCATATTACTACCATTTTCAGGTGCAGCCGGATTCGGTTCAAGTAGCAATGTGGATCACGTTTGTAACTTTCGTAAAGTTGACTCGACACTTGCCGATTCTTTTAAAGCATTCTACGAGCGTCAAACGAATAGTGTCGTGTTAATCCCGAAAATATTACAATTTTTTAGATGTGGGAGGTACGGATTTTATAAAATATCAAGATGCTGTTTATGTTGGTGACGTCCTTTCCGGTCAAGAGCGTGCTATGTTACCTTTATCAAGATCGAAATATTAAGTGTTGTTTCGTTAATAAACAGCGCATTGTCGGTATTTCTGAAAGGGGTAAATTAAGTTAAATGAAGTTAAAATGATAGTATTGTGTTCGGTTAAATTAAAATTTAATGAATTAAACGTCTTGATTTAAGATCATCATCAGTAGATAAAAATGTTACTTTTCAACATGTTGATGCATTTATCATGTCTGTGGGGATATTCCCTCTAACTGTAAGATCATTCCTACGACGATGTTCCAACTCACTGATAAAAGAATTCTTTGACTTTCGTCAAGTATAGTGTTGACTGAGCTTGGAGTGAACTTTCAAGTCATGGATTGACAATCCTGTCACTTATCAATTGAGCTATAGGCGTAAATGGGTTATTGCACAAAGTAGTATCTATCTTTTGAGAAGGGAAATAAATATACTGAGACTAGATTCACTTGCGGAAACTTTCAGGGGCCTTGCCTTAATTCATATTATAATTTATAAATAGAGGTTATAAAAGTACATGTAATGCATTCGAGCTCCATATTTTCCCAGTGGTAATCGACGTTTTTTTTTATATTTATTTATCTTGGCAGGGAAATGATTAAACATCTTTAAAAAAAGAAATGCTCAATTGTATAATGATTCTGAAATGGGTTTTTGTGTTATTAACGCTTGTAGTATCACTTATTGACGTAAGGCATACAACGTTCTTCCGCAAAACTTCAAGTGTCGGTGCAGTAAGAAACAATTGTAGTCATTTAAAATATGAAACGTGTTTGCTTAGATGTAAAACCGAATTCACGAACCTAGAAATCAATTTAGTAATGTCCTCCCGACTATATATATATAGCAGATGAAGCTGAAGAAACGCGAATTCTCTAGAATAGAGATAATTTGATTAAAATGTCTTTAGTTTACATCGAATGCAAAACGGTGTTTTGAATCCTGATATCCGCCTCTCCAAAAGTCAATAGTGAATCTTCATCGTCCATATATCCATTTCTGGCTCGACAAATTTGCACGCCGTTTTAAACATAAGTTAAGTTATTTCAAGACGACAGTTCATTTATTCACAATCTCTGGGTAAAATAGAACAAGACGAATTTTGATGCCGAGCACGATTTTGAAGCATGACTTAAAGGAAGCAGATGCAGTTCAGTACATTTAAATAATCTGTGCAAGCAGACAGGATCTAAATAGTTTGAACAAGAATGCCAAATGTCACTTTAGTTTAAATAAGAAGGCCAATATGTGCTATATTGCTCACCTGTCTACCATAGTATATACTAAAAAGTTACCAAGAGCTGAAAGGGTCAGATTTGACGTAGGGATTAGACGTTGTATATGCTAATATATATGCGATATTCAACATGTAAAGTTTAGTCGTGAAATTCCAAGTTTAGTCGTGAAATTCCAAGTTTAGTCGTGAAATTCCAAGTTTAGTCCTGAAACCCTATGGTTTACAGTTTTCTGAACATTGACTGCAACTAGAATGTGTCATAGAAGCTAAAGTTTCTTATTTTTTACCAATAAACTGTTTCAAATCGGCTCTAACTAGACCAATTAGATAAAAAGAACATAGGTGCTGAAATATTAGTTATAAGTTAAGTGTGACACAAGCTTTGGAAGGAGAGGGGAAAGTATTTTCTCCTTCAAGTTTAGCAGAGATGTGGTAACAAAAACGGGAGTATATAAACGAACAAAAAATAAATTTTAACAAGTTTAAAGATATTAATATCGAAATTGAGCATATTAGAAATTTAAAAAATAACAACACATGTATAGTCAACATATTGTAAAAATACAATGGTCTGAATGAACAAATTATATTGGGAGGATCGTTTTAAGTTTAGAAATACAACATTTTTTTATAATTAGGTCCGTAAACCAAACTATTAAAAAAACCGTGGCCTATAAAGTTGGGGGAAAAGTGATAATTATTTCTTAGCTTTGAAGAATCGGGTCGTCAGACTGGTAAACCAATTCATTAAAAAAAGCGTAGCCTATGAAGTTGGGGAAAGGTTATTAAATACACATTAAATGTGTCTAAAGTTTTGCAATAACGGTAGTAAACATACGCATTATTTTAACTTGTTGTTTCTTCAATCAGTCAATACAATTCATTGATTTATAAAGGTTGGTTTAATTTCAAACATATTACAGAGTTTTCTTTACAATAATAATTTTGGTTGCTCCCTATTCGATTACTCATCCCCATGGTACACATTAAAACCTGTTTAATAGTGATACCGCGTTTCCACGCGGTGTCAATAAAAAGCAGTTCTAGGCTAGACAATAAGCATTTCCCAACTACACAACACCACGACCGCCGCGACTGGGGATTGAACTCGGGACGTCCTGTTCCAAATATCCGACGCTAACAACTCGGCGTGGCTTAAAGTATTCGGATAACGATGACAAAATTTCAAAGAGGAGAACCTAAAAAGTGAGATATATAAAGTTTGTCGCTAAACAGACACATATCTCTCGGACATTCCATATAAATTGAGTTCCCGTTTATCAACGGTGTATCGACCTTTAAATCAGGTGTCACTTTATACAGAGTGATATCACGACCCGCACAAATGTACATATTGCGGTTTTCGTCACATGTGATACCATACGGCCATGACTCGTCGATAACAATGTTCGACATCCTCTGACCGTGTGTGTTAAAACATCGGACCAATTTGTAATGTATATCAGTTATTGGACAACGGAAATATACGGAGAGGGAAACTTACAACACGGCTGATATCTGTATTAAAGGTTCTTAGAATTTCCCCGTTTAAAGATATCATATGTACAGAAAAGTCTGAAATATCCGGATTAGGGGTCTCTTCACAGAGTGCAAAGAGTGTTTCATCCCTATAATCAATGCTGTGATATTTACTATCGGTTTTAAAGACTTTGAGTTTGGTTGCAGGAACGGTTTCAATATCTACAAGAGAAAGTTGATGCAACGCATCAATGTCGCCGGAAATGCATACTGCAGTTATGCATAACACTAACATTATAGTACTTGAATAAACAGTTATCAACTGAGGGGCATATTGGAACATCAGGGGCGGGGTCAAGTGAAAATGTATCATAACTTGCATTGTTTTGTCAACGAAGTGAATGATAATTGAAGCCTTTCATTGTTTATGATCAATCTCCATTCCAAAGTAGGTTGACCATACACACAGCCAACTAATTATTGATCATACACAGTAATGGAAATGAGTAATCTTGACAATCATTAGTCTTAGTATGTATACAGTGCTTTCATTAAGGAATAATTATAAGATTTGTGAATTACACATACACTTTTCAAGATGTTTGTCAGAATATTTGAATTCTATCATTTATCAATAAAACCACAAAACAGACAATTTAAGATTTGCATGCAATAGCACGTCATTTTATGTTTCCCCTATTAAAGTCAACATTGGACACCTTTGCAGCAATTTACCTTTAAAACAATGAGATAAGGGTTATATCGCTGAAGACATGAGTTTTCTCTTTTTCTCAAAATGATATTAGCTTGGCATCCTAATTATATCATACCTTAACAAATGATGAAATGTAATCCAATATTTACAAATAAGACCACCTTCGAAATATAATATCAGCTAAACAGTTAAATCTCATTGAAATTGTTTTATAATTTAAACTTAATTTCGAACATAAACTGAGCCCTACAACATGTTAATCTCCTTCCTTTTTTATAATGAAAATAACAAACTACTCATGTTTTAAAATTATATTATGATGAGCGCCCTTGTGTCAATGATGCATAACAATATGCAGATCGGAAGCAATAAGCCTTTAGGGAATTTAATGACACATTTAAAATTGTCAAGAACGAAATAATTTTGTACGAAAGACCCGATTCGTGACCTACATTCTTCTTCGCAGAGGTGTCGTTCTTGAAACTCTCTTTATAGGCAGAGAGTGTTCGTTCAAAGTCATTTTTCTATTAAAACCAGTTTTATCTCGGTTTGTTCTTTTCTTCATCTGTTTCGAACCAAATAAACATTTTAAATCACCTATAATTTACTATTTGTAAGTGAGTGTAAAGAGCGGCTCTCTGCAAAGGAGATTGATCTACGCAGTTGGTATTCGCGAGTCACGCGATCAACAGTTTTAGCTTAGAAACAGTTCATATTTTAGATATACATGGATAAACATTATAAAATGAATTCCTCACAAATCAAGACATCTCTTTGAACATGAAAATAACATTCAGTAAGTTAAGATTGCTATTTTAAAGGAGAATTCGACGTGATTTTTACTTGATATTGACACATAATTTCAGTCTGCTTGCTGCAAGTCTCATGGGGACGGTTTTGTCTTCGTAAATAAAACCCCAAAAAAAGAGATGCGAGTCAAAATAAAGAAACTACTAATACTTAAAACATCGGAATATTTATTTAATTTTAGATGCGTCATAACTTAGTGTTTTTAAATAAACGTAATTGTAATATGTTCAAGACATTTAAATTTGGTTTTTTCTAATAATAACTCCTCCTCCCATGTGATTTCCGAAAACCTATTAAAAATAGAAGTCGCGGGCTCCTGCCCGGCGACTAATAAGCATAATGAACCGTTGTCCGGGACACGTTACTGCTAATACATATTTACATTCATTATCGGATCCTCTACCGGTGAATAATTTTCCCATTTTAGCAAATGTTTTGTCATGCTGAAATGCTGTGATGTCGTAAGGTTAAGAACCAAGTCGTATATACCGCTTGATTATGTTACTACCTGTGTTAAACATCTTGATACAGAAGTTAAAACAGTCGCAAACAAACCATCGCGTTACATCCACCCCACATAATCCCGTAATCCAACAATCTGTTTTGTCTAATTCATGCTTAACATTTATTCGATTGCAAACAGCGTTATGCTCTTCCTGAAATTCCTCATAAGGGTCCATTTCGCTCTGCAATGGAAACAAAAGCCTGTGAATACCTTCCGTATTAGTCTTGTCATCACTGTTTTCATCCATGCACCCGTGACGTTCATGTCCCTTGAAACAAGACATGCACAATAACGTTTCACAATCATAGCACATATGTAAAGCAATGTTTCCCGTGGTGTACGTTCTTTTATTCAAACAGACGTCACAAAGTAAGATATCGGTATTTTGTTGCTGTCTTTTAAGATCTGGGTTTCTGTCTGTCAAGTCTGTTTCCCTGATAGCATTGAACGATAGTTTTCTATCACCAGTAGATGTGTCTGGGTATATTCTTGCCATGGTCTCACAGTCTCTGAATATAAATGATTTACTTTATTGATAAGTGTTTAACGTCGTTTTCAACAATGTTTCAGCCATTTCACGACAACCAGTTCACTTACTCATGAGTTGAATGGCTTTCCAATAATAATACGCAGTACAACAGTATTTCTAAGCAACTGTCTGCTTTCTTACATAGACTGTTAGCCCATTGGTGGAATACGAATGACGCTTGTCACAGTGACTCTAGCAAACGTCGGAAAGAATGTTTGCCGATCTTGACTCCTGCTTTATCAGTACGCGTCGCTATCGACTATGCGACCGGAGCTCGGCGAAAGATTACTATACAAATGAGTAAAATGAATCACGGGGTCGGTCGACATCGCATAAAATTATACCCTGCAATATTATTTAGGTGATGCTTTTTTCTTGTGAAATGAAATCACATGATAAAACCATAGGTCCGTCCAATACAAACGGAATACTCGACAACTACCGCTTCTCTATGGGTTAATCCTGTATGTATATGAGTGATCTGCACTGTATTATACCTAACGAGTTTGTAGGCGACAATTCCATCTGTTGATGAAAATGTCAATCTGAGAAGACCTGTACGAGCGAACTAAACTTAGGTCTGGTTTTAATAAAAATATTCAATACAGAGATGAGTACTCGCTTTCGTCATTGCTAACTCTTTTTCAGCGAACTACGAATAATGTTACAGAAAAACATACTACTACTTCTACTACTACTACTACCATAACTACTACTACAACTACAACGTTTACTACTACCATAACTATTACTACTACGACTACCTTTACTACTATTTATACAACTACGACTACGACTACTACTACTCCAGTAAAACCAACTACTACTATTACTATAACTACTACTGTTTGACGAACTGCTACGGAAATATCCGTGAGCTGATGGTAAAATACGGCGCATGCGCGATCAAGACGATTAACACGGCGCATGCGCAAGCCCATTGCACCAGTGACAGTTTTTTCACAACCAATATATATATGCACCCGCGCAATAACGAGTTTTGCACAGATATTTCAACAAATAGTACCAGTTACGCGAATGAACTGATAAAACAGTCTGCATTATGATATGGACTCGCTCAATCACAACACCGGTTATGGTGGATTGGTGGGCAAGGCATATATCCTAGCTTAGTACTGGTGTGTTTACCCTGGGATCAGAAACAAGTTAACTGTCGCCGTGATAAAACTGATGTTATGTTGAAAACGACGTAAAACCCCAATGAATCAGACAAACTATCACGAGACGCGACCACATTCCAGGACCAGGTGGTTTTATTCCGTTAAATAAAAGTTGTATATACTCTCTGTTAACCGGTAACACAGCCTCACTTGTTTCATTTTTATTGGTCGTTATATTATACAGAACGACCGCCTCGGTGGTGTAGCGGTAGAGCGTCCGCATCGGGTGCGGGATGTCCCGGCCAAGATCCCCGGACGGGCTTTCCCTTCTTCGATCCGGATTGCGGTGTTAGCCTTAAGACCTCCTTGTCGCTCAGAGTTGCGGGTTACCATTACGACTGATTGGCTTGGACCAGTAGTACAGGTAACTCACCCAGAAAAGGTTGTGATATAACAAAATAAACACACACAAAAATCAATAGCATACAGAATAGGGATTCAAAATGGCATGGCTCAATTCGACAAACCACCACGGTTAATCAGTGGTAGAGCATCCGCCTCGCGTACGGGAGGTTGCGAGGTCGATCACCGGGTGGATCACACATTATACTTGTGTGGTGTAGTAGCTGAAACATTGGTCTAGTAGTTGAAGCAGTGGTGTATAAGTTGTAGCATGGTGTAGTAGCTAAAGCAGTGGTGTAGTAGCTGAAGCAGTGATGTAGTAGCTGAATCAGTGGTGTAGTAGTTGAATCAGTGTTGTAGTAGCTGAAGCAGTGATGTTGTAGCTGAAGCAGTAATGTAGTAGTTGAATCAGTGTTGTAGTAGCTGAAGCAGTGATGTTGTAGCTGAAGCAGTGGTGTAGTAGCTGCATTAGTGGTGTAGTAGCTGAAGCAGTGGTGTAGTAGTTGAAGCGGTGGTGTAGTAGTTCAAGCATTGGTGTAGTAGTTGAAGCAGTGGTGTAGTAGTTGAAGCGGTGGTGTAGTAGTTGAAGCATTGGTGTAGTAGTTGAAGCAGTGGTGTAGTAGCTGCATTAGTGGTGTAGTAGCTGCATTAGTGGTGTAGTAGTTGAAGCAGTGGTGTAGTAGTTGAAGCAGTGGTGTAGTACCTGAAGCAGTGATGTACAGTCGAACCTCGTTAAACCGGACGCCGTTAATCCGGAACATTCGCGATCCGGACATATTTTTTACACATATAATCCGTTTCGTTAGTCCGGAAGTCCAAACAGTAATGTATATGACTGTACAGCATACAGAAAATATAGACAGTATATATGTTTTTACTCAATTAGTCTGTGTCATTGCTTTCTGTAGTGTCCGTTTGTCCTAAAAGGTGTTAAAGCTGTACACAATGTAATAGCCTAAGGCTGTTCAATAATCTGCAAGCGTGTGTCATTGTTTACTTTGATTAGCAGCCATAAAATAGCAGCCAAATTGTCAAACAGATCTAAACTGATTTTGAGACTAAAATTTCGATATTTTGACCCAGAGACAAGTGTAGATCTGACAAAAATAATAAGTTGTTCAATATTTTTATATGTTGACGTTCATTTTTTCATAAACGTACATGTTTACGTACTGGTTATCTATGTGTTGTAAATCTCATGATAAAGCTTTGCTTACGACAAACAGTATCTAGAGGTAAATGGTAAATACAATATCGCTGACAGTTTGCAAAGCTATTTTGAATGAATTTCCCTCAATTATAATCATGTATCCGCGCAATATCTGGGGAAATATTGGGTCCCATTCTTTGACTCCTATTGTTATGCCAAGACGAAAATTTGGCGTAGGCAAAATAAGAAATCGTTAATCCGGAAGATTCGCAATCCGGACTTTTTTCTCTGGGAACCAAAGTGTCCGGATTAACGAGGTTCGACTGTATTAGTTAAATCAGTGATGTAGTAGCTGAATCAGTGATGTAGTAGCTAAAGCAGTGATGTAGTAGCTGAAACATGATGTAGTAGCTGAAGCAGTGATGTAGTAGTTGAAGCAGTGATGTAGTAGCTGAAACAGTGGTGTAGTAGCTGAAGCAGTGATGTAGTAGCTAAAACAGTGGTGTATTAGTTCAAGCATTGGTGTAGTAGTTGAAGCAGTGGTGTAGTAGCTGAAGCAGTGGTGTAGTAGCTGAAGCAGTGATGTAGTAGCTAAAACAGTGGTGTAGTAGTTCAAGCATTGGTGTAGTAGCTGAATCAGTGGTGTAGTAGCTGAAGCAGTGGTGTGGAAGCTGAAGTGGATCGAATAATGTTTCCCAAATATCGTGCAATTCATTTTCAAAATCGACGAACTGGTATAATATCTATGTCGATTACAAGTCGATTACATTTCACAAAAACGACGATGCAGTGGCGCATTATCTTAAGTTGACCTATTGATGTATTCATAGATATCAGACAATTAAATGTCACACTAGCGAAGATTAAGTTGTAATATATATCTAAAGTGGACCGAATCATGTGTTTCTTGTTATCGGTAAAATATTAATGACAAATACTTCCCCAGGAATTGAGAACGCTTAATGAGTATAAGCAGGACACCAGTCAAATACTGTTTAAATTGACGTAAAACATAAAACAAAAATACACATTCGTTCAAGGTTAAGGTAATATGTTTCATTGGGGTTTTACGACGTTTTCAACATTATGTCAGTTATATAACAGCGACAGTTCACTTGTGCATGATCCCTGGGTAAACAAATCAGTACTAGGCTAGAAAATGTGTCTTGTCCAATGAGCACTCCACCATGACCGTAGTGCCCTGACTAGGGATCGAACCCGAGACACCCTGTTTCAAATCCCAATGTGAAGGTAAACATCTTGGTGATAAACAAGTTCCCTACGACTTCAAAGGCCTCTGCATTTGAAATCATCTAAAATATTATTATTTTTTAATTTTTGCTTCAGCTTGTAGCTCTTTTTTCCCCTCGTCATAAGTTTGAGGGGGTCGGGTAGCCGTCCTACATCACACCTTACAAAACATTAAGTAGTTATTCAAAATAAAATGTTAGAAAAAATATAAATAACGAATTTAGTAAACAAGGTATTCTGATAAGGGTGTACTATGTTTAGTATGTTTATATAAAATACAATACAAATCATAAGTATCACTTTCATGAATGTGCCTTTATTAAGTTACAAACAATAATGTACAAAGAAAACACGTAATCATTAACGCAAGGAAAGAAATATAATTTAACTCTATTATATACAGAACAAGACAAAAAGAATTAAATGTATTATATACTATTATATACAGAACAAAATCATTTCAAGGACAGGTAATATATATTCCTCATTTACCTTTTTCTACGTACAAACGGCTTCTTATTCCTGTGCAGCAGACAGCTTTTGAATACATTGTCACAAAGAAGAAATTGCTCCAAACGAGCGACTGTTCCTTATGACACAATTATATCAATCATTTTCAATAATTATTCTCTCATTTATCGAGATTTTTGATTTTTTTCGGTCGATGTTTTCAAAGTCTTCTATAGCGATTGTGTAGTAAGTGGGAAAGAGTTACTCTCCGATCAAGTAATGGGCTAGTCCTACTTTCGTTTTGGATTATAGGAAACGCAAAGTAGGGTTAGATAAATAAACGTGTGTAAAACCGGAATAAAGAGAATGCATTCGTACAGTTAACGTCACATACGCATAGGACAATCATCTAACATAACAAGGAAAATAAAGGTAAATTGTATTTCATTTTTATTTACGAATTTATATTTGTTGATATGGGAGCTTTACGTATAGAGGATAATATGATCCAAATAGGCGAGTTCTCTTCTCGCCATAATGCTGTCTTATTTTCTTTTTCTTTTTTACAAATAATTTTAATCAACTACCTTTAACCGGAGATACAAGGATGACCACATTTGAGCCGTCGCGCGAGAAAACCAACATTGTGGACTCGGCGCAATATATCGACCCGGATCAGCATAAGCATGCTGCATCCCAAACAGACACTTTTCGCCTCCTGTGGATTTTCTGTTTTAGGAATCATTACCCTATACCTCTAGCTCCCTGAGACGGAATGTGTCGGCCCGGATTAGCCTGCACGGACTGCGGCGGCTAATCTGGGTCAATACATTACGCATAGACAATACTATTGGTTTTCTCGTGTTACGGCTAATTTGTTAGTACTATAGATTACTATCCGATATATGTATGATTTCTTTTGGGGCTGTGTAACTGTTCGTCAACAGTGTGTATAATAGTGTATCCTCATGGGCCGGAAGCCTAAATGAGCAAATTCTTTATTTGTCGCAATGTTTTCAAAAGTCGTCTGGTGTTGATGCGTCAAACAGCGTCTTTATTTTTTAATAGGTTTTCAATGTAGGTTAATTGAAATAACAAGTTTAATGTCGGTCTCACACAATATTGAAAAAGAGTTTACAAAGTTGTTGAAAACAGAACTACACTCAAACTTGTCTTGGGCAGCCTGCCACCCAATTGAGAGTCAACATGAGGATGCTGAAGTCAGGTGGTTGTTTAATACAGGACAACACTTTGCATTCAAATATTACATTTAACTGGCATACACGTTGGCTGTTTAATACAGGTCAAACATTTGCACTTAGTTATAACATTCAACTGGCTGCTTAATACAAGTTGGCTGTTTACCGGAGGTGATAGCTGACACAATATTAGCTGTACATGTCTACTTGTCTTTACAAACAGTGTTATCACAGGTTGATCCGAATGAACTGGGTTAACGTGACTAACCAATTTTCGGAAAACAATAGGAGTGATCGACGAGTGATCGACGAGATAACTTTTGAGTGGATAAGTCCTTATCGTAGTTATTTAAGACGTAATCACCACCTCTGACCTCTAGTCATTTAATGTTTATGCAAAAGTATGCACTGATTAAAGAGTACTTTATTTTATTCAAAGTAAGTGCTAAATGGTCTATGTGAGAAGCCAGCCATTTACCCTGAAATATCTATCTATAGAAAACAGGTTTCGAAAAAAAGCCACCTGGAAACGTACCTTGCTGTGACATACGATACTGCCTTTCGTTCAGTAAAGCAATTTGGTAGCGCATGACTTGTCACGTATCGTATCAGACTTAAAAACTCTACTTTAATTGTTGGAAAATTCAAGTTAACGCATGGCTGTCTCCTGTGGTTTAACATAATAACGGATATTTGAATATCCCAATGGAGTCTCGCCCTGGCGTATCGAATAATCAGGAAAGTTGTAGTCAGAGTATCGGGGATAGCTGCATATTTCCTACCTAATTAAGGTTTATTGCCGCTTTCAACAATTGTTTAGTTTATATCACGGCGGTTCTTTTGTAAGTAACCAGTACGACTGATACATTTATCCTAACACCAGCCAGTCAGTCGTAATACTAACCTCGCAACTCTTAGCGCCAAGGAGGGTAGTAATTACAACAATTTTAAAGTGTATCGGGGATAGCTGTAGACAGTGTATCGGGGATAGTTGTAGTCAGTGTATCGGGGATAGTTGTAGTCAGTGTATCGGGGATAGTTGTAGTCAGTGTATCGTGGATAGCTGTAGTCAGTGTATCGTGGATAGCTGTAGTCAGTGTATCGGGGATAGCTGTAGTCAGTGTATCGAGGATAGTTGTAGTCAGTGTATCGGGGGATAGTTGTAGTCAGTGTATCGTGGATAGCGGTAGTCAGTGTATCGTGGATAGCTGTAGTCAGTGTATCGGGGATAGTTGTAGTCAGTGTATCGGGGATAGTTGTAGTCAGTGTATCGAGGATAGCTGTAGTCAGTGTATCGGGGATAGTTGTAGTCAGTGTATCGTGGATAGCTTTAGTCAGTGTATCGTGGATAGCTGTAGTCAGTGTATTGGGGATAGTTGTAGACAGTGTATCGAGGATAGCTGTAGTCAGTGTATCGGGGATAGTTGTAGTCAGTGTATCGGGGATAGTTGTAGTCAGTGTATCGTGGATAGCTTTAGTGAGTGTATCGTGGATAGCTGTAGTCAGTGTATTGGGGATAGTTGTAGACAGTGTATCGAGGATAGCTGTAGTCAGTGTATCGGGGATAGTTGTAGTCAGTGTATCGAGGATAGCTTGTAGTCAGTGTATCGGGGATAGCTGTAGTCAGTGTATCGGGGATAGCTGTAGTCAGTGTATCGGGGATAGTTGTAGACAGTGTATCGAGGATAGCTGTAGTCAGTGTATCGGGGATAGCTGTAGTCAGTGTATCGGGGATAGTTGTAGTCAGTGTATCGGGGATAGTTGTAGACAGTGTATCGAGGATAGTTGTAGTCAGTGTATCGGGGATAGCTGTAGTCAGTGTATCGAGGATAGTTGTAGTCAGTGTATCGGGGATAGCTGTAGTCAGTGTATCGGGGATAGCTGTAGTCAGTGTATCGGGGATAGCTGTAGTCAGTGTATCGAGGATAGTTGTAGTCAGTGTATCGAGGATAGCTGTAGTCAGTGTATCGGGGATAGTTGTAGTCAGTGTATCGGGGATAGCTGTAGTCAGTGTATCGGGGATAGCTGTAGTCAGTGTATCGGGGATCAGTTATATCACGGCGGTTCCTTTGTAAGTAATCAGTACTACTGATCCATTTATCCTGACACCAGCTCAGTCTGTCCAAGTGCTAACCCCGTGACCCTTAGCGCCAAGGAGGGCACTAATACTACAATTTTAGGACTTTGGTATGGACGAGTGGAGTGAGGTCGACATAACTAGTAACATCAATAAGATCAGTACTCTACATCTACATACGGTTAGAGTGTATTGATTGAGCGTACTGAGTATGTGGGTAGCGGGTTCGATCCACGGTCGGTCATACCAAAGTCCTTAAATTGTGTAGTGATTTAGTGCCCCTTGGCGCTAAGGGTCACGGGGTTAGCACTTGGACAGACTGGCTGGTGTCAGGATAAATGGTTCAGTAGTACTGATTACTTACAAAGGAACCGCCGTGATATTAACTGATCCCCGATACACTGACTACAGCTATCCCCGATACACTGACTACAGCTATCCCCGATACACTGACTACAACTATCCCCGATACACTGACTACAGCTATCCTCGATACACTGACTACAACTATCCTCGATACACTGACTACAGCTATCCCCGATACACTGACTACAGCTATCCCCGATACACTGACTACAGCTATCCCCGATACACTGACTACAACTATCCTCGATACACTGACTACAGCTATCCCCGATACACTGACTACAACTATCCTCGATACACTGTCTACAACTATCCCCGATACACTGACTACAACTATCCCCGATACACTGACTACAGCTATCCCCGATACACTGACTACAGCTATCCTCGATACACTGTCTACAACTATCCCCGATACACTGACTACAGCTATCCCCGATACACTGACTACAGCTATCCCCGATACACTGACTACAGCTATCCTCGATACACTGACTACAACTATCCCCGATACACTGACTACAGCTATCCTCGATACACTGTCTACAACTATCCCCAATACACTGACTACAGCTATCCACGATACACTCACTAAAGCTATCCACGATACACTGACTACAACTATCCCCGATACACTGACTACAACTATCCCCGATACACTGACTACAGCTATCCTCGATACACTGTCTACAACTATCCCCAATACACTGACTACAGCTATCCACGATACACTGACTAAAGCTATCCACGATACACTGACTACAACTATCCCCGATACACTGACTACAGCTATCCTCGATACACTGACTACAACTATCCCCGATACACTGACTACAACTATCCCCGATACACTGACTACAGCTATCCACGATACACTGACTACCGCTATCCACGATACACTGACTACAACTATCCCCGATACACTGACTACAACTATCCTCGATACACTGACTACAGCTATCCCCGATACACTGACTACAGCTATCCACGATACACTGACTACAGCTATCCACGATACACTGACTACAACTATCCCCGATACACTGACTACAACTATCCCCGATACACTGACTACAACTATCCCCGATACACTGTCTACAGCTATCCCCGATACACTTTAAAATTTGTTGTAATTACTACCCTCCTTGGCGCTAAGAGTTGCGAGGTTAGTATTACGACTGACTGGCTGGTGTTAGGATAAATGTATCAGTCGTACTGGTTACTTACAAAAGAACCGCCGTGATATAACTAAACAATTGTTGAAAGCGGCAATAAACCTTAATTAGGTAGGAAATATGCAGCTATCCCCGATTACTCTGACTACAACTTTCCTGATTATTCGATACGCCAGGGCGAGACTCCATTGGGATATTCAAATATCCGTTATTATGTTAAACCACAGGAGACAGCCATGCGTTAACTTGAATTTTCCAACAATTAAAGTAGAGTTTTTAAGTCTGATACGATACGTGACAAGTCATGCGCTACCAAATTGCTTTACTGAACGAAAGGCAGTATCGTATGTCACAGCAAGGTACGTTTCCAGGTGGCTTTTTTTCGAAACCTGTTTTTCTATAGATAGATATTTCAGGGTAAATGGCTGGCTTCTCACATAGACCATTTAGCACTTACTTTGAATAAAATAAAGTACTCTTTAATCAGTGCATACTTTTGCATAAACATTAAATGACTAGAGGTCAGAGGTGGTGATTACGTCCTTAAATAACTACGATAAGGACTTATCCACTCAAAAGTTATCTCGTCGATCACTCGTCGATCACTCCTATTGTTTTCCGAAAATTGGTTAGTCACGTTAACCCAGTTCATTCGGATCAACCTGTGATAACACTGTTTGTAAAGACAAGTAGACATGTACAGCTAATATTGTGTCAGCTATCACCTCCGGTAAACAGCCAACTTGTATTAGAGCAGCCAGTTGAATGTTATAACTAAGTGCAAATGTTTGACCTGTATTAAACAGCCAACGTGTATGCCAGTTAAATGTAATATTTGAATGCAAAGTGTTGTCCTGTATTAAACAACCACCTGACTTCAGCATCCTCATGTTGACTCTCAATTGGGTGGCAGGCTGCCCAAGACAAGTTTGAGTGTAGTTCTGTTTTCAACAACTTTGTAAACTCTTTTTCAATATTGTGTGAGACCGACATTAAACTTGTTATTTCAATTAACCTACATTGAAAACCTATTAAAAAATAAAGACGCTGTTTGACGCATCAACACCAGACGACTTTTGAAAACATTGCGACAAATAAAGAATTTGCTCATTTAGGCTTCCGGCCCATGAGGATACACTATTATACACACTGTTGACGAACAGTTACACAGCCCCAAAAGAAATCATACATATATCGGATAGTAATCTATAGTACTAACAAATTAGCCGTAACACGAGAAAACCAATAGTATTGTCTATGCGTAATGTATTGACCCAGATTAGCCGCCGCAGTCCGTGCAGGCTAATCCGGGCCGACACATTCCGTCTCAGGGAGCTAGAGGTTATAGGGTAATGATTCCTAAAACAGAAAATCCACAGGAGGCGAAAAGTGTCTGTTTGGGATGCAGCATGCTTATGCTGATCCGGGTCGATATATTGCGCCGAGTCCACAATGTTGGTTTTCTCGCGGCGACGGCTCAAATGTGGTCATCCTTGTATCTCCGGTTAAAGGTAGTTGATTAAAATTATTTGTAAAAAAGAAAAAGAAAATAAGACAGCATTATGGCGAGAAGAGAACTCGCCTATTTGGATCATATTATCCTCTATACGTAAAGCTCCCATATCAACAAATATAAATTCGTAAATAAAAATGAAATACAATTTACCTTTATTTTCCTTGTTATGTTAGATGATTGTCCTATGCGTATGTGACGTTAACTGTACGAATGCATTCTCTTTATTCCGGTTTTACACACGTTTATTTATCTAACCCTACTTTGCGTTTCCTATAATCCAAAACGAAAGTAGGACTAGCCCATTACTTGATCGGAGAGTAACTCTTTCCCACTTACTACACAATCGCTATAGAAGACTTTGAAAACATCGACCGAAAAAAAATCAAAAATCTCGATAAATGAGAGAATAATTATTGAAAATGATTGATATAATTGTGTCATAAGGAACAGTCGCTCGTTTGGAGCAATTTCTTCTTTGTGACAATGTATTCAAAAGCTGTCTGCTGCACAGGAATAAGAAGCCGTTTGTACGTAGAAAAAGGTAAATGAGGAATATATATTACCTGTCCTTGAAATGATTTTGTTCTGTATATAATAGTATATAATACATTTAATTCTTTTTGTCTTGTTCTGTATATAATAGAGTTAAATTATATTTCTTTCCTTGCGTTAATGATTACGTGTTTTCTTTGTACATTATTGTTTGTAACTTAATAAAGGCACATTCATGAAAGTGATACTTATGATTTGTATTGTATTTTATATAAACATACTAAACATAGTACACCCTTATCAGAATACCTTGTTTACTAAATTCGTTATTTATATTTTTTCTAACATTTTATTTTGAATAACTACTTAATGTTTTGTAAGTGTGTGATGTAGGACGGCTACCCGACCCCCTCAAACTTATGACGAGGGGAAAAAAGAGCTACAAGCTGAAGCAAAAATTAAAAAATAATAATATTTTAGATGATTTCAAATGCAGAGGCCTTTGAAGTCGTAGGGAACTTGTTTATCACCAAGATGTTTACCTTCACATTGGGATTTGAAACAGGGTGTCTCGGGTTCGATCCCTAGTCAGGGCACTACGGTCATGGTGGAGTGCTCATTGGACAAGACACATTTTCTAGCCTAGTACTGATTTGTTTACCCAGGGATCATGCACAAGTGAACTGTCGCTGTTATATAACTGACATAATGTTGAAAACGTCGTAAAACCCCAATGAAACATATTACCTTAACCTTGAACGAATGTGTTATTTTTGTTTTATGTTTTACGTCAATTTAAACAGTATTTGACTGGTGTCCTGCTTATACTCATTAAGCGTTCTCAATTCCTGGGGAAGTATTTGTCATTAATATTTTACCGATAACAAGAAACACATGATTCGGTCCACTTTAGATATATATTACAACTTAATCTTCGCTAGTGTGACATTTAATTGTTCTGATATCTATGAATACATCAATAGGTCAACTTAAGATAATGCGCCACTGCATCGTCGTTTTTGTGAAATGTAATCGACTTGTAATCGACATAGATATTATACCAGTTCGTCGATTTTGAAAATGATTTGCACGATATTTGGGAAACATTATTCGATCCACTTCAGCTTCCACACCACTGGCTTCAGCTACTACACCACTGATTCAGCTACTACACCAATGCTTGAACTACTACACCACTGTTTTAGCTACTACATCACTGCTTCAGCTACTACACCACTGCTTCAGCTACTACACCACTGCTTCAACTACTACACCAATGCTTGAACTAATACACCACTGTTTTAGCTACTACATCACTGCTTCAGCTACTACACCACTGTTTCAGCTACTACATCACTGCTTCAACTACTACATCACTGCTTCAGCTACTACATCATGTTTCAGCTACTACATCACTGCTTTAGCTACTACATCACTGATTCAGCTACTACATCACTGATTTAACTAATACAGTCGAACCTCGTTAATCCGGACACTTTGGTTCCCAGAGAAAAAAGTCCGGATTGCGAATCTTCCGGATTAACGATTTCTTATTTTGCCTACGCCAAATTTTCGTCTTGGCATAACAATAGGAGTCAAAGAATGGGACCCAATATTTCCCCAGATATTGCGCGGATACATGATTATAATTGAGGGAAATTCATTCAAAATAGCTTTGCAAACTGTCAGCGATATTGTATTTACCATTTACCTCTAGATACTGTTTGTCGTAAGCAAAGCTTTATCATGAGATTTACAACACATAGATAACCAGTACGTAAACATGTACGTTTATGAAAAAATGAACGTCAACATATAAAAATATTGAACAACT
>JASEVX010000014.1:37995025-38172797 GCA_031761405.1 Serripes groenlandicus
TAACATGTTCACTGTGTTAGTACACTACATTGACATGTTCACTGTGTTGGTAAACTACATTGACATGTTCACTGTGTTGGTACACTACATTGATATGTTCACTGTGTTGGTACACTACATTGATATGTTCACTGTGTTAGTACACTTCATTGATATGTTCACTGTGTTAGTACACTACATTGATATGTTCACTGTGTTAGTACACTACATTGATGTGTTCATTGTGTTAGTACACTACATTGATGTGTTCACTGTGTTAGTACACTTCATTGATACGTTCGCTGTGTTAGTACACTTCATTGATACTTTCGCTGTGTTAGTACACTTCATTGATACGTTCGCTGTGTTAGTACACTACATTGATACGTTCGCTGTGTTAGTACACTACATTGATACGTTCACTGTGTTAGTACACTACATTGATGTGTTCACTGTGTTATTACACTACATTGATATGTTCACTGTGTTCGTACACTACATTTATATGTTCACTGTGTTAGTACACTACATTGATATGTTCACTGTGTTAGTACACTACATTGATATGTTCACTGTGTTAGTACACTACATTGATATGTTCACTGTGTTAGTACACTTCATTGACATGTTCACTGTGTTAGTACACTACATTGACATGTTCACTGTGTTAGTACACTACATTAACATGTTCACTGTGTTAGTACACTACATTGACATGTTCACTGTGTTGGTAAACTACATTGACATGTTCACTGTGTTGGTACACTACATTGATATGTTCACTGTGTTGGTACACTACATTGATATGTTCACTGTGTTAGTACACTTCATTGATATGTTCACTGTGTTAGTACACTACATTGATATGTTCACTGTGTTAGTACACTACATTGATATGTTCACTGTGTTAGTACACTTCATTGATATGTATACTGTGTTAGTATACTACATTGATATGTCCACTGTCTTAGTACACTACATTGATATGTTCACTGTCTTAGTACACTACATTGATATGTTTACTGTCTTAGTACACTACATTGATATGTTCACTGTGTTAGTACAATACATTGATATGTTCACTGTGTTAGTACAATACATTGATATGTTCATTATGTTAGTACAATACATTGATGTGTGTGTTCACTATGTTAGTACACTACATTGATATATATATTGAGTTAGTACAATACATTGATATATATATACTGAGTTAGTACAATACATTGATATGTTCATTATGTTAGTACAATATATTGATGTGTTCATTGTGTTAGTACACTACATTGATGTGTTCACTGTGTTAGTACACTACATTGATATGTTCACTGTGTTAGTAGACTACATTGATATGTTCACTGTGTTGTGTTAGTACACTACATTGATATGTTCACTGTGTTATAATACATTGATATGTTCACGAGTTACTAAGTCGAAAAGCCCGTTTTGTGGTAGCAATTAAGATTTTATCTCGACCTTACATCTTAAAACACGACTTTCCTTTTAGTTGCGTTTAGTTTCCCTACTTTGCGAAAATAATGTAAATTTACAATTATCAATACTATGTAACTTTAAGTCAGCAAATACTGTTTTCAAAGTAGACGAGTCTTAATATGTTATATAAGATAACGGTATAATGCAGGTACATGTGCGTCAAAAGTCAAATGTTTTCTCTTAACTCTTTCCCTTATACGGACGACTTTCCTACGTATAAAAGAAATCTGAAGCAGACAACATTGAAACACATATTGAACAGTATGGAACTGTTCAATCATTTAATAACTATTATTGAAAATGTGGATACTTTTCAATAAATGAAAGTATTATTATTCAGTAGAGTTGAACAAAATGTTGCAAAAGAACAAAATGCTCATTAGATAAATGTCTCCTCTTGCAATTATGTTTTGAAAAGCCGTCTGCTGTGTATGCATACACTACGTTTGCCAGTGGGAAAAGGAAATTACGCATGTAAGCATATCAGGTTATAATTCAACGCCAGTATATATTCTCTGGTAAGTACCGGTAAGTACCGGATCGTTTCCGGATAAAGGCTTTATCTATGAACTAACTATTCCTGATGTGTAGTGGATTAATACTGGTATAGCCGCCTTACAGATGCGTTGCGTATAGATGAAACATATAGTAACCTCTTCCCACTTACAACCAATATGCAACTGGCTACTGTGAAACAAGTTAGACCTTACCCTCGGAAACTCTCTATTACTAAGAGTATGAATATTTAAAAGTAGCACCTCGAATAAATAATGTCTGTTGCCAAAATGTTTACAAACCATCATCTGCAACATATATATCAAATTGCATGTAATTAATGTCTGTATCTACATATACGTATGTCATAAATTCTACGGGCTAAGTGTTTCTGAACCATATTATTATTAAATATTGAACATTTACTGTGTTCATGTAGTGGAACTGAAATGGTTGGCAAATTATCGAATTACCTCGCCACAAAGTAGTGTAAAGCATGTATATACATACTATAATGTAAGTAATTACGTGAATGCCCTTTTTGCTTATTCACCCTAGGACCCTGTCTGTAAACATAAATGAGACATTGCATGGGGAAAGGTAAAAGTCGGCTTTTCTAAACAATTTAGGAAACTACATATCTAGTTAGCCTTATTATAATCTACATTGCGGTTGCATTCTAGTAAATAATTAGCATTAATCAATGGAATCTGTTGTTTAAATCCAAGAAGGTTCTTAACAAAATCAGCGTTTACATAGTTTTACACAATTAATTAGGATGTGTTTTCGTTTTATTTAGGTTTTACGCCTGTTTCAACATTATTTAAGTTATATCACGGCGACAGCTCACATTATTCATGTCCCTGGGTAAACAAACCATCATTAGGCTAGGAAATGTGCCTTGCCTAAGCGCACTCCACCATTCCGTCATGCCGCTACTGGAGAATGAATCCGGGACGCTAAGTTTTAAATTCTCGACGTTAACCACTTGACCACGGCGAATTCACAATTAATATGTGTAATTAGTCGCCGGGCAGAAGCCCGCGACTTATATTTTTAATAGCTTTTCGGAAATTACATGGGAGGAGGAGCTATTATTAGAAAAAACAAATTTAAATGTCTTGAACATATTACAATTGTGTTTGTTAAAAAAACACTAAGTTATGACACATCTAAAATGAAATAAATATTCCGATGTTTTAAGTATTTGCAGTTTATTTATTTTGACTCGCATTTATTGTTTTTTGTTTTATTTACGAAGACAAAACAGTCCCTATTAGACTTGCAGCTGACTGTTATGTGTCAATATCGAGATAAAAATCACTTCGAATTATCCTTTGAATAGCAATTTTAACTTACTTAATGTTAATTTCATGTTCAAAGAGATGTCTTGATTTGTGAAGATTTCATTTAATAATGTTTATCCAAATATCTAAAATAAGAACTGTTTCTAAGCTAAAACGGTTGATCACGTGACAAGCGAACCTCCTTTGCAGAGAGCCGTTCTTTACACACCCTTACAAAAAGGTATTATAGGCGATTTAAAATGTTTATTTGGTTCGAAACAAATGACGAAAAGAACAAACTCAGAGCTCTCGCGAGGGGGCGACTTGAGCGAAGTGGTCACCTTAAATTGTCAGACTTCGCCCATTCACTCGATCAAAGCGAAGTCGACTTCCTACGAAGTTATCACACGCTGTAAATCATCACAGTCATGCGTCATGTCGCTTAATTCAGTTCTCGGTATACACAGTTACGTAATCAGGAATGTATACCCATTTATCGCTTTAAACACACCATGACGTAGAACTGATTGTGACTTTATACACTTGTTCGCATAAACGAAGCACCGATTTTTCATATCAATTGTCACGGCAACCCCTGTTATTTTGTTTTACAACGAATCCGATTTAATCGACATCGATGTCAAATTTAACTTTTAATGTCTCAACTATTTGAATATTATTAACCGATTCTTACTTTTATGAAACCAGAGACATGTCTCTGATGAAACATACGGCTTCAAAAAAGGAGCGATTTTTAGGTTATTATTTTGATATGATACATAATAAATGTTGTATGGGGGGGGGGGGGGGGGAAAGGCACTAATCAAAGACACTATCTTATGTATAACTTGTTCCAAATGGATTCCTCCATGAATAATGAATTTGATTGGTCAGAATTGAAATAATAAATACGTCATCAATCTGAAGAAGTACTTTACAAGATTCCGAAATGGCGAATGTCAATGCATTTATTGCCGAGACTTTCGAAATTTCGACTCTGACAGCAGAATTTGAGGGCATTGAAAGGCCTGATTTGATAGATATCGATTAGACGACTCAATGCTCCTCTGACATATCATGATAATGACTATTCCCGCGATTAACAGCTGACTTGTTCACAAGAAATTTGCGAACCACTCGTCCCCCTCTTCGGTCTTGAATTTTTGTTAACATTGACAGCGAAGCTTAAAATGATGTACTATTGCATGCACATCATAAATAGTCTGTTTTGTGGTTTTGAGGTCCGTGAAGTTAGGTTGACGAGTGACGAATTGACGAGTGTCAAACTGTGACATTTTTTTAGGTCCGTGAAGTTAGGTTGACGAGTGACGAATTGACGAGTGACGAACTGTGACATTTTTTTAGGTCCGTGAAGTTAGGTTGACGAGTGACGAATTGACGAGAGACGAACTGTGACATTTTTTCTAAAACAATTATTTCCTTCCTTTAGATAATGTATCTGGACGTAATGAATGCAAATTATGCACTATATCATGTTTCATGACGATCAGTCAATCAAAAGGGCTTCGTCAAGTTCGTCAATTCGTCAACTCTTTTTCTAGCTGCGTCAGAAAGCGTCTGCAAGTGGGAAAGGGAAAAAATATAGATGACAAAACAGAATTGAACTTCCTTATCTTTCCAGTCAATGTTATGTATAAGTTTCCATATTCAAAACCAGACGAAATGCGAGTATTGTGAATTAAACATTGCGATTCTCATTAACAAGCGTCCAGTTGTCATTTTATTTCTTGTCTGACTTATCGACCAGAAAACAGATCCGTCAATCAAAGATTCGCCGATATTAATAGGAGAGGACATATGACACCGGGTGGTAGAATTGATATGTGAATTTATGATACATGAATGCTTCATCAAGCCGACAGCATATGTGATTAACCATAACATAATAATACAAACAACTCAGATAGTCGACATGTTTTTAACACATATTAATTTAAAGTAATCATTGACGTTCACTTGTTTTGATCGCATTACAGATGGGCTAATGTTACATGTCGCGTCTGGCTTACTGAATAGGATATCCCTCTTGATTTACTCCAATAGTGTGATGTTGTGTTTTAACTACCGTTTGATAAATGATAAAATTCCGCGGGACCGCGGGGTTATTGTAGGGGAAACCCCGCATGCAGATGAGCGGGAACGCCGTTGAGGCTGCATTATCACAGCTGTCAATCATCGTGACGTCATAAATCGTTCTCGGATTTCCCTCCGCGGATTTAATAGTTGAATGATCAAACCCGGCGGGACCGCGGGGTTATTGTAGCGGAAACCCTGCGTACAGGTGAGCGTGAACGCCGTGGCGCTGCCTTATCAGCCCGCGGGGATGAGGGTTTTGGGGAAACCCCCCTTGAGCTGTACTGTATGCCCAGCAGTATGCTCATAAAAGATACTTTTTTTTACAAACAGTTTAACCCTTTCCTACATACAACAAATATACAAAAGACGACTTTAAAATTATGTAGAAAAGAACCAAGATAATCCCAATTAATGTAGGTATTATAGCTGAAAACAAATCGAACACATTGTGGCAAAAGAAGAAATTGTTCGTTTGGGGCAATTTCTACTTTTTTCACAATGTTTTCAAAAGTCGTCTGTTGCAAAGACCTCAGAAAACGTCTGTACGTAGGAAAGGGTTAAAGTGGAATAAATATTACCTGTCTTTGAAATGATTTTGTTCTGTATATAATACAGATGACTCATATTGTTTTGTTCTGGATATAATACAGTGAATGCATATTGTTTTGTTCTGTATATAATACAGTTAATTCATATTGTTCTGTATATAATGCAGTTAATTCATATTGTTTTGTTCTGTATGTAATACAGATAATTTATATTGTTTTGTTCTGTATATAATACAATTAATTCATATTGTTTTGTTCTGTATATTATACAGTTAAATCATATTGTTCTGTATATAATACAGTTAATTCATATTGTATTGTTCTGTATATAATACAGTGAATTCATATTGTTTTGTTCTGTGTGTTATACAGTTAATTTATATTGTTCTGTATATAATACATATAATTCATATTGTTTAGTTCTGTATATAATACAGTTAATTCATATTGTTTTGTTCTGTATATAATACAGTTAATTCATTTTGTTTTGTTCTGTATATAATACAGTTAAATCAAATTGTTTGCTTCTCGTATATATGTTCTTTATACATTATTGTTTGTACCTTACTACAGGCCAATGTATGATAGTGATACAATTGCTTTGTATTGTATTGTATATAAACATATTGAAGATAATACACCTTTATAATAATACTATGTTTACTAAATGTGTTATTTATATTTTTTCTAACATTTTCACTTTTAATTTTGAGTTTTGTAAGGTGTGATGTAGGACGGCTTCCCGACCCCCTCACACCTATGACGGGGAAACAAAAGAGCTACAAGCTGTGGCCAAACATTGAAAAAAAAAATTGAGGATGATTTCAAATGCAGAGGCGTCTGAAGTCGTCTTTAGTAGGGAACTTGTTTATCACAAAGATGTTTACCTTCACCATGAATGAATGAATTTTTGATTTGTGTTTTACATCAATTTTAACAGTATTCGACCGGTGTCCTACTTATACACATTAAGCGTCCTCAATTCCTGGGGAATTTGTCAAGAATAGTGAACAGTATTTGACTGGTGTCCTGTTAATACCCATTACGCGTCCTCAATCCCTTCGGTTTTTGTCAAGTATAGTTAACAGTATGTGACTGGTGTCCTGCTTATAAACATTAAGCCTAACGTCATAAATTCCTGGGGAATTTGTCAAGTATCGTGCTTAGTATTTGACCGATATCAGGAAATACATGACTCGGTCCACTTTAGATATTACACCACTTAATGATCGTTATTGGGAAATATAGATCGCTATCTAATAATACATCATTTTGTCAACTTCAGATATTGCAGAACGTTCGTGAGTTGGATCATATGGAGAGACTCTGTCATACGAATAGTCGAAAGTACCGTGTCTAGTTTCTATGGAGTGTCTGAGGTCAGTGGACCGAATGATGTATTACAATGTAAGCGGTCAATTAATTTTCACAATATTTTTTTAATTAGGGTTTTACGCCGTTTTTTACAGTATTCGTGTTATATCACGGTGACAGTTCACTTATGCATAATCCCCGGGTTAACAAACCAGTGCTAGTCTAGAAAATGTGCCTAACCTAAGGACACTTCACCAAGACCGTTGCGGCACGACTTCCGAAAATGTTGACCGAAGTACGTGGCTCAGTGGTGATATAGTTAAAGCGTCCGGCTCGACAGATGAAAGACCGCATCGGTGGTTTAGTGGTTAGAGCTTCCGCCTCGACAGATGAAAGACCGCATCGGTGGTTTAGTGGTTAGAGCGTCCGGCTCGACAGATGAAAGACCGCCTCGGTGATGTAGTGGTTCGAGCGTCCGCCTCGTGAACAGGAGACCCGGGTTCGATCCCCGTTTGGGTCACACAAAATACTTTACGATATTAATGGCACTCTCAGCTGCGACTAATGATCTATTGTCGGGATAGATATACCAACAATAATACTAGTAATTTACCCATAAAATACCAAAAAATAATACTGTTTATTTACCCATAAAATACCAACAATTATACTGGTAATTTACCAATAAAATACCAACAATAATACTATTAATTCACTTATAAAATACCAACAACTATAAAGGTAATTTACCCATACAATATCAACAATTATACTGGTAATTTACCCATCAAATACCAACAATACTGGTTATTCACTCATAAAACCCCAACTATACTGGTAATTGACCCATAAAATACCAACTATACTGGTAATTGACCCATAAAACCCAACTATACTGGTAATTGACCCATAAAATACCAACTATACTGGTAATTGACCCATAAAACCCCAACTATACTGTTAATTGACCTATAATATACCAACAATACTGGTAATATTTCTAATAAGAAAACAACGATACTGGTACGCATAACAAATCAACGATATTGAATATTTACCCATAAAACGCTATGGTATGATTGAAATAATGTGGAGGTCGGCATTAACCCTTTCCTACATACAATAAATCTCCAACAAGCGATTTGAAATCATATATGGACAAAGACATTAAAAGCCTCTATAAATAAAAGAATAGTATAATAAATAAAAAGAATAATGAAAACTATTGTGTCAAAATGGTGTCAAAAGTCAATTGTTGTAGAGTCTGTATGTGGAAAAACACCATACCAAAAAGATAGACAAATAAATGTAAGACAGTGTATTTTCCCGTGTCGCATTGGGCGTGTTTGTGTACCTGCATTACAATGGAGGTTCGCGGGAAGCATCGTGCGTCAATGTGAGAAACGTGCCTAACACTTTATGCGTGCGCATTCACTTGCGCCGCACTCGTTCACTTTCCCTCGCTGTCGCTTCACGGCAGTTTGCTGTCAATACTACGTTAATACTTTTACAAGTATTATGTTACGCTCCTTGGTAAGATATTAGCTACTCGTTAATTTCCTTATTGTATATATATGTCTTGTGTCATTCATTATACTGTTGTGTATCTTACCATGGAGTAGATGTTATGTTCATCTCATGTTTAACTCACGTTCATCGTAAAAATCGTAAACGTTCATTTCAGGTTTAACTGTACATTAAAAGTATTCAACTACAATCCTATTGTTATAATACCTCGGTTACATAACAAAATAATATAACATAATGTCGATGGTATTGCTTTCACTGCATATATACTTAGACTGAAATTTTAAACAGTGTTAATGTTAAACGTTAATGGCAATCGTGAGCTAACAAACTCTTACACGGCAGTATAGAATCTGTATTTGTGGCCGGATTGCTCTTGCAATTCCGGTCTATAGATTGGCGATATCCGTCCGTCTGTCTGTCCGTCAAAATGTTGGTTAAAGTTTTAGGTTGAGGCAAAATCTCAGCACTGGAAAGGGTTACAAACTTGAAACTTTGCCTGAAGGTAACCAGTAACAAGTTCCATTGATTTCTATGGTTACTTTGACATTGACTTTGGTTTGTCGATTTTCAAGGTCGAATTGCCGACAATCCGGCATTACCGTCTTCAGCGGTTTCTTGTTGAATGTTTGATTAACAACTGCGAGTTATCACTGAGTGCAGGGCAGTTGTTCTAACAATCATCCCATGACAGCCAAAGACGATTCTGAATCGATGAGTGAGTGCAGGAATCGATACGATATCGCTTAGATTGCCGTCTTTATGTCAACAATGTCTATTGAAAGAATAACAATCAACACTAGGAAAGCTTGGGAGCACACGTATGATTTTTCGGCCCCGCAACCTCCCGTACTCGAGGCGGAAGTTCTACCACGAATTAACCGTGGTGGTCTTTCAACCAATCATGCCAAACGTGGCCATTTTGAATCCCTATTCTGTATGTTATTGATTTGTGTGTGTTTTACGCCGCTTTTAACAATGTTCTGTAATATCACAGCGTGTTTTGTGTAAGTTACCTTTACTACTGGTCTATTTATCCTGACACCAGCCAATCAATCGTAATGCTAACCCGCCATGCTGAGCGACATGGAGGTATTTAGGCTAACACCACAGTCCTGATCGAAGAATGGAAAGCCCGTCCAGGGATCGTGGCCGGGACATCCCGCACCCGAGGCAGACGCTCTACCACTACACCACCGTGGCGGTCGTTCTGTATAATATAACCATCATTAGAAATGAAACAAGTGAGACTGTGTTACCGGTTAACAGAGAGTATATACATCTGTTATTGAACGGAATAAAACCACCTGGTCCTAGAAAGTGGTCCCGTCTCGTGATGGTTTGTTTGATTTGTTGGGGTTTTAACGCCGTTTTCTACATGACATCAGTTTTATCATGGCGACAGTTAACCTGTTTCTCTTCCCAGGGTAAACACACCAGTACTAATCTAGGATATATGCCTTGCCCAATGGCAATCCGCCATAACCGGTGTTGTGATTGAGCGAGTCCATATCAAAATGCAGACTGTTTAATAAGTCCATTCGAGTTACTGGTACTATTTGTTGAAATATCTGTGCAAAAACCGTTATAGCTCTTCGTATTGTATTTTTAACAGTGTAGTTGTGCATGATATCTTAGTATTAATATTAATAAGATAGTTTTTGCCTATATACTGGTTTGGCAAAAGATGATGCATGTTGATTCTGGATCTGAACGAGTTTCGTTTAAAGTCAAATGGTAGTAATGGCTGCCCTCCTTGGCGCGCAGGGTTGAGGGGATAGCATTACGACTAGCTAGTTCCAGGATAAATGATAAAGTAGTACTCTGGTAATTTATCCAAGAAACGCCGTGTTGTTTATAGCGGCGTAAAACACTAATCAATACTTTTCTGTCCTCTTTTTGATGAGTTTCAACCATTCAATCTAACTAATCGTATGTTTTTTTATTACATGAAGGGGTTGTGTTTTGGGACCCTCCCGTTTACTGATCAATATGACGACACATATTATGTGTCATGTGTTTTCGAGTTGAGCGCCACGTCGGATAAATTGCTGAATTCGATGTGTATTTCCGTAGTTGTCTGAGCTATGGAGCATATGTAAATTTATCTCATAAAGGGGTAATTGTGTGTGAAAATCGCTTTTCTGATCAATATGACGACAAAGATTATGTGTTATGTGTTTTCGCGAGTTACGCGCCACGTGGGATGAATTGTTGAATTAAATGTATATTTTCATTGTTGACTGAGCTCCATAGTAAGAATTCTTGTGCTCATCTGATGGAAAAGTCATGTTATCCCTTTTTACACATTCAACGAATCTGCAACAGATCACATTCCGGCAAATCTATTAAAAACAATCTCTGCACATGAACGTATGATAATTTGACATGGAAAACATTGTGGCAAAAGTAGAAATTGCACATATTAAGCAACTTCTCCTTCTGTCAACTTGTTTTCAAAAACTTGTCCGATGAAGAGGCATCAACATGCGTCTTAATGGCGGAAAATGTAAAGAGAAATAGTGCAACAGACAACTTGCCAATAGTTTATTGACTTTGCTCTTGAACTGTGTATTTCAAAGTGTTATGTAAATAGGTAGATCACATAAAAGCAGGAGACATTCATTGCGAAATGCTATTCTCATTAGTTATTAGGTTTCCATAGTGATACGATTGCCTTTCAAACGTTGTTTTGAGAATTTATTGTTCATTTCATAAGGTAGATGGTAATTACATTACAGTGTTAAAGGTGCTGAACTCCAGAATTTTAAATAATGTAAACTTAATTATCATTCTAAAAGACGTTTGTATGACCCCTATACGGTTTGACACAATTTTACCTTGCTATGATCAAAATAAAAAAAAACCACTATAATCTAATATCTCGGCCATAGGCCATAGGCCTTCTTCAGGTTATATTGAACAAAGAGTACACACTATGTTACCTCCATCTAGAAAGTATTGAACATAAAGACCAATTGGGAAGGCTGAATATTGAGTTATAGAGTGTTTTCTTTATTTTGATCTGTAGGTTACAATACACCAAAATAATTCCTTCTTTGTTTCCGTGTAAATCGACAAGTTTCAGTCCTCCATTGTCACACTTTCTAAGCGTTTCTCATGTAGAACACCATATATCATTAAAAAGAGTTACCTCCTAGCTTTAGAACAATCAAAAGAAAATGTGGGGTCATGCATTATGCAAGAAAGAACTCACCAGGCGAAAAAGGTTACCGTCATTTTTGACCAAATCGGGCTGGACAAAACCGGTGTTTACTTTCTATTTTCACTTTCAAACAAGGTCAAAGTACTAAAAGTGATCAAATCAATCATTTCCAGTGTATCCTATACACATTCACAATGCATTTAAACTCAATGTCATATATTCAATACATTTCTTTACAAACAAGGGTTTTTTTTAGTGACTATAGTACTGTAGATCAGCAGGTCAGCGGATGTATTTAGCGTAATTTGATCTCTATATATTTTTTCCCCATGGAATATAACTTTTATGCATATTTATATGACCTTTGTATGACCAGCATACAACAAATCTGCATCAGATGGTTTGAATTGATTGAGTTTGGTTTAACGCCGTTTTCAACACATTTTTAATCATATCACGGCGGCCAGTTCATCTATTCATGGCTTTCTGACACCAATACTCCACACAACAGAACTTCCAAACAACTGGCTTCTTTTCCACATAGACCGTTAGCCCATTGGTTGAAGACGAATGACGCCTGTCACAGTGACTTTTGTCAAATGTCGGAAAGAATGTTATCCGAGCTGGGCTTCGAACTTACAAAACCTGGATTGACAGCCCGCGTCGCCACCGACTGATCTACCGGGGCTCGGCGCAGACGGTTTGGAACAAATCGAGAGAAAATATGACAAATCTATCTCAATATTTAAAAGTTTATTGATTTAGTAGGGTTGAAAACATTGTGAAAAAATCAAAAAAGAAAATCTAATAACGAGAGATATATCCTTTTGTCACAATATTGTCAAAAAAAGTGTCATCTGTAGAGAAAGCGTCTGTATATCACGGGTAAAGTAATTTACCTTTCACCATATGAAGCTTCGTTATATTACACATATCTGCAGTATACAGATTTTGAAAACATTGTCGAAAAAGAAAAATGTGCTAATGAGGAGCCATGCTTCATTTTACTACAATCTATTCAATAATTAGGCTTCACTCTCGAGATCTAATTTTCTGATTTTAATGCATCTGAGATCAAAGCACAGTCTTAACTGGCCCTTCTCTGATAACCAATATGCCATTGAGGTTCAAAACAACTTCCCATAAACAATGTGTCTATCGTTATAACATGCGTGCGCAGGTCAATATGTGTTGATTGATTGACTGATTGATTTTGTCTTCGACCAATTCACCTACTCATGTGTTTCCTGACTTTCCCATACCAGTACTCCACACAGCAGACTTTGTAAGCAACTGGCGGCTTTTCCACATATATTGTTAGTTGTAACAAAGTAACAACTCATAATACATTTTAACTTGTTTATTACGAGATGTACATGCCCCAACAGCCCGGCCAAACAGTGGCTCGCATAAAAACATGTGTCTACCACACGGCCACAGAAGTGACTGAGGCTCATATGATCTCAGTCCTATAAATACTAACAGCCTAACTGCCTTAGGGAAGTTAGTCCATTAATTATTGGTCAGAGGTCAAACTCTTTTGACAGGTTAATTGCCCCTGTCAAAATGTACAGTGCAGTTAAAGAAAGCTAACCGTGTCACAGAGAAAGCTGGTTAATTACATCTTTACACCTTTCCATGTTATTTATATAAAGAATTCTACATAGAAATTCGTCAGAAAGATCGGTGACGACCGATCCTTAATAAGAACATATACATGCATTTGGAATTAATAAGTGGTTATGTAGATAAATAACAAATTTATCAAACATGTATAGTACTTGAAAACAGTATTGTCATTCACAAATTCAAGTGAACTAAATATTTGCAATTTAAAAGAAACAATTAAATGAACACCGTATTAACATAGTTGTACTGAATAAGTACGAAATGATAATGTAGAAATGAACGTGAAATAGTCAATACAACAAGGTAACAATATAAATAATTCTCCAAACAGTACGATGATTAATATCGATTCAACAGTCTTGTATTTCTTAGCACTTCGTAGTATCCAGAGTAATTTGAACTCGTGTGTAATTATAGTTTTTCACGGCGAATCTTCAGTAGAAGTAGCAGCATCAGTCGTTGAAGTAGTAATAGTATCAGAAACAGTTGTAGTTGTAGTCCTTTTATGACAAAGTCCACACAATATGTTTATCATATAGTTGATTGAAGTAATGTTATTCATTCCGTTGAGTAATAGTAATAACAGTCTAATAGGTAGTATCAAGGTATAAGTCCAGCGTATGAGGAGATACAAGAAGAATTGTAATACAAAGCATCAAAGACGCCGCGCATGCTTTTGAAGCAAATGCAGTTCAGTACATTTAAATAACCTGTGCAAGCAGACAGGATGTAATTAATTCGAACAAGAAGGTCAAATGTCCCTTTATTTCAAACAAGACGGCCATATTATATGTTGCTACCATAGCCTATATAAAAAGGTTACCAGGTTACCAAGAGCAGAAAGGGTCAATATTGACGTAGGGATTTTAAAAACATTTTACATGCTCCGATCTATGTGATATTCAGCATGTGAAGTTTAATCGTGAAATGACAAGTTTAGTCCTGAAACCATTTGGTTTACGGTTTACTTAACATTCACTGCAACTATAATGCGTCATACAAGCTGAAGTTTCTCAATTTGTTTTTACCAATAAACTGTTTTAAATCCTCTAACTAGATCCATTAGATAAAAAAAAAACCATAGATGCTTAAATATTAACATATATAAAGGTGTATTGCCTCTAGTTATAAGTCAAGTGTGACACAAGCTTAGGAAGGAGAGGTGAAGTATATTCTCCTTCCAGTTTAGCAGAAGTGTGATAGCAAAAACGAGAGTACATAAACAAAAAATACGAAGTAATTAAAAAAGAAAAGAAAGATATGTATGATCAAGATTGAGCATTATAAAAGTTCACATGTCAACATATAGCCATCATTATTAAGTATGTTTTGTTTGTTTGTAATGTCACGTTAATCGTTTTGAACATGCCAGTAGAAAACTGAAAAATAAATAAAAGAAAATTGGCAAGTCAGTTCCCCAAGAGCAAAGAGCGAAAACCAGTTGGTACGAATCGTTCATATCGAACGAAACATGAAAAACCGAGTACGAATCCAATGAATTTTAGAAATCGGATGAAATCGTGAAAACAGCGAAGTATTCATAGCGGAAGGAAGCAGAGCCAACTTAATTACTCTATGTGAACCGATGACACCCTGTCGTCTATTACATAAGAATGACCAAAATCGCCAAGCGATGACATGCTGCATTTACAAATAATAGAACGGGTCACATTACAGCAATGCGTATTGTATAGTTAGGTTTACGTTGTTTTTACAGTTTCTAGAATTATACTGTAATATGTAGGAATTAAAATGAATCATCATTGATTTTTTAAAGATTACCCATATATTTAAAAATCTCAATATCGTAAATAAGCAAAAACATCGCCAGAAACTTTTTTCTGAGCTTTGATGAATCGGGTCGTAAACCAAACTATGAAAAAAAAGCGTAGCCTAGGAAGTTAGGGGAAAGTTATTAAATACCCATTACATGTGTCTAAAGTTTTGTAATAACGGTAGAAGACAGTCGTATTTTGTATCTTGCTGTTTCTTAAATCATTTTATACAATTTATTTATTTATTTATTCTTAAAGTGGTTGTTTTTTCAAACATATAACAGATTTTTTCTTAACAATAATAAGGTTGGTTGCTCCCTTTTCGATTACGTCAGACCATGGTACAAAATTAAAACCTATCCCAAACTGACGCCGCGCTTCCACGCGGCGTCAAAAGGTATTGTCATTTTCTCAAAGTTAATTAGTAGGTATATACCTATATCTTGCTTACTATCTTAATTTAACATTTTTCAATCTCCAGTGAATAACCATCACAATATTATATATTATATATTTAGCTAGTACGCATATAATATAAACGTCTAAGTAGGTAACTGATTTACCATAACTAATAGGTATACACCTATATCTTGCTTAACATCTTAATTTAACATCTATCAATCTCCATGTCGCTTAACGGAGCTGACAAAGACTGTCATCAAACGTAGACAATTGATCGGAAATATTCGATTGGATTGATTGATCACTAAGAACTGACATATCACTCTCATTGTGTCCGTCTATACCGTGAATACGCTCGTATTCTAAACGCCTAAGACGTGCTTGTAACTTACTACGTGGAATATTATCTTCGCTGCCTTGACTGGTTGAAGACAATTACCTTTGTCATTTTAACCTTACGTATTGGAATTAAATCTTGATTATCCGAATCTTTATTATCATCAGAGCTCTCTGAAAAAAATTCAGGAGGAATAACATATCTGCAATTTCGAATAGGTCTTGGATTTATAGTTTTGGTGGAAGGAAGAGTCCAGCCGATTCTGATGGATTAAACCTGATGCCAGCAAGGGCTTGTTCTAGTACAATATCGAATACACATTCACGAAACATGCAGTAGACGACTTTGAAAACACCTATGCAAAACAAATTGAAACTATCTTATATATATATTCAAAAGAGTACATGTATACTTATTGAAAATAGGTGAAATTATCGAGAGAAATCTGTCCTCCTTTCATAATATTCTCAAAATGTGTCTGCTGTATATGGGTCAAAGTGCATTGGCATTTGGGAAAGGATTAAGTGTGTTTTTCACGCGGCCCTGTATTCACTTAAATGGTCTATCAGGTTACAGTGACAATTCAATTTGTACGCTAGAAAACCAACATTGTGGACTCTGCGTAAAGTATCAACCCGGATCAGACAAAGCATGCCGCGCAGTCATACCCGGAAATACACTTTTCGCCTCCTGTGTATTTTCCGTTTCAGAAATCATTACTATATACCTCTATGCCCCCGAGACGGAATGTGTCGGCCCGGATCTGGTCGATATATAACGCAGAGGCCATAATGTTGGTTTTCTTGCGGGACGGCTCATTATTTACTTAATGATGTAAAAACACTCATAAATCACGCATATCTTTTAGAAATCTATATGAATAACTTGGATGAGCACTGTATCACATAACCGTAAATATACATATATAATATATATACATGAATGATGAAGCAAAAACATTCACACAACACAAACGTCTTCTTAATTATAATAATATTTTGAAATTCAATGGATGCATTTGTAATGTTTTAGATATTTGGGTTTAGAAAATAAAGCCAACGACAACAGAATAAACATCACAGATTAACAGAGTTACAAAATCATGGCGTGTGACGAATCATCCTGATTTGTTTATATACAAATACTGGTATTGAACAAACTCATTGATAAAACATACGGGTATATCTAATCTTACAAGGAATTTTGTTGTAATGGGGTTTTACGCCGTTTTAAAATAGGGCAAAGAACGGCGCCAAGCCCGTATTAGTGCCTGTACCATAACTAGACTGGGAACAATGCATTGCACCATTACCGCATCGAACAGTGATAGAACTATTGCGGCACAGTGACTATTGCTATCATGAATTATCCGAATATCTCAAGATCATTGATATGTGTATACCCTCTGTGGGACTTCACTTGTTGTTCCCCAACAACACTATTGATTTCAACAACAACTCTAGATTTAAAATCAATAGGGATTTCTGATGGCCGTTGGTCAGCTATCGAAGCGTGTCTTAAATCGGTCGAGATGTCTTTGTGATCGTGAATCTCATTGGTCTGTAATGGCGAAGGTTCATCTGGCTTCAAAGAAACACGAGGTCCCAGCCGTTTAAATATGGATTCTCTACTAGTTTGTGGATCGCGCAATAGATGATGCCGATCAGTGTCAATCTCGGTATCATGTTCAATTTGTGACACTTTACTTGTATCTAATAAAGTTACCTTAGGCTTCTTTGCCACATTTTTCTCTCCTGTTACGGCGTTAAATTCATTCGATCTGTTTTTATCATCTTGACCAATGTCCGAGTTTATGTTACGGACCGATGCTGTCAATCCGTAGTTGTCTTTTGTTTTAATGGCATATGTGGCTTTGTATTTATCTCCCATTTCAATATCAGTAGTAGTAAAGCTCTGGTCATCGGCTTTCATCAATTTTCTCCGCAGATCAATCATTTGGACATTTTGATTGGTTATGTGATCTGTTATTTTGATGTATGGCTTTCCTATGGGATCAATTTCTTGGATGCGTTTCTTCGGTTTACGACCAGTATCGGTGCTGGCTTGCTTTTGGTTACGATTAATTCCTTTTAGGCCTTGATTGTATTTGCTTAAATAATCCATTTCAACTTTAGTAGAAGTACAACCAGAGCCAAGTTTTGTTATTGAATTGCCCACTCTATCAAAGGTTGACCTTGACCTGGAGTTATCATCCTTCGCATACTGTGTTTGAGTTGAAATCAAATCGCCCCTTCCAACCAACTTACTTCCGGTATGGCGAACATGGGCCTCTTTTGTTTCATCGAACCTGCCCCTTGAGTAATGACGACCGGTACCATGTTGATGTTTTCGGTCGTTTACGGTTTCAATGTTTGCTTCACGTTTTGACGTACTGTGTTCACCTGTGAAATATACAGGTTTCGATAAGTTATTTTGTTTATGACAAACTTATTCGACTAGCATATTTTCCTTTGTTGTCTTAAAGGTTGCTTTTCACAAAGTGCAGAAAGTCTCATTTTATGCGGAAAAAAGTGACCGTGAATCTCCGATTCTGTTTTTGTTCCACTGCATTTATAGAACAGAATTGGGGATTCATGGTCACTTTTTTCCGAATAAAATGAGATTTTCTGTGCTTTGTGAATACCAACATTAACGTAATTATTACAGGTGTAGATGAGCGGTGCTTTGTAAATACCAACCTTTACGTAATTATAACAGGTGTAGATGCGCGGTACCCAGCGACAACCAACCTTAACATAATCAGTTCACGTGAAGATGAGTGGTAATTAAACCAGTGTTAATGAAATTACATGTGTTGACGAGTGGTACCGAAACCCAGCCTTAACGTAAATATAACATTGTAGATGTAGGCTGTTTTCACTCTGTGAAAACCAGCCATAACGTTTGGGAAAAGACTTGCATGCGCACCAATTATGGCTGATATGGGTCTACATCGACAGCAAATGTCTCACGATTGGTTTTCGCACGGCGCCCGTCAAATATTCATAAAATGGCAGGCATAAAACTACGATTTAAGAATCTGCAATAAGTGACGGAAGTTGAATTACCAAAATGCTTTTACAGTTGATATACAGATTTAAAAATCTAATTGTGAACGGGTGCGCTGGCTGATATGGATCTACGTCAATGTTCTATGCTGTCAGCTTTGTTATCTCAAACTATGTTTAGACTTTGAAAACTTGCAACTGTGAACAATATCAAAATGTATTACATTTACTGCTAGGATTTATAAGAAAATAATCAGGGTCGAGAAAAATTAATATTTCGAAGTTAGGCACAAATTCCGCGAGATATTATCAGTCGCCGGGATGATATGATATGAAGTCATGTTTAATACGTCACTATGTAGAACACGAGTCTTAAAAGCCACATAAAGACCCCCTCTTTTATCGAAATATAAGTCAAATACGAGAAAAATATGAACAAATCAATCCATCGTTAGGTAATATATAATTATACATCATTGAACATTGAATACGATACTTATGACGCCTTTGAGTTTTACTAGCTAATAATAAACGCATGCATAAGTAAATAGTTCAACAGTAAATCAACTTTATATCTAAAATATGATAAGATTTGAAAGGTCTTCCATAAATTTGAAAAAAAAGACAATTGAACATATATCTTTTAGCATTTGTGGTAAGTTAAAAAGCATCAGATTTGCATTGGACCATGAGAAAATCGTATGATCTCCATTTCTCCATTTTTTTTAAGTATTATGTAAGGATATGCTTACTCTGAACTCTTTCTTTTTTGTTTGGAATACTATCATCACGTCGATCATGTCGTGTCCTTTTGTTGTGACGTTTATCATCTGAAACGTATGGTTAAATATAAGATTTTATATTGCTGCGTTGACTTTGTTCACACTTTAAGAATATGTACGTGATTCCAATGGTATTCCAGTTAAATCACGACTGTTCGTACATCGAAAGTATTATTCCCTGTTTTATTCGCACCAGTACTCCACGTAACAGTCTTCTCAGGCAACCAGCTACCTTCCCACACATACTATTCAGCCATATTGTTTAAGACGCATGACACTTCTCACAACTTTTGTCAATCATCGGAAAAAATGAATAGCCGAGACTGGATAAGAACCAATGAGAATTTGATTGAAAGCCATGGCCGTTCCCTATGTGATGAAATGATTTTTGAAGTTGGCAATTATCGCTTGACATTCCAACTGTGTAATCAGAATGATGGTATTCTTAATTACTTACAACTTCCTACACATAATTACCAAAGTCTAGCCTTTATTAGTCAAACTCTCAATGTTGGTTAAACTAAATTGTAAATACTATCAGGAAACGGTGTTAACCTAATTGAAATCAGTCTATTATCGGTGCTGGCTTCCTTTTGGTTCCGATTAATTAAAACCAGAGCCATGTTTGTTTATCGAACTGACTGCTTGATCAAAGGTTGACCTAGACCTGCAGTTATCATCCTTCACATACTGTGTCTGAGTTGACATCAAATCGTCCCTTCTAACCAACTTACTTCCGGTTTGGCGAACATGAGCCTCTCTTGTTTTATTGACACTGCCTCTTGAGGAATGACGACTGGTACCATGTTGATGTGTTCGGTCGTACACCGTTTCAATGTTCGCTTCACGTTTTGACGTACTGTCTTCGACTGTGAAATATACAGGTTTCATTCAATTCTTTTTTGTATGACAAACTTATTCGACTAGCACATTTTCCTTTGTTGTCGTAATGGTTGGTATTCACAAAGCACAGAAAATCTCATTCTATGGGGGGAAAAGTGACCGTGAATTCCTGATTCTGTTTTTGTTGCAACGCATTTATATAACAGAATCGGGGATTCGCGGTCACTTTTTCCCCCATAAGATGAGATTTTCTGCGCTTTGTGAAAACCAACCTTTATGCAATTATTTCAGGAGAAGATAATCGATGCTTTGTGAATACCAACCTTAACGTAATTATTACAGGTGTAGATGAACGGTGCTTTGTGAATACCAACTTTTACGCAATTATTACAGGAGTAGATAAGCGATGCTTTATGAATACCAACCTTTACGTAATTATTACACGTGAAGATGGTCGGTGCTTTGTGAAAACCAACATTAACGTAATTATTACAGGTGTAGATAAGCGATGCTTTATGAATACCAACCTTTACGTAATTATTACACGCGAAGAGGATCGGTGCTTTGTGAATACCAACCTTTACGTAATTATTACAGGTGTAGATGAGCGGTACCGTGCGACAACCAACCTTAACATAATCATTTCACGTGTAGATGAGTGGTAATTGAACCAGCGTTAACGAAATTACATGTGTTGACGGAATAGCGAAACCCAGCCTTAACGTAAATATAACACTGTAGATGAGCGGGGCTCAGTGAAAACCAACCATAACGTAGGGGAAAAGACTTGCATGCGCACCTTATTCTACGGATCAAACTGCATATTGATTTACAGCAGGTTCTTGAAACAATCTGGAACTAGGTTGAAACGGGTGCGCTGGCTGATATGGGTCTACATGGACAGCAAATGCCTCACGATTGTTTTTCGCACGGCGCCGGTCAAATATTCATAGCATGGCAGACATAAGACTACTATTTAAATATCTACAATAAGTTACGGAAGTTGAATTACCAAAATGCTTTTACGGTTCATGAATATATTTGAAAATCTACGTCAACGTGCTATGCTGTCAGCTTTGTTATCCCAAACTATGTTTAAACTTTGAACACTGTTAACATACCAAAATATATTACATGTTCTGTACTTTATAAAAAAATAATCGGGGTCGAGAAAAAGTAATATTTCGTAGTGGGGCACAAATCCCGCGTGATACTATCAGTTGCCGGGGTGATATGATATGACGTCGTGTTTAAAACGTTACAATCTAGATCACGAGTCGTGAAAGCCTAATAAAAACCGCCTCTTTTATCGAAATATAAGTCAAATACGAGAAAAATATGAACAAATCAATCCATCGTTAGGTAATATATAAGTAGACATCATTGAACATTGAATACGATACTTATGACTCCTTTGAGTTTTACTCGCTAATAATAAACGCATGCATAAGTAAATAGTTCAATAGCAAATCACCTTTATATCTTAATCTAAAGGATACGATTTGAAAGATCTTCCATTAATTTGAAAATAAAGACAATTGAACATATATCTTTTAGCATTTGTGGTAAGTTAAAATGCATCGGACTTGCATTGGACCATGACAAGATAGTATGAACTCACACTGCACGAAAGTTGGGATTTAGTTAAAGAGTAAATTTCGGAATTTAAGGAAATTTAAGGAAATTGACTTCTAAATTAAATCCCAATTTTCGTGCAGTGTCACTTTCGGCTGCTAAGCGTTTTTTTCATGTAATATCATTTCAAGGATATACATGTACCTACTTGGATCTCTTTGTCTTTTATTTGAACTACTATCATCACGTCGATCATGGCGTGTCCTTTTGTTGTGCCGTTTACCATCTGAAACGTATGGTTAAATATAAGATTTTATATTGCTGCGTTGATTTTGTTCACACTTTAAGAATATGAATGTGATTCCAACAGCATTTCAGTTAAATCACGCCTGTTCGTTCATCGAAAGTATTATTCCTCGTTTTATTTGCACCAGTACTCTACATAACAGTCTTCTCAGGCAACCAGCTATCTTCCCACACAGACTATTCAGCCATATTGTTTAAGACGCATGAAACTTCTCACAACTTTTGTCAATCATCGGAAAAAATGAATAGCCGAGACTGGATAAGAACCAACGAGAATTTGATTGAAAGCCATCGCCGTTCCCGATATGATGCAATGATTTTTGAAGTTGGCAATTATCGCTTGACATTCCAACTGTGTACTCAGAATGATGGTATTCTTAATAACTTACAACTTGCTACACATAATTACCAAAGTCTAGCCTTTATTAGTCAAACTCTCAATGTTGGTTAAACTAAAGTGTAAATACTATCGGGAAACGGTGTTAACCTTATAGAAATCAGTCTATTATCGATGCTGGCTTCCGTTTGGTTACGATTAATTAATACCAGAGCCATGTTTTATTATCGAATTACCTGCTCGATCAAAGGTTGACCTAGACCTGGAGTTATCATCCTTCGCATACTGTGTCTGAGTTGACATCGAATCGCCCCTTCTAACCAACTTACTTCCGGTTTGGCGAACATGAGCCTCTTCAGTTTTAATGACACTGCCTCTTGAGTAATGACGACCGGTACCATGTTGATGTTTTCGGTCGTTTACGGTTTCAATGTTCGCTTCACGTTTTGACGTACTGTGTTCACCTGTGAAATATACAGGTTTCGATAAATTCTTTTTTGTATGACAAACTTATTCGACTAGCACATTTTCCTTTGTTGTCGTAATAGTTGGTATTCACAAAGCACAGAAAATCTCATTCTATGCGTGTAAAAGTGACCGTGATTTCCTGATTCTGTTTTTGTTCCACCGCATTTATAGAACAGAATCGGAGATTCACGGTCACTTTTTCCCCCATAAGATGAGATTTTCTGCGCTCTGTGAAAACCAACCTTTATGCAATTATTTCAGGAGTAGATAAGCGATGCTTTGTGAATACCAACCTTAACGTAATTATAACAGTTGTAGATGAACAGTGCTTTGTGAATATCAACTTTTACGCAATTATTACAGGAGTAGATAAGCGATGCTTTGTGAATACCAACCTTTACGTAATTATTACACGTGCAGATGATCGGTGCTTTGTGAAAACCAACCTTTACGCAACTATTACAGGTGTAGATAAGCGATGCTTTGTGAATACCAACCTTTGCGTAATTATTACACGTGAAGATGATCGGTGCTTTGTAAAAACCAACCTTTACGCAATTATTACAGGTGTAGATGAGCGGTGCTTTGTGAAAACCAACATTAACGTAATTAGTACAGGTGTAGATGAGCGGTACCGTGCGACAACCAACCTTAACATAATTTTTTCACGTGTAGATGAGTGGTAATTGAACCAGCGTTAACGAAATTACATGTGTTGACGAACATTAGTGAAACCCAGCCTTGACGTAAATATAACACTGTAGATGAGCGGAGCTCAGTGAAAACCAACCATAACGTAGGGGAAAAGACTTGCATGCGCACCTTATTCTACAGATCAACCTGCATATTGATTTACAGCAGGTTCTTGAAACAATCTGGAACTAGGTTGAAACGGGTGCGCTGGCTGATATGGGTCTACATGGACAGCAAATGCCTCACGATTGTTTTTCGCACGGCGCCGGTCAAATATTCATAGCATGGCAGACATAAGACTACTATTTAAATATCTACAATAAGTTACGGAAGTTGAATTACCAAAATGCTTTTACAGTTCATGAATATATTTGAAAATCTACGTCAACGTGCTATGCCGTCAGCTTTGTTATACCAAACTATGTTTGAACTTTGAAAACTGTGAACACTGTTAACATTATCAAAATATATTACATGTTCTGTACTTCATAAAAAAATAATCGGGGTCGAGAAAAAGTAATATTTCGTAGTGAGGCACAAATCCCGCGTGATACTATCAGTTGCCGGGGTGATATGATATGACGTCGTGTTTAAAACGTTACAATCTAGATCACGAGTCGTGAAAGCCTAATAAAGACCCCCTCTTTTATCGAAATATAAGTCAAATACGAGAAAAATATGAACAAATCAATCCATCGTTAGGTAATATATAATTATACATCATTGAACATTGAATACGATACTTATGACTCCTTTGAGTTTTACTCGCTAATAATAAACGCATGCATAAGTAAATAGTTCAATAGCAAATCACCTTTATATCTTAATCTAAAGGATACGATTTGAAAGATCTTCCATTAATTTGAAAATAAAGACAATTGAACATATATCTTTTAGCATTTGTGGTAAGTTAAAATGCATCGGATTTGCATTGGACCATGACAAGATAGTATAAAACTCAATTTCGGCGGCTAAGCGCTTTGTTCAAAGTAATATCATTTCAAGGATATGCATGTACCTACTTTGATCTCTTTGTCTTTTGTTTGGACTACTATCATCACGTCGATCATGGCGTGTCCTTGTGTTGTGCCGTTTACCATTTGAAACGTATGGTTAAATATAAGATTTTATATTGCTGCGTTGATTTTGTTCACACTTCAAGAAAATGAATGTGATTCCAACAGCATTTCAGTTAAATCACGGCTGTTCGTTCATCGAAAGTATTATTCCTTGTTTTATTCGCACCAGTACTCCATATAACAGTATTTTCAGGCAACCAGCTACCTTCCCACACAGACTAATCAACCGTATGGTTAAAGACGCATGACACTTCTCACAACTTGTATTAGTCATCGTAAATAATGAATAGCCGAGACGGGAACCAACGAGTACATGATTAAGTCACATCGCCGTTACCGATGTGATTTAATTTTTTGTTAAAGTTGGCAATTATCGCTTTAGATTCTAACTGTGTAATCAGAATGATGTTATGCTTAATTACTTACAACTTCCTACAAATAATTACCGAATTCTAGCCTGTATTAGTCGAACTCTCAATGTTGGTTAAACTAAAGGTTAAATACTATCGGGACACGGCGTTAGCAATCAGTTTATTATTAAATGTATGTATATTGTAAAATCGAGCTTATGCTATGTACATAATGTAAATGTAAGTAAATGTATGAATAAAGAGTAAAGGGTAGTCAACTAGAAGTGCAACTGTCTGTTCTTAAGTGAGGTAACAATGGAGTATATCCTGGTAAAGTGTACCTGGATATTGTACGGAAACAAACAACTATCCTCTTGCGGTTTACATTGAATGCCTAATCGTAATAATAACCGTACATACCCGATAAAGACGTCGAAATCCTCCGGAACTCTCCCGTGAAAGGAGCTTTTCCTATAAATATAAAAGGTTGCTCTTGTATTATAATACGGTTTATCCCTTATATGCATTCATTTCATCTCAATTTACTGGATAATTTTGCTTCGAGTGCCTTTCATCAATTAATTCACATTCTATTTTGAACATATTCAAGATGTTAAACATACGGATTTGATAGTCTCATTATCTCGAGCATATATCAGCTATCAGAATGGAGGAAACTTACAGTGGTATTTCAGCAAATGTTTCCTTTTTCCCATAATATCACGGTGGGAATTATTCGTAATTTAATTAAAGTAACTTGCACTGGTATATTAGCTAATACACAATAGTTTATAAGACAAATATACATACGGCACTGGAAATACTCAGGACACGGCAATGTGTATAGAGTTAAAGTCCTCGGTAGGTCTAAAACTGATATTGGGTCCATGTTGCTCTCATCATTAGAACCAATCTCTCCGACTACTTCATCATTCGCATCTGACCCGTTATTATTATCCCCGATTTCTAGCATTTCTGCTTCTGTGTTACTATACGAATCTATACATAACGATTCATTGTTTTTTTTCACATCCTCTCCAACATTGTTGTAGAGTATATCTACTTTACAGCGTTGAATCTCACTGCCAGATATTTGTGGATGGGTCATTTCATCTTCCCCTTTGCATTTCAATCCAATAACGACGTTCGCAAGCAGTACTTGGTGTTTTGTTATGCTATTTGTCAATCTGATAAGTTCGATTGTCTTTTTCCTTTTTTCAGCAGTGTATGGTGATTTCGATGACATGTTTTCAATGACGTCTTTTATCAATAATATATATTGTTCTTGTTCATGTGCCCCCTCTATTTTCTCTTTGTCAATTGATAAAATAGCCATACGGTCACATACCCTATACATTTCGTTTGTACAATCCTGTATCCATTGTTTAGTCGGAGTCCCTAAAGTATTACAAACGTGTTCTATATCTCCATACTTGTCTATGTAATTCTCTCTGAAGTCTATGATAAACTCATTTAGGATGTTTACATTTTTCACATTTAATTCCTTCAGTATCTCATCAAAACTATCCGTATAGCCGAACAGTATTGGTAGATATTGGTCATGGTTTCCAAGTATCTTCATTTTCATCCTATCAATATGATCACGGAGTTTATTCAATTTATCCCAATACCTACGACAGTTGTATATTGGTATGGAGCATATAGGACACTGTTTCAGAACAAGCTCGTCTGACTCATCATTGTCGAAGTACGAATCTAGTAGTTTATATTCAACCGCATGGCCACAATCCTCGAGCATAACAAAACTACCATAAGGACAAGTTTGGCTTCCAAAACAATTCTTGTTAAAGTCGTCTCTTTTACAGTGCTGACAGTAGATCGGACACCGTTCCCCGCAAAGGCCAATGCATTTATGACGACATCTGAGCCTTTCTCGACATCTCCTATCACATCGTGGTCGGTTACAAGGCTCACTGCACTGTTTTGTACAGACAAAGTGGCGGCATTTCCACGCACAAGGTTCCGTGCATTTTGAACAGATGTCAGAACATTTTTTGAAACATTGGTTATGTTGGCACCATCTTTTACAAGGTTCCTGGCACGGTTTGCAACTGTTACATGTTCCTGGGCATGCATGGTCACATATCAACGAGTGCTTACATTTCTGAATACACGGTTTATGTTTTGTTCCATAGTTACACTGTGAACATGTTCCTGTACATTTATGTCCACAGGCTAAAATATCATCACATCGGATATTGCAAAAGGACACATGTTCTTTATCACATGATAATTGTCTGCTCCCCTCACCACGCAACATCGTATATTCATCTTTGGTTGTACCACACGTCGCTGGGCAATTGTGGCCACACTCCATCACAGAAACGCAAGGTTGTTTACAAACATATTTTGAGATTTCATAGTGACAGCGTAGTTTAACCAAGTGACCGCATTGCAGCTTCCTTTCGACTAGAGCTTCACATGGTTCACATTGCTCAACACATTTCTTGTTGCAAACATGACCACATACAAGCTCTTTCTCACACATATGAGGACAGACTATTTCTTGGTAACACTTTAACAACACTGCATGTGCACAAGGAGGCCTTGCTTCAATTTCCTTTTCACACCTACATGTTTTTCCACAGATAAGGTTACAGTCATGTCCGTTTTTACATTTCCTTTCGCATGGCATTTGACAAATCACTTCACAATGTTCTTTATCAACAATGTGACAAGGTTTTGGACAAACGTGTCCACAAGAGAGAACAAACTCGCACGGTAATAAGCAGCCACCTTCTGGAACTTTTGCAAAGTCTTCCACCGTCGATGCGAGATTTGGTTCGGCGCTCGGATGATTCTGACATTTTAGTTGTAATTCATGCTTAACTAAGTATTTTGTAGATTGGGAGGTAAGGATCTTCTTCCAAAGAGGCGTGTTATACATTTCGATATTCCCAAGTACATACAGACCATATTTAGCTCTGGAGAGTGCCACACAAACGCGATTGTCGTCTGCGAGGAAGCCAATGTTGCCCTCCAGATTACTTCTGACCAGGGAAAGAATGATAATATCACACTCTTCACCTTGGAAATTATCGACCACCGTCACTTTCACACCACGAACGGAGGGTTCTTTTGCCTTTAACGTCATTATTTCGAACATTTGTCCTTTATAAGTAGTAAGTATCGTCACTTGGCTCGACTTATAACCTTGTTGAATGAAATATGTTGCCAGTGCGATAGAAAAAGTGGCTTCAAAGTAGTTCTTTTTACTCATCGTACCATCCTTACATTCCTCTATATGTCTGTGGTTAAGAAATACCATGTTGTTTTTCATACCAAGTACATCGCCATACTCCTTAACATCTATATGATCCACAAGGTTGGGGTAAATATGACGAATATTATTTGCAATGACTGGAGCCATACGGTGTTGTTGTGCAAGGGTAGTGTATTCTAGATCGCTCGATATCAACCTCTCAAACATAGATATATCGATATTGAACTGCTTTGCTAATTTATAATAACTATGTTTGGGTCTCAATTGTTGATGGTCGCCAATTAAGATGAGTTGGTCGCAACCTTTACCAATATTGGACACTAGGTGGGATTCGAGGATTTCGGCCGCTTCCTCTATTATCAATATTTTGGCATTAATATCTTGAAGTTCGAGGCTATGCTTCGCAGCACATGTAGTTGTCATTCCGATGACATCGGCCATCTTCATTATGTATCTATTTTCAAGCATCAGTACTTCTTTGTGCTTTTCATATGCTGACTTGTATTCATCAATACCATTTTCAATCTCTTCATTCAGACTATGGCATTTTTTATCAACCCATTGTGAAAATATACACCATCTTTCGTCCATGGTAAAATCATAAATATCTGATCCAGGGTGTATTACCACATTCTTATATTCCACACGTCGCAATTTCTCTTGAAGCTTTTTAATCAACTCAAGCCTATGCCATCGCATAATTCTCCACTTTGCAACGTCTACATCTGTGGGTCTCTCGCTAAGACTAGCAATATTCAATGCAACAGTTTCCTTCATGAATTCTGTCAATATCTTTTCGATGTCTTCATCCTTGAAATTTAGACGATCTTCCGGGAGGAAATATTTTTTACCGGTATCTATCTCTATCAATACATCTCTTTCCTCGTGCTGCTGTGTTTCTGTGTCAGTGTTAATGACATAATCCAGACCCTTAGTCACTATCATGTATTCTACTTCTCTGCTTATATCATCTATTCCAAGCCAGTCATATATCATGGAAGTGATGACAGAATTTGTGATTGAGCTTTTCCTATTCACGACCCGACTTCTCCATTTGAATTGATTAGCTATCTCCGGTCCCATTTCCGTGTAGAGTGCATTTTCATGAACGATGTTTTCTCTAAGTATCGTGATCTTCTTAGTGGCGACGATACGCTGACGCCTCAATGCATATATATGTCCCCGTGTTGCCTTTCGCCCATTGTATATATAGTCTGGGATTAATCTTTCCGCCCTCATATTGGATCTGATATTCGTTAAAAAACATGAATGAAGAAGTTCACTGCTACTTCTCCCACCAACGCGTAAAATACCACCGGTAAAGGATTTCAAAATGCCTTCCATAAACTGATCCAATGCGTGATTCGTATAACACAAAACAAGGATTGGTCCATCGTCTTTGCTAGATTTCCAAAGAGATGCATTCTTCAGCAATACTTTTACTATTTCTAAACCGATGTACGTCTTTCCGCAGCCAGGAGGGCCTTGTATGATACTCAATTCCTTTGTTAGAGCATTTTTAATTGCATTTATTTGGGACGGATCAAAGCGCTCTGTTACGTTGTGGGGCCAGTCTTCTTCTAGTATGTTTACCTTTTTAAAATAAGACATTTCATCTTTTACATTGACAGCGTCGGATGAAAACTTATCGTCTTCTGAACAGGACGAACTGATCGTGTCATTTTCCTCATGCAATACGTCTGTAGTATTTGTAATGGACATATTCTCACAAGTACTGATCTGATAGGAAATCGTCAAATCTGTTTGCCCTTCTTCGGGCAGGAGTGTGTTATGTTCAATAGCAATGACATCTTGCATAACCTTCCGACTTTCCAAATTTGTTTTTCTTTCGTCGCTCGACCCAAGATTTTTAATTCGTTTTTTCTCCTCTGTTAATGGCATTTCTTCAGGTTTCATAAATGGTGATAGGGCATTACTCCTAATTACTATCGTGTCCTTTTCACACAGGGTACGCAGGTCAAATAACGGCTCGTTGCTTTCAAGAAGATACTTCGGTGGAAGTATTTCTTTTTGACAATGCACGACATACCTAGACATCGACATATCGGACTGATGCATGCTTTTACATTTCAATAGAACGTATCGATATGCCTCAAAGTAAGCCGTCGATTCTACCATCGTAAACAAGTTATACATACATGCTTTAATCGTGTTGTCGTTAACTGCGTCGTTAAACTCGACATGCAATTCCCCCCTTTGTCTACGATCGGCTTTGACGACAACACCAACTAGCATTGAAGAAAAGTTGTCATGAGATAGGCAGACCAAACTCCCGTATTTAAGCCTTCCGGTTGATTCCCATCGTACTTGGCGTAATTTGGATACATCAAAAGTAACCACATAGTTTAGACCCTGGTCGCAGACCATTGAAACTATCTTTACATTATCATACACTCGAATATAGCTAAACGTATTAATTGGTTCGTGCTCCCCTCTCTTTCCCCGGTACTTGGCGCGTTTACTCCGGAATTGACGTATGCCCTCACGCAGTGGACCTACAAAATCCTCACGGAGAAGGCTAAATTGTATATGCATATATTCTTTGAAACTCTTGTATCCATCGGTCTTGTTAATGGGTAGAAGTTTCGGTACACACTGCAAATCGGCAATATGCGGAAATATAGGTTCCATTTTCACATATTCCGATCGGTCTTCTTCTACATCTCCGCTAAACATCGCAGACGTTTTGCCCGTCTTTCTCTTAATAAATATGTCAAGAACTTCTGCCTTCTTGTAGAGAACCTTTGTATCAAGTATAATTTTTCTACGTTTTGCTTCATAAATCAGATTCGTTATACAACTGGTACTGTCACTTAAGAATGTTTCTGTGCATATTTGGAAATCAAAAAAGCGTTTTAGAATATCCATCAAATCCGAAAATATACCAAACCAACAGTCAGGGGCTCTGGTTAAGTTGGACATGTCGTTTTCAAGTCCAGTGCATAGCGTTTTAACAAAATTTACCTTCATCAAAGTAGCAACGAGGGATGATGATAACTGCGGTGTAATTTGTAACGAAAGTGCAAACTTAATTGACCTCAGGAGGCGTTTTCGATGCTTGTCCGTTTTAATAACTGCGTTCATAAGAAACCTTTTGGACGCTAGAAATAATACTGCTTCTGCTTTGTCGGCACCAATGGACGGATCAACCTTTTGTAGAAACTGTTCGATCTCGTCGTCTCTGAAAAATAGTTTTAGATATACTGATTTGTATTGCTATAATTACTATTTAAAAAAAGGAAAATGTTTCACGGATGCTACGTATTCAATTCTAAACTTACCGTATACAAAACTTGGTATTTCGCTTCCGATCCTAGACATCCTCATAGATGCTTTTTAAGAGATGAACATTTTAAGAGCCCGTGGCTCTGTCATGAATGTATAAATGCTTTGGATGAACGGCTTTGTAGTTTTGCAGTATAAAGAAGTTAATCTTGATACAACTACAATCGAATAGCGTACACGCTACGCAAATGGTCTCGTGTAGGTGGGGGACTAACGTTCTATCAACGCATCAGTGTACCAAGAGTGCAATGAGGATATGAATCATCAAGCGTACTGTAAGAAGGGATTGACTTTTCTTTTTCTTTTTTTTTTTCAATTGTTTTCATACTTCAAAAGCTTTACGGTCTAAATCAGTTATTTTTGTGTACAAAACTCATTTGAAGACTGTTATATATACGATGTTACGTATTCAATTAATGCTACGTCTTTAAAATATGTCTGAACAGATAATATACAAAACTTTCGATCCTGGACATCGTCATAGATGCTGTTTAGAGATTAACACTTTAACAGCCCGTGGTTTGTCATGACTGTATGGATGCTTTGGATGATCGGTTTTGTAGTTTTGCAGTATAAAGAAGTTTATCATGATACAACTACAATCGAAAAGAGTACACGCTACGCAAATGGTCTCGTGCGGGTGTGTGTTTAACGTTCCATTAACGCATCAGTGTACCAAGAGGCCAATGAGGATCTAAATCATCAAGCGTGCTGTAAGAAGGTATTGAGTTTTATTTTTATTTTTTTTATTTTTCAATTGTTCTCATACTCTTAATCAATTATTTTTGTGTGCAACCCATTTGAAAATTGTACTAAAGACGTCCACTAATGATCTATTTTAAACATTTAACCCTTTCGCTGCCAAAGGCAATTAAAGGCTTTTGAAAACAATGCAGATTCAGGTGAGCTAGCTCATAACAAGCTTTCTCTCCTGAAATGTGCATTGTGTGCCACTTAAATATTAAATTTTATCAAATTTCCAGTTCGACAAAACATGGAGTGTTCCAATTATCAACATGGAAGATTCGACATTGTGAAATTCGGCAGTGAAAGAGTTAACGAAGATTCATTAATCAATAATTGATAAATTGTTTTCGTTCTTAGATGCTAGTTCGCCCTCAGTAACACACATCAGCTTTGCAATTTTCAAACAGAGCTATTTTTCTACTTTTTCTTGATTATTTATAAATCAAGTTGTTCATGTATAGTTGTGTCATTGTGTCAAGCTTCATGCAATCATTGACAGAAAAAATCTTTGTGAGTTTAAAACTTGATCTCTGTGATGTTTTGAAGGGTTATTAATTACCCATTGCTTGTAATCGCTAATTTCTAATAGGCTTACGTTATACGGACACAGGAAACGACACTTTTCCCCAAAAAGCTCTTCTGAGCTGCTGCCAATAGAGCTTTACACTTACATCTGTTATGTCTATTCAGTCAATGAAACATTACCCGTTCGAAATGGATATAAATCTTAATTTGTTCCAGATAAAAAAAAAACACTCCGACGAAATAACTGGCTGTTGCTTAGTGGACATAGTTCGTACAATTATATTGTTATTTTAATTAACCTCGTTAACACATAGTTTTAATGTCATTAATTTAAAATTCTATTTGTTTAGATTATCATATATTACGTGTATATACATTGTGTGTATATATATATATATATATATATATATATATTAAATGTGGGTACGTACAATGTTGTTTGCTGTTGTCTTCTGAAGCCATGAAATATTCGTGATCCTCTGCTGGATCGACCTCTGTAACCTCTACCTCTAGACTGAACACGTCTATTTGATGCCTGGTCACGGTTGCCATAGTTTGTACGAGCTCTATCGCTGTGCCATGAGTACGATCGACCTCTTAAGGAACGACCTGTCGTGTGCCGTCCACTACCGGAATGCCGGTTCTGTGATATATTTCTCTCTATATATGGGCTATCAGTCGATGTTGTATTTCCGTCTGATTTAAAAACGGCTTGGATGAGTTTGATTAGTTCTGTTTTACTATTGTCTGAAATTTCGTCCTGGTTGCTTCCTCTTGCACTTATCGAAGGGGAATGGTCTGTTTTGAATCGCTGTTCAATTGATTCATACGACTCATTATTTGGGAACTGGGTAGGTCCGTTTCGTCTTTCTGACTGTGATCGTCGTGGACGTTTGCTTGAGAAGTCATCTAGTTCAATCGGTCGACTTCCGATGCGCCTTTTTGTGGACGTACCTTGTGACTGTAAATAACAAGCCTAATTTTGAAAAGGGAATTATGAAAAATGTAATAATGATTTAAAGACAGTTTTTAAGGGATCCTCTTGTGATTTTGTATCGAAGTCCCAAATTTGAAAACAGTCTTGTTGTAAAAAGTTATAAAATGGTGTTTGGTTCTCGCACATTTAATTCCTCTTCCGAAGTCGTCTCAAATTTGACCCTATCAATTTAAATATTCATGATAAGCCTTTTTCAATCCAATCAAAGCGCACGATACACCTAACGTTCAGTTTTTATTTTTATTTTTTTACAATTCAATACATTTTTATTACATTCAGGCACATTTTACAATTAACAAAACGTAATCCATCTACGAGAAGCAAAGATAAATAGAGGATCTTACATGAGTGCTTATTTGTTATTGTTTTTATGAAACGAGTCGACTGAAATAATATGACACGAGGCTCTGCCGAGCGTCATATTCGTTTCATTCGACGAGTTTCATAAAAACAATATCAAATAAGCACGAATGTAAGATTCTATTTATCGCATAACACCATAAAAAGATTGTTTTCAATCTTTAAATATATCTTTCTTCGTCCTCATGTAAACAGTGACCGAAGTTCACCCCGTCGTTCAAAGCATACTTCCACTGTAAAAAGTAGTCCCTATTAATAACCTTTTGATTTTATACAAAATTAGCAACAAGGCACTTACAACATTTCATTTATCTAGATTTATTCTCTTTAAACAATATTTTTAATAAATGCCGACATTCAGAACAATTATAAACAACATAATGTCATTTAAACTGACGTCACATACGTGCTGTGAATCGGCTATTTATGTAACTAGTTACATATGATATTTATGTCACTGCTTTATGTCACTCCTAGAGCGCAAGTTATGTGATAAAATAAATTATGTATATTAAACATTTCTTCCGACAATATAAACAAATACAATAATGCATACCAATATCAAACTATATAACTGTATACTATAGGTTATATCATCAATATGGGAAACATTGTGTTGGACGAGTTCCTTCGGCTGAGTTGCCCGAGCTTGGGCAGAACTCCGCCGAAGGAACGAGTCCCAACACAATAGATTCCCATAATCATGCAATAACCTTTTTATTGTATAATTTGATATTGGCTATTTAATATTTGTCGTTTTGTTTGTTTTAAAAACGTCACAAATTTAGAAAATTAACACTCGTTTTGGATTGTTTAGATAAATAAACATTAACGATATATCGCGCAATTATACTCTCCTTTCCGATGGTTGCTAAGGTCGTAGCAAATATAATTTACGAACCGCCATTGTTGTCGACTCGAAATTGAATCGTTGACAAAATGATGTGTAACGCCCTTTCCTATCAGCTAGTGTTTTCCATTCAGAACTCGTGTATTATCTTATTCATGTATTTAAGCCTGGATATAAAAAAAAATATTAAGATTTAGATGCCCCTTAAAAAGGCATTTGACCTTGCAGTATGTTCAGTAAAGCGAACACACATATTTTATACACATATAAAGGCTACTGCGTTGATAAACTTCACATCGGAGGATAACAAAACAAATCTGCAGACCTACCTTTAAAACAAACATTTGCTTATTCATACTAGCAGTTATGAATCCCTTTTTATTTGTTGATACACTTATAATATAGATCGTCAACGACAATATAAACAACAATCGAGCAGTAGTATTGATGTGATGTCACGTCACATCATTACGTCAAAAACTACGTAGAATCCCTTTTTATTTGTTGATACACTTATAATATAGATCGTCAACGACAATATAAACAACAATCGAGCAGTAGTATTGATGTGATGTCACGTCACATCATTACGTCAAAAACTACGTAGTTATTTATTAGCACGGCTAACGCTATAAATGGACCAGATTGGGTTTTGCGTTTCACTACGTGTCATCTATAAAAGGTGTACCAAACAATGTACTACGAACCGTATAAGCACAGCTTTTTCCTAGGACTATCAGAGAGTCGAACCTTGCGCAGATCATATCTGTAAACTGATTCAAGTCTCGTATACATTAATACACACCCTAAACAACACAGATGTTTTTTATTTCAATTATATTTGTAAATATGTCTAATTAGTTGTTTTAACCATTTTGATGGCTTCACTTGCCTGCGATGCTACTAAGCCCTGACAGTAACAAAGTAGAAGTAGAAGTTAGCTGGTCTATAAATCATGAAAGGCTGGATGAGACCGCTTTGTAACGTTAGTGTATGAAAATAGTTCCGTCCTTAGCATTACGTGAAAAAGATCTGAGTGCATTATCAATGCGTGCAATATTAACCCATGCAATATCAACTGATATTGAATCTTTTTACCAAATGGAAAATAGAAGGAACAATATCAAAATATACAATAAAGTCTTATATCGGTCTACACCACACATCCATATCCCACGCCGAGCCCCGATAGCTCAGTCGGTAGCGACGCGGGCTGTCAATCAAGGAGTTGTGAGTTCGAATCCCGGCTCGGCTAACTTTCTTTCCGACGATTGACAAAAGTCAATGCGACATGCGTCATTCGTCTTCCACCAATGGGCTAAGTCTATGTGGGAAAGCAATCAGTTGCTTGGGAAGATTGTTGTGTGGAGTACTTGTGTGAGAAAACCAGGAAATGCATGAGTAGGTGAACTGGCCGCCGTGATATAACTGAGAAATTGTTAAAAACGGCGTTAAACCCCAATCAATCAATCAATCCATATCCCACAATTTACATTGATAGCGTACTCGTGTACATATATATAATTATTCATTTAACCAAAACAAGATGATGGTGATGATAACCATAAGTGTGTAGATCAAGATCAGACCACATAACTTATGCAGTACGATCTCGGTCGACTTTCACTTTTTTGTTTGTGTGTAACAATATATTTCCCACGCAAATACAATGTATATACATTCAATGCTACAAAGACAATACTCAAACACACTTTATAATGACGTGCTGTCTCGATTGAACGGGTTTCGTCTGACATGCGTAAACATTTGTATAAATCACTTTTTTATCACTAAATAGTTACACAATCCATATACGTATTGAAGTGTGTATTTGTGAAGCCAATTTCTGAATGGAATAGTTGTTGCATTATTATTATTATTTGTATTATTATTGATAAAGTGTATCATTGGATTAAATTGCAACACTCATGTATTCGAGTTTTTGTGAGTGATGCTGTAGAATATTTATTATTAGTGGGTTTTTTTTTTAAAATTTAATTTGTTATTTGAATATCAAGGTGAATATTATCGTTTATTCATATATTAATAATTTTCCAGTCAGTGTTCTTAAGTTCAATTCCTCATTCTATTTGCGTTGTTAATATATTTTGCTTGTTTAAGCGTTGCAGATTTCGTTTCTAAACTTAATTTATTAAGATTTGGCAAATTTTGGTAATATGGTTTTAAGAATTGTTTACAAATGATATTCATTCTCAACTTATTGTTGATTGCAGTTTACACACAGTCTTTTGTTTCTGGATGTATTAATATATCTTCCCGTTTCTATATTGAGTGAATGAGAACTTGTTCGGAATTTTGTTAATGTCATTCTGAACTTTTTGTTTTTTATGTAGTCAAGATATTGTTCAAATATGAACTCGTGCTTAAATAAACTGTATATCTCAAGTTTGTTAGAGTAGTTAATCTTTGAGTAAGACTATTTACACATATCATTTATTCTTTATCAGTATATCCGGAAACATCCCTTTTTTATATCTAATATTGTTATAAGCACCAATTTTATTGGCTGACGTAAAAGTCAATCCGGGAAGACCTTTAATATCAGATATATGCACGCGTGACCTCGTGCAGAGATGCTTTAGGCATGGTTTTACCTACCATTTCAGCGTCCATTATTCCACAGCGATGCTTTGTCGCCTTATATCCGAATCGGCCTCGACTTATCGTCACATTTCTGAAATAAATTGAATAACATTTAACGTATTTCTTTTAACATTTATTTTGTATTTAAAACTTTAAAGGACTAATAAAAGATTTTCGCAAGTGTATAGAAGTATTATTGCAATATCGAACCTCGAAGGGTCAGTCGGTTACGACGAGGTCTCTCCATCAATGGATCTTATGTTCGAATCGCCTGGGCCATTGGTTATATCTGCAGATGGACAAAAAACTTCAAAGTGGGTGAAAAATGTATATGCGTGACGGTTAGCAGTAGCTTGGGAAATATTAATATTTATTAATATTTTGGTGGAAAAAGTCAGGAAACACATAGTAAGGTGACTTGATATGATTGAAGAACTATTAAAAACGGCGCTTATCTTCATGAAAACTATTAAAAACGGCGTTACACCTTATTACAACTATGGGAAAACGGCGTGTAACTTCATTACAACTATTGAAAACGTCATGTAACTTCATTACAACGGCGCTTTTACTTCATAAGAACTATTGAAAACGACGCTTAACTTCATTAGAACTATTTAAAACGGCGCTTAACTTCATAAGAATTGTTGAAAACGGCGCTTAACTTCGTAAGAACTGTTGAAAACGGCGCTTAAACTTCATAAGAACTATTGAAAACGGCGATTCACTTCATTAGAACTATTGTAAACGGCGCTTAACTTCTTGGAACTATTGTAAACGGCGCTTAACTTCATTAGAACTATTTTAAACGATGCTTAACTTCATTATAATTATTCAAAACGGCGCTTTACTTCATTATTAATATTGAAACCGGCACTTAATTTCATAAGAACTATTTCAAACGGCGCTTAACTTCATTAAAACTATTGAGAACAGGTTGTAACTTCATTACAACTATTGAAAACGGCGTATAACTTCATTATACCTATGGAAAACGGCGTGTAACTTCATTACAACTATTGAAAACGGCCTGTAACATCATTACAACTATTGATAATGGCATGTAACTTCATTACAACTATTAAACACGGCGTGTAACTTTATTAGAACTATTGAAAACGGCGTGTATCTTCATTAGAACTATTAAAACGGCGTATAACTTCATTAGAACTATTAAAAATGACGCTTAACTTTATTAGAACTATTGAAAACGGCGTGTATCTTCATTAGAAATATTAAAACGGCGCTTAACTTCATTATACCTATTTAAAACGACGTTTAACTTCATTATACCTATTTAAAACGACGCTTAACTTCATTATAACTATTATAAACGATGCTTAACTTCATTAGAACTATTGTAAACGATGCTTAACTTCATTAGACCTATTTAAAATGACGCTTAACTTCATTAGACCTATTTAAAACGACGCTTAACTTCATTAGACCTATTTAAAATGACGCTTAACTTCATTAGAACTATTTAAAACGACGCTTAACCTCATTAGAACTATTTAAAACGACGCTTAACTTCATTAGAACTATTGAAAACGGCACTTACCTTCATTAGAACTATTTAAAACGACGCTTAACTTCATTAGAACTAGTGTTAACGACACTTAACTTCATCAGCACTATTTACAACGGCGCTTAACTTCATTAGAACTATTTACACCGGCGCTTAACTTCATAAGAACTATTCAAAACGGCGCTTAACTTCATTAGAACTATTTAAAATTAATTGCGCTTAACTTCATTAGATCTATATAAAACGGCGCTTAACTTCATTACAACTATTGAAAACAGCGCTTAACTTCATTGGAACTATTTAAAACAGCGCTTAACTTCATTAGAACTATTTAAAACGGCGCTTAACTTCATTACAACTATTGAAAACGACGCTTAACCTCATTAGAACTATTGAAAATGGCGCTTAACCACAATTCAACTAATGAAAACGACGCTTAACCTCAATTCAACTATTGAAAATGACGCTTAACTTCATTAGAACTATTCAAAACGGCGCCTAACTTCATTACAACTATTGAGAACAGCGTGTAACTTCATTACAACTATTGAAAACGGCGTGTAACTTCATTACAACTATTGAAAACAGCGCTTAACTTCATTAGAACTATTGACAACGCCGATTCACTTCATCAGAACTAATAAAAACGGCGCTTAACTTCATTAGAACTATTCAAAACGGCGCTTAACTTCAATAGAACTATTGACAACGCCGATTCACTTCATCAGAACTAATAAAACGGCGCTTAACTTCATTAAAACTATTTAAAACGGCGCTTAACTTCATTAGAACTATTTAAAACGGCGTGTAACTTCATTAGAACTATTGTAATCGGTGCTTAACTTCATTATAACTATTTAATACGGCGCTTAACTTCATTAGAACTATTTAAAACGGCGCTTAACTTCATTAAAACTATTTAAAACGGCGCTTAACTTCATTAGAACTATTGAAAACGACGCATCACTTCATTAGAACTATTCAAATCGGAGCTTGACTTCATTATAACTATTGAAAACGACGCTTAACTTAATTACAACTATTAAAAACGGCGCTTAACTTCATAAGAACTATTCAAAACGGCGCTTAACTTCAATAGAACTATTCAAAACGGCGCTTAACTTCATTACAACTATTGAAAAGGCGCTTTACTTCTTTAGAACTATTTTAAACGGCGCTTAACTTCATTAGAACTATTTAAACGGCGTTTAACTTCATTAAAACTATTGTAAACATCGCTAAACTTCTCTCTAAGCTTGACCTGGATAACACAAACTTAAGGGAACGTTATAATCCAATACGTTTCCACGCTTTATCGTTTTCCATGACTAGCGCAGGGTGCAGCGGCTTTTTTGAGCTTTCGCTGGGTTAAAAGAAACGAGCCACCTCTTTGACCATGAAAGGATATGAAAGATATCAGAGTTAAGAGCAACAGCGGATTGTGTAGGATCGTCGACAATAATGTAGAGACTGGTATCATCAGCAAAAAGGCGGACATTGGCTTCGATGTCTGAAACAATGTCATTGATGTAAATCAAGAAGAGAAAAGGTCCTAGGATTGAGCATTGGGGGGACACCGGCATTATTGGCTGACCAGTTGGATGTTGCATTGTCTATGACAACCCTTTGCTGTCTGTTTCTAAGGTAGGAACGAATCCAAGATAATAACGAATCTTTGACACCGATTGATTCGAGTTTGAATAGAAGCCCGTGGTGCCATACTTGGTCAAAAGCCTTCGATATATCACAGAACACTGATTTGACCTCCGAACCTTCATCACGGGCTTTAACAATGTCATTGTATGGGAACAACAACTGGTTTCTTATTGAGTCTACCTTAATAAAACCTGACCGGTATTTTGTGAGAATCTCGTTAAAAACAACGTAATTGTAAAGATATTTGTGTACGCAACGTTCCATGACCTTACCAAGACAACTAAGAAGCGATAATTATCGATAGTTAGAAGGTATGGATGAGTCAGACTTTTTGAAGACTGGTGCGACATTGGCTCTCTTATCTTGGCTAGGAAATTCTGAATTAAGCAGGAGTCGTGTGAAGATTTTTTATAGTGGATCAGAGAGTTCGTTAACACCTTCTTTGAGTACATTAGGGCTGATAAGGTCTGGACCACTATATTTTGATTGGTCAATAAGAGAGATAGCGTCTTTTACATCCTGGGAAGATATAATCATTTCAGATAATGACGGGAATAGGGCAGGTTGATTATTAGGAAGAGGGTGACTGTAGTAGACTGATTGCAAAGAGACGTGTTCAATAGCTTTCTCCTTGTTAATATTGGCTGCGACACCGTTGTCAAATAAGAGTGGGAATAGTTGATGATTTCTGCTGTTTTTTAAGTTTTTTTGCCAGTTTGAACCATTGTTTATGTTATTGGAATTATTTTTTATTTTTATTTTACTGCAATATTCTGTCTTTGTTTTGCGTATAAGTTTGGTAGTTTCCTTTGGAATTTGACCAATAATTATCTGAGTTGAATTGTTGTGCATATTTGTGGGTTCGTTTTCTTATCATCTTTTTTATTTCAGTTGACAACCAAGGGACATCATCAGGTCTGATAGATACAATTTTGTTTGGAATACTTGGTAAGGCAGCAATTATAATTGCTCCGGGATTATTGGCGTTTGCCTGACCATATAATGGAATGGTAGGGACAGGTAACTCCAGAGTACACATATATATAACCCCGTCAATGTACACAGGTGCAATAGTCGGTTCAGATCAGCCTATACATCTTTTCCGTCTTATCAGGATCAAAACAAACTGTCAGAAACTTTTGAAAACGTACTTATATTTGCACCGCTTTTTAGCTCTACTGGCCGAAGGCCAGAAGGGGTTATGTCGTGGCGATTCATCCGTCGTCCGTGCGTCCGTCCGTAAACAATTTCTTGTTAATACGATACATTTCCTTTCGAAAACCAGCCACAGATCCGCCCATGCATGACTGGATTATGGCCCTTGAAATGGTCAAAATTGCTATAAAAGAGCTTGTTAACACGATACAGTCTCTTTTTTGTATTGTATCTCAATCAAACTTATACAGTAGTTCGATATCCATGAGAGTTTGGTTCATTTCTAAAAAACGGCCAGATTTACCCATGCATGGCTGGATTATGGCCCTAAAAATTGCTATAATACAGCTTGTGAACACAATAGAGCTTCCATTTACTATCTGATCTTCACCAAACTTAGATGGTATTTGAATATTGATGACATATTGGTTCCTTTTGAAACAAGCCAGATCAATGCCAGTAGAGCATAGGCCCTCATGGGCCTCTTGTTCATAAATATAACGTCGATTCCTAGGTAATGTTTATCCTGATACCAGCATGACAGTCGTAATGTTAACGGCAACCCTGAGCTCCAAGGAGAGAATGCTATTACTACCAGTTGGTATGACCCATCCGGAGATAGAACCTGCGACCCTCCCGCCGCTGAGGCGGGAAGCTTCATCCAACTTTATAAAGGTGATATTTGGACAGTGTAGATCTTGATCAGAATGTGTGGATGCACAGGCCTATCTGGATATGCAATACTGACCAAAGCAAACTTGTACTATTTCCCATGGACGGATACATAATTTATTGAGATACGAAGCTATAAGTAGAAATAGGTAGACACACATGTGTGACAACAGAAAACATTTGGAAGTATATTCTCAAAATAAATTTACATAGGGAAAACTTGACATAGTGACCCAGTTTCTGACTCCACATGATCCAGCTTCGACCTTGACCAGGATTTGTTGTTCTCTCGAACGTCTGTTGATAGATAGGGTACCTTCATGATCTATAGATGTTTTTTGGTAGAGTTGCAAACGCAACGAATACCCTAGTTACAGGTTGATTTTGGACTGGAAGTAAACTATTCCAATATAAATGCCCAACAACACCAACTGTACAAAAACCAGTACGCCAAAAAAATAGTGCAAAAATACTTCACTGAATAACGAATATAAACATAAGCAAAATTCACATAAGTAAAAACCAATTCAGTAATTATATTGGTAACCAAAAACATTTACCAGTCTCTGAGTGAGTAAATAGGATATTTAAGTGTAATTTAGTATTAGGATATCACTACACGATATACTCAGGTTTGTACACACATTTCAACATCAATTTACCCTTTGTAAGTTGTAACGTTTTGTTCACGCTAGTAAAAGAAATGAATGAGCAACATCTTTTCCTTTTAACAAAGTAGATTTGTTTGCGATATTCTAATACTATTTTCCACATGGACACGCATTTGCAACAGACAACTTTTTTAAAACATTGTGGCAAAATGAGACATTGCTCAATGGATTACCTTTCCCCAAACATCCTATTTGGATGTACTTTACAGGTTTGCTTGTAGAAAAAGTTCACTTTTCCCCTATCTATTTGTTTCAAACATTTTCTACAGATAAGGGATGTGTTATGAATCTAATCTATATACTACTGCTTATATATATTTCTTTGTGATTTGGAGCATTTTTGTTTATTTTGATTGTGTGTGTTGGGGCCTGTCACGCTATTTAAATATATATATATATATACATATAGACAAGGGATGTAACTTCCTCGTCAGCCAGATTTGACCAATGTTTGCGTGTTTATATAAGAATACATTTCTCATTCTGATAGGTTTTTAATATAACCAGCTTCAACGTCAAAACCACATCTGGATAGCTATTTGTGTGATGAGTTAGTGTTTACAAACACGAATCTGCTAATAAATGAAACAGGTACGCGTCTAAGGAATAAGAAGTGATCAGTTTACCGAGACACATTATTGTTAGTTCTAAGAATTTGTATTTTGGGATATGTAAATATCCCCAAGATGATTCCGTCCAGCTATTTGTGTAGGAGCACCATTTATCGGATGAACTGTATGGATTTGTTAAAAATAAATGTATCGGCAGCATAGCTTAACTTTGATTATACAGCGCCGTTTAGTTAAAGGTGGCTTAAAATCTTTCCCATGGAGGTGCACGTTGCTTATTGTTTCCGCTGTTTTCTACCATTGTATTTCTCGAAAGTGGAACCAATCTTTACGCAAGGGAACCCCCTTTATTTTCGCTTCATGTTGTTGGGATGTTTAGTAGAAAAACACAGATATATCGAAAGACACTTCAAATGCATGGTTTACTATGTTTCAGTCTTATTTTAACTCATTTATATATTTGTTTGGTTACTAACATTACAAATATCAAGTTATCTCTATAAAATGTTATTTGGACCTCATACGACTAAACCCGATACTGAAATAAACAGACGGTAGTGCACCCTGGACGAGATCAAACCTAAATACATATGAAAATACCAAAATACACGCCGAATTTAACTATACACTGTTTAAGTAGTAATCATATGGTATTTTGTAAATTAAATATGTGTTAATAAGACTTAAAAACGTAATATTTTTCTCTATTCAAGTATCTATTCAAGTATATGTTAAATAACATAAATGCAGATCAATAAATGCATGGATTTTAAGCATTGGCAGGTAGACGAACTATTAGACAAACAACACTATAACAAGTAGAATTAAACAAGTTGTGAAAGCAAAGGTATTTGGGTGAAGATTACAAAATGCCGTGTATTTTTGCTACTGAAGCAGCATTGTATTACTTTTCTGGATATCTGCTTTGCTTCCGGTGGAAAATAATAATAACACGGAGAGAAAACAACTTATATAACGTTTAACTTTTGCTGCTAATACATCATTGTATTATTTTTCTGTTGAGTTTGTCAGCAACAGTATAGAGCCTTATCAGAGAGAGCGGATGACCTGGCCCTCTACGCGTGTCAGAGGCGTCACAAAAACGATTGCAGCAGCCAAAGTGTTAAGGTTTAAACTTCGCAAGGAATAAGCGAAATATGATCACTACAGACCCGTAGTCCGGTTAGTTTTAGGGTACATTAGAACGCATCGGTGGTGTTATTGTAGATCGTACGCCTCGGGTGCGGGAGGTCATGTGTTCGATCCTCGGTCGGGTCATATCAAAGATTCGTTAAATTGTAGTAATGGCTGCCCTCCTTGGCGCTCAGAGTTGCGTGATTAGCAATACGACCGACTAGCTGGTGTCGGGATAAATGGACCAGAAGTACTTGTAACTGACCGTGATATAGCCGAACTATCGTTGAAAGCGGCGTAAAACACCCAAACAATCAATCAATTTAGAGCACAGTTACCTTTTTATGATCCTATTACGGATTGTTTAAAAGACCTCAATTTGTTAGACTCGGCTCATATACATGTATACCACTTGACGTATATTTTTCGCAAACTGGTATTTAATTATTATAGACGTCCTAGCTTTTACACCAAATATAATGACACCCTTATTTTCCGATAATTGAAATAATCTCAAATATGTATTTCTTTATAAATCTGATTTTGGTTTACGGTCGATTTCAATAACATTTCGGTAATACAAAATCCCGGCATCTCCTAGCAGGAATTCAAACACATGACTACTGGATCGACAGCCTACTTTGTTATCGACTGAGATATCTAGGTTCGATTCCATCAGTTAATCATTTATATAGCAAGTATTAGAAATCACGAACACTGAATCGACAGTCTACTTTGTTATCGACTGAGCTATCTAGGTTCGATTCCATCAGTTAATCTGTTATTTAGCAAGTATAAGAAATCACGAACACTGGATCGACAGCCCACGTTGTTATCGACTGAGCTATCTAGGTTCGATTCCATCGGTTAATCATTTATTTAGCAATTGTTAGAAAACACAACCACTGAATCGACAGTCTACTTTGTTATCGACTGAGCTATCTAGGTTCGATTCCATCGGTTAATCATTTATTTAGCAATTGTTAGAAAACACAACCACTGAATCGACAGTCTACTTTGTTATCGACTGAGCTATCTAGGTTCGATTCCATCGGTTAATCATTTATTTAGCAATTGTTAGAAAACACAACCACTGAATCGACAGTCCACTTTGTTATCGACTGAGCTATCTAGGTTCGATTCCATCGGTTAATCATTTATTTAGCAATTGTTAGAAAACACAACCACTGAATCGACAGTCTACTTTGTTATCGACTGAGCTATCTAGGTTCGATTCCATCGGTTAATCATTTATTTAGCAAGTTTTAGAAATCACGAACACTGGATCGACAGCCCACTTTGTTATCGACAGAGATATCTAGGTTCGGTTCCATCAGTCAATCAGTTATTTAGCAAGTATTAGAAATCACGAACACTGGATCGACAGCCCACTTTGTTATCGACTGAGATATCTAGGTTCGATTCCATCAGTTAATCATTTATTTAGCAATTGTTAGAAAACACAACCACTGAATCGAGAGCCCAGGTGTTTCGAATCCCTCAGATTATCAGTTATTCGGACGACGGTGTGACAGTTGCAATTATCACAACGATTATTTGACACGTCATTTGATTCGGATTTCTGATTATGTTAAACCACAGGTAACATCTCTTAGTAACATGGAATTTCATCGCAGCAAGCGGTAGCCAATCCACCAATCTAAGTTTAGCTATTGCACTTCTGGTACGAACGTAACAAACCGTGAGCTACCAAACTACTACATTGAACGCAAGGCAGTACGTATGTCCAAAAGTTATGTTTCCTGCCTTTTTCGAAAGCTGTACACCCACCACACAATTCTTCCCATGTAACTGGGATTCGAGAAAAGCAAAGGGTTTTATTTTCTCTCATGGCTTCCCCACTCTTGAAAAATATTACTCTTTGCTTTTCACACGATGAATTTTTTTTCGATAATACACCGAAACAAACACTTATACTCTATATCTCTTATTCCTAAACCTCAGAAGGTCGGTTTTAATGTGACGCGTCAACTTTAAAGCATTTCGGGTTTTTTCGATCGATCCTATTGATTTCTTTATAATGGGAGCGTCAAGTTAACCTCGTTCATTCATATAACCTGTGTGTAATAACATTTACCTGTTGCGCGGCGATAGCTCTGGTTGACTATCAATCAATTAAAGGATCAATTCAAGGGCGGTCGGACACAAAAACTATACATATATCGGAACCAACAGTAAAACTTATGCAGTCATCCTTTTTCCCCTCCGATTTATTAAAATATATTGTATTGATGAAGTTAATTGCCTTTTAAAAGTAGTGGATTAAGATTATTTGAAATAAAATGATAATAGAACACAAATGACAGCATTATGGTAAGAAGAGAAAGCGCCTATTTAGATCATTTTATGCTCTATACGCAAAAACGTAAAGTTCTCATATCAACAAATATAAATTCGTAAATAAAAATGAAATATAATTTACCTTTATTTTCCTTGTCATGTTCGATGATTGTCCTATGCGTACGTGACGTTAACTGTACGAATGCACTCTCTTTATTCCGGTTTTACACACGTTTATTTATCTAACACCTACTTTGCGTTTCCTATAATCCAAAACGAAAGTAGGACTAGCCCATTACTTAAATGGAAAGTAACCCTTTCCCACTTACTACACATCCACAGCAGAAGACTTTGAAAATATGACAAAAAATATCGAAAATTTATATAAATGCAAGAATACTTATTGAAACGAGTTGAAACGATTGTGGTACATGTAAAGGAACAGTTGCTCGTTTGAAGCAATTTCTTCTGTTGTCACAATGTTTCAAAAATCGTCTGCTGCAGAGGCGTTAGAATACATCGGTATGTGGGAAAGGGTTAAATACCGTTTGCTATCTATCAAGTGTGCACATATGTCCAGTATGCTCATAAAAGATACTTCTTTTTTTACATACAGTTTAACCCTTTCCTACATACAACAAATATACAAAAGACGACTTTGAAATTATCTAGAAAAGAACCCAGAAAATCCAAATTAATGTAGGTATTATAGCTGAAAACAAATCGAAAACATTGTGACAACAGAAGAAATTGCTCGTTTGGGCCAATTTGTTCTGTATATAATACAGTTAATTCATATTGTTTTGTTCTGTATATAATACAGTTAATTCATATTGTTTTGTTCTGTATATAATACAGCTAATTCATATTGTTTTGTATATAATAAATCATATTGTTTGCTTCTCGTTGATGATAGCATTTGTTCTTTATACATTAGTGTTTGTACCTTACTACAGGCCAATGTATGACAGTGATAGAACTGTTTTGTATTTTATTTTATATAAACATATTGAAGATAGTACACCCTTATAATAATACTATGTTTACCCAATTTGTTATTTATATTTGTTCTAACATTTATACTTTTAATTTTGAATATCTACTTAAAGTTTTGTAAGGTGTGATGACGGACGGCTTCCCGACCCCCTCACACCTATGACGGGGAAATAACAGAGCTACAAGCTGTAGCCAAAAATTAAAATAAATATATATATATTGAAGATGATTTCAAATGCAGAGGCGTCTTAAGTAGGGAACTTGTTTACCTTCACCTTGAATGAATGAATTTTTGTTTTGTGTTTTGCGAAAATGTTAACATTATTCAACTGGTGTCCTATTTATACACATTAAGCGTCCTCAATTCAAAAGGAATTTGTCAAGAATAGTGAACAGTATTTGGTTGGTGTCCTGCTTATACACATTAAGCGTCCTCAATTCCTGGATAATTGTCAAGTATAGTGAACAGTATTTGACTGGTGTCCTGCTTATACACATTAAGCGTCCTCAATTCCTGGATAATTGTCAAGTATAGTGAACAGTATTTGACTCGTGTCCTGTTTATACACATTACGCGTCCTCAATTCCGCGGAAATTGGTCAAGTATAGTGAACAGTTTTGGACTGTTGTCCTGCTTATAAACATTTAGAGTTCTCAATTCCTGGGGAATTTGTCAAGTATAGTGAACAGTATTGGACTGTTGTCCTGCTTATAAACATTTAGAGTTCTTGAACAGTATTTGATTGTTGTCCTATTTATACACATTAAGCATCCTCAATTCCAGGGGAATATATCAAGTATAGGGAACAGTATTTGACTGTTGTCCTGCTTATAAACATTAAGCGTTCTAAATTCCTGGGGAATTTGTCAAGTATAGTGAACAGTATTTGACTGTTGTCCTGCTTATAAACATTTAAAGTTCTCAATTCCTGGGGAATTTGTCAAGTATAGTGAACAGTATTTGACTGTTGTCCTGCCTATAAACATTTAGAGATCTCAATTCCTGAGGAATTTGTCAAGTACAGTCAAACTTATATTAAGAGACCACCCAAGGGAAATGCTGTAAGTGGTCTCTTAAGACAGGTGGTCTCGTATTGAGGTACAAATGTATTTTTCGTTTTTTTGGGTATTATGTATACTACATTATACATGTATTGGTATTAAAGAATAAATAACAATAAACATTTTGTTGTTCTTCTAATTTTATATTTTATTTCAATATTAATAATATTTTTTTGCAAAAGTGTAATTTGATAAATAAAACATATATACATTTAAGGATGTACTGAACTGAAAAGTTGATTTTTCATAATATTTAACTTTTGTTGTAATATTGTTTTTTTGAAAGTTGGATATATGTTAAATTAAAAAAAAAAAAAAAAAATCTGGTAGTGGGCTTTTTTTTGCTAGATCAATTTATAAAAGCCTTATGATGAGCTTTTTTTTGCTATTTCAGCCCATGAAAAAAAAAAAAGTTTTTACGCAAATTGCCGATATTTGAAAGATGATATGCTAATTGTTTATCTTCTTGTGGTTTTAATCTCATTCTGAAGGTATTTTATCCATATCTTTGGAAGTTCATGCGATACATTGTAGTTAAAGCTAAAAAATAGACACTATTTGACACTAATGAAAATCCATATTTGTCAGATTTATTAATAGACAATTTCAAAACTTTGGAATAAGGAAAAAACATATTTGTAATATTTAACTTTTTCTGAAACTTCTCTAAGTTATTTCAATTACTTTCATTTATCAGATTTTAATAAGAAAAGTATATGTCATTGGGCAATATTTTCAGTTTTTCTTCTTTGAATGGCTAAAAAATGTTAAAATATGAATATATATTTATTAATTTTTCAAACATATCTTCAAATGTCAAAAAAGTTTTCCAATATTTTCTATTTTTTTTCAAAACAATATGATACTATACAAGTTCTAGATTAAAATGTATATACATGGACTTTAATATGTTCTTTTTGCCCAGTTTTATTTCTTAATCAAACACGGCAACTGGACAGCGTCTCACGAACAAATTGAAGGCTCATGAACAAAATAGGCCCTTTATCTCAAGCAAGTTTTATCCATTTTTTTTTAAATTTTGAAGAATTATAAAAAGTTATAATGACTAAACAGGTTTTAATTGACAACAAAATAAGAAGATTTAATAAGAAAGTAAAAAAATATTTATTTTTTCTTTAATTTCAAAACCTCAGTTCAGTACATCCTTAATCACAAACTTGATTGTTATTTATTATTTGATGTTTTTGTTTAACTATGACATGAAAAGGATATGTACATGTATGTTCAGTAAAAGAATAGAGCACTACTTCTTACTAAAAAAGTCACTCGTTTTCTGTTTCAAAGACTGTCCATCTAAAACAAATCATTTAAGGAGTCATTTAAAGACATTGTCAGGTTTAAAAAGTTTGAGTGTCCACAGATTTGCTAATTAAATCTAATTAAAGAGCCAATTAAATAAACGTGCTATTACCATTAGAAAGCAAAAAACAAACACAGATCCAATTAAAGAGATCGAAATGTCGGACCAAAATTGTCATAAATAATCCACAAACAATCCCCAAACTATCCATGGGGTGATTTAACACAGACAATAATTGAATTTAAAGTGTATTAAATACAAACTGCTTAACCTGCAATTATCGGCTTTTACCACTGTGATATATCTGCAGTATTTGAGAGTCATAACAAAGACAATAATTGTAGCTAAACTGTATTAAATACAAACTGCTAACACCGCAATTATCGTTTTTTCACACTGTAATACACGTCTGCAGAATTTGACCTCGGGTAATTTTACATGTAACACCTTGCTAGATGATCATTTAAACCTGTGTGGTTTACACGTGACAGTTGTGTTAGGATTATTTGACTGTTAGATTTAAGGTCGCTGAACCGTGGATTTTTATTAAAATGGGAAGGGTTTTAGTGTCAGTTTGTCGCAGACAACAGGATCTCGCTTATTGCAGGTTAATTTATGACTAAAAATCATCGGGGGGGGGGGGGGAGTTCAATGTGGTCGCTTACACCAGCGGGTCGGTTATACCAGGTGGTCGGTAGTACAGGTTTGACTGTATAGTGAACAGTATTTGACTGTTGTCCTGCTTATAAACATTTAGAGTTCTCAATTCCTGGGGAATTTGTCAAGTATAGTAAACATAATTTGACTGTTGCCCTGCTTAGAAACATTTATAGTTCTCAATTCCAGGGGAATATGTCAAGTATAGTGAACAGTATTTGACTGTTGTCCTGCTTATAAACATTTAGAGTTCTCAATTCCTGGGGAATTTGTCAAGTATAGTGAACAGTATTTGACAGTTGTCCTGCTTATAAACATTTAGAGTTCTCAATTCATGGGGAATTTGTCAAGTATAGTGAACAGTATTTGATTGTTGTCCTGCTTATAAACATTTAGAGTTCTCAATTCCTGTGGAATTTGTCAAGTATAGTGAACAGTATTTGACTGTTGTCCTGCTTATAAACATTTAGAGTTCTCAATTCCTGAGGAATTTGCCAAGTATAGTGAACAGTATTTGACTATTGTCCTGCTTATAAACATTTAGAGTTCTCAATTCCAGGGGAATTTGTCAAGTATAGTGAACAGTATTTGACTATTGTCCTGCTTATAAACATTTAGAGTTCTCAATTCCTGGGGAATTTGTCAAGTATAGTGAACAGTATTTGATTGGTGTCCTATGTATAGACATTAAGAGTCCTTAATTCCAGGGGAATTTGTCAAGTTTAGTGAACAGTATTTGACTGTTGTCCTGCTTATAAACATTTAGAGTTCTCAATTCCAGGGGAATTTGTCAAGTATAGTGAACAGTATTTGACTGGTATCCTGCCTATAAAAATTAAGCGTCCTCAATTCCGCTGGAATTTGTCAAGTATTATGAACAATATTTGACTGGTATCCTGTTTATACACATTAAGCGTCCTCAATTCCCCGGGAATGTGTCAACTATAGTGAACAGTATTTGACTGGTGTCCTGTATATACACATTAAGCGTCCTAAATTCCTGGGGAATTTGACAAGTATAGTGAACATTATTTGACGGGTGTCCTCTTTATACACATTAAGCGTTTTCAATTCCTGGGGAATTTGTAAAGTATAATGTGTCCTATTTATAAACATTAAGCGTCCTCAATTCCTTGAACATTTGTCAAGTATAGTGAGCACTATTTGACTGGTGTCCTGCTTATAGACATTAAGCGTCCTCAATTCCTGGGGAATTTTCAAGTATAGCGAACATTATTTGACTGGTGTCTTGTATTAAGCTTCCTCAATTCCTGGGGAATATGTCAAGTACAGTGAACAGTATTTGACCGTTATCAAGAATAGTCGAATGTACCGTGTCTAGTTTCTATAGAGCGTCCGGGTTCAGTGGACCGAATGATGTATTCCCATGTAAGCGGTCAAATAATTTTCACAATAGGTAAAACGCAGGTTGTATTTTGTATTAGGGTTTTGCTCCGTTTTTAACATTACTTATGTTATATCACGGATACAGTTCACTTATTCATAATCCCCGGGTAAACAAACCATTGCTAGGCTAGGAAATGTGCCTTACCTAAGGACACTTCACCAAGACCGTTGCGCCTAGACTTCCGAAACCGTTGACCGACGTACATGGCTCAGTGGTGATATAGTAAAAGCGTCCGGCTCGACAGATGAAACACCGCCTCGGTGGTATAGTGGTTAGAGCGTCCGCCTCGTGGAAAGGAGACCCGGGTTCGATACCCGTTTGGGTCACACAAAATACTTTACGCCATTATTGGCACTCTCGGCTGCGACTAATGAGCTATTGTCGGGATAGATATACCAACAATAATACTAGTAATTTACCCATAAAATACCAACAATAATACTGTTTATTTACCCATAAAATACCAACAATACTACTGTTAATTTACCCATAAAATACCGACAATACTGGTAATTTACCCATAACATACCAACAATAGTACTGTTAATTTACCCATAAAATACCAACAATACTGGTAATTTACCCATAACATACCAACAATAGTACTGTTAATTTACCCATAACATACCAACAATACTGGTAATTTACCAATAACATACCAACAATAGTACTGTTAATTTACCCATAAAATACCAACAATACTGGTAATTTATCCATAAAATACCAACAATAGTGGTAATTTACCCATAACATACCAACAATACTGGTAATTTACCAATAAAATACCAACAATAGTACTGTTAATTTACTCATAAAATACCAACAACTATAAAGGTAATTTACCCATACAATATCAACAATTATACTGGTAATTTACCCATCAAATACCAACACTACTGGTTATTCACTCATAAAATCCCAACTATACTGGTAATTGACCCATAAAATACCAACTATACTGGTAATTGACCCAAAAAAACACCAACTATATTGGTAATTGACCGATAAAATACCAACAATACTGGTAATATATCTAATAAGAAAGCAGCGATACTGGTACGCATAACAAATCAACGATACTAAATATTTACCCATAAAACGCTATGTTATGATTGAAATAATGTGGAACTCGGCATTAACCCTTTCCTACATACAATAAATCTCCAACAAGCGATTTGAAATCATATATGGACAAACACATGAAAATCCTCTATAAATAAAAGGATAGTATAATAAATAAAATGAACAATGACAATATTGTGTCAAAATGGTGTAAAAAGTCATTCGTTGTAGAGACGTCCGAATGCGTCTGTATGTGGAAAACACCATACCAAAAAAAATAGACAAATAAATGTAAGACAGTGTATTTTCCAGTGTCGCATTGGGCGTGTTTGTGTACCTGCATTACAATGGAGGTTCAAGGGAAGCATCGTGCGTGTATGTGAAGAACGTGTCTAACACTTTCTGCGCGCGCATCCACTTGCGCCGCACTCGTTCACTTTCCCTCGCTGTCGCTTCACGGCAGTTTGCTGTCAATACAACGTTAATACTTTTACAAGTATTATGTTACACTCCTTGGTAAGATATTAGCTACTCGTTAATTTCCTTATTGTATATATGTCTTGTGTCATTAATTATACTGTTGTTTATCTTACCATGGAGTAGATTTATGTTTATCTCATGTTTAACTCATTTCATCGTAAAAATCATAAACGTTCATTTCTATGACGACAAATATTATGTGTCATGTGTTTTCGAGTTACGCGCCTCGTGGGATGAATTGCTGAATTCGATGTATATTTCCATTGTTGACTGAGCTACATAGCAAGTGTTCTTGTGCTCATCTGATGGAAAATTCATGTTATCCCTTTTCCACATTCAACACATCTGCAACAGAAAACATTAAAAAATCTCTGCACATGAAAGTATGATAATTTGATATAGTGGAAAACATTGTGGCAAAAGTAGAAATTGCACATATTAAGCAACTTCTCCTTCTGCCAACTTGTTTTCAAAACTTGTCCGATGAAGAGGCATCAACATGCATCTTAATGGCGGAAAATGCAAAGAGAAATAGTGCAACAGACAACTTGCCAATAGTTTATTGACTTTAATCTTGAATTGTGTATTTCAAAGTGTTATGTAAATAGGTAGATTACATAAAAGCAGGAGACATTCATTGCGAAATGCTGTTCTCATTAGTTATTAGGTTTATAGTAATTATTTATTAGCAATTTGCTGCTTTATGCACATAAACTGTAAGCCCATTAGTGGAACACGAATGAACCTTTGTCGCCTTGATTTTTTTTCAAATGTCAGAAAGAATGTTAGCTTAGATGAGATTCTAATTCACAACCACTGGATTGACAGTAAGCGTCGATAAGGATGAGCTACAGTTAAGAACATCATGAAATTGACAATCTGAGCGGAACATGATTTGATCGTGAGCGTGATTGGAACGAAGTTGGAACGCTTTTATAGTCCGAACGAAACAATCATAATGAATGAAACAAGCCAATCACATTAATGTTTCGCTCATTGAGCGGTTGCAACAATTTACACGATAATTATTTTACGAAACTACTTTTGATCGAAAAAAAGCGTTCATAGAGCGTAAAAAAGCGCGGAAAAAGCAATTGCAATGATTTGAACCACTGAACGTAATAATAGCGGATTGGAACGTGAGCGGAGCGGAACTAAACGGAACGGAGCGGAGCGAGAACAGTAAATTTGTCACAGCTAAAAACGTCATGAAATTGACAATATGAGCTGAACGTGATTGGATCTTGAGCGTGATTGGAACGCATTAAGAATGGAACGGAATTTTGCGCTCTAACCGAAACAATCATAATGAATGAACACATCTAATCCCATGAATGTTTCCCTCATTGAGCGGTTGCAACAATTTACACGATTATTATTTTACGAAACTATTTTTGCTCGAAAAAAGTGAGCGTAAATAAGCGATCAATTTGATCGGAACGGAAAAAGCCAAATCACAATGATTTGGCAAGCTGAAAGCTTTAAGAGCGGATTGGAACCTCAGAAGAGTGGGACTGAGCGGAACGGAGCGGAGCGTGAACGGTAAATTTCTTTATTTTATTATGTTCTTAACTGAAAGTGAAAAGAATCAATATGGAATTAAACATTACTGATTGATGTCTCTTAAGTTGAATATATAATGCAAATACCACCTACATGATGGAATGAGCAGTTACGAAAGAAAACCAACATTATGGACTCTGCGAAATATATCGGACCAGATCAGCCTGCGCATTCCAGGCCGACACATTCCGTCCGTCTCAGGGGGATAGAGGTATAGACTTATTATTCCTGAAACAGAAAATCCACAGGAGGCGAAACGTGTCTGTCCGGGTTAGCCTGCGCGGCATGCTAAGGCTGATACTGGTCGATACTTAACGCAGAGTCCACATTGTTGGTTTTCTCGGATAACGACTCAAATAAGAAATTGGTTCACTTAACCCTTTCGCTGCTAAAAGTTATTATAAGTTTTTGCAAACAATGCAGATTAAGGAGAGACAGCTCGTAATGAGCTGTCTCTCCTGAAAGCTACAATTATTTGCCATTTTGACCTTAACTTTAATCAAATTTCCTGTTGAACGGAAAGTCAATAAATTCAGCAGTGTAGGGTTAAACTGACTTTTTCACCATCTGAGCAACGTGTATTTTCTCATGGAATGCTTAAACAGAACGACATATTAAGTTAAAAGATAGAAACTGACACATTTACTTTCAGATCACGATATATTTCGTCTTAAATCAAATTATGCAGCATCCGAAACGAAGAATAAACCATCGGAAGAAGTAAAGTAATGCCAATGTTCGGCACTTCCGCTTTATAAGGCTGACCGTCTCCTACAAATCTAAGATTCTTTCTAAACTGAATAACAACAGTACACTCCAAACTTAAATCAAACCCAATGACGTCATTTCCGTTTCCGATGGGCGATCTTATAAATTCCACGGGGTACCGTAGCGTGAAATTCTCGCTTATTACTCTTTCGATTAGGTATTCCCATGGGTCGGTCATCTGAAAACCTAGAATGGGATCATCCTTGGTTGGATAAAGATCACCCTTTATTCTGTTCGTCGCAAATCGCAATCTGCCCTTTCGGACGCATTCTCAACCAATGAAATCACGACATCTGGTAAAAGATGGCTGCCGTAGGTCCCTACAAAATCACCCGTTTGGTAATTTGTAAACGTCTGTGGCGCTGGGCGGTTGAGGGGCGTTGCATTTATCCTCGGACTCGGGTAGCTGCATGCCGTTTCAGGAGTTAACCAGGGTTCCAAGCCTAGTATTAGGTCGGACATAAACCAGAATATGGTTTGTAATGCCGTCCCACTGTTTGAAGGGCGACCTTTGACCGAGGCGAAGATGCCGATGTTTTTGTCTGGATAAAGCCATATCAGGGAATCGTAGGAGAACAGGCCGCCACTGAGTTTTCTGTGTTCTGTAAAAAGAAATTATAAACAATTGTGTAAAGCATGAACAGCGTCTTCTTTGCTATACTTGAGCCGTCCCGTAATAAAACCAACATTATGGTATCTGCGTAATGTATCGACCAAGATCAGCCAGAGCATTTCACGCAGGCTCATCCGGGCCGACTGATTCCGTCTTAGGAGGATAGAGTAATAGAGTAATGATTCATGAAAGAGAAAATCCACATGATGCGAAAAAGGTGTGTCCGGGTTAAACTGCGCAAACAGGCGTTGAGAGACTGAACTGGGCAATTGCGAACGAAGACAGACCGATGTGTTTCTGTAACCATAAATAGTTATTTAACGCTACTTTCAAAAATGTTTTAGTTATATCACGGCATTTCCTTATTAAGTAACAAGTACTACTCTGGTAAATTTAGCCTTACACCAGATAGTTAGTCGTTATGCTTACCTACAATTCTGAGCGCAAAGGACGACAGCCATTATAACCATTTTTAAATTCTTTGGTATGACCCGGCCGGGGATAAAACCCGCTCACTTAGTTAGATTAGGTACATCTCCTGGCTCAGGATCGTCTACTGGCTCGCTGGTCGATATATATTATTATTTAAACGATGTGATTGAAACAATTATTGAAAGCGGATTTAGATACCATATAAACAGATCACCATCAAATCACGCATACTATTGCAGTGTGACTACTGAATGCGTTGTTTCTATAGAAATGAAGTCAATATTATATGTAAATTTGTATCACCTGTATTCAGATGTTCTGAGACAAAAGCCGAAAAATTCCAGATTATGATAAAACTGCGTGGATGCGTTGGCTGGCATGAATCTATACTGGTCCCAGATGACATATTAGTTCTGTTTCTAAGAACCCGGCTTATTTCAAAATATACGTATGAGCACATTAGAAGTGCTGCTTCGTTGTTTTCAGAAGACATATCCGTTCAAGGAAGTGGATTGCGATCAACTTTCCCATGTCCAAGTTATCGCAAGGCCACTGTACGTGATTTATACGGTAATTTTCTGGTGTTTTCCTCGGATTGTTATCAAAGCATCGTTTATAACAAGAGCAAAGTCAACGCTCGTATTCCTGAATAATTATGTCAGCCAGAGTTTTGTGCCTTGGTATAGACATGCGTATTGTTCCTAGAAACATGTGTACCAAGATGCATTAGGAAATGTTGAGCGAGTTTTTGAGATATGAAGTTTTGGGACGACGCAGACGACGACAACACCGCCAAGGGTATCACAATACCACGATTTATTTTTCTTCGAAAAACAGACGGGCTAAAATTCAAATTATCAATTAAACTGTTATAATCATCTCTCTTTCTTGACACATTGTGTTTTTCAAGTAGGTAACGAAAGACCTGACGTATCACACTCTAACACGGTTTAATAACTTATCAAAACAGAAACACATTAAATGTAAACACTTAATATGCATTTCCTTTGTAGAGTAGCCTATTGACAAGTGTTAAAGGATGTGTGTACTTTCCGTAATCAATCGTGTCTGGTCTTCATGTTAACCTTTTCCCTCATATAGACGCTTTATGACGCCTCTGCAGCAGACGGCTTTTTCAAAACATGACGACAAAAGAAGAAATTGATCAAAACGAGCAATATCTCCTTTTGTCACCATATCTTCACCTTTATTCAATTATTGTACTTTCATTTAAAGGGATTTATCGGGTATGTTTTTAAAGTCGTCTGCTGCAGTTGTCGTATGTGGGGAAAGGGTTAACCCTCTCTATTTCCACATACAACACATCTGGAGAATACGAATTCGAAAATATCTAGGTAAAAATGTAAAATATCTCTTCTTAGAAATGTTCATAATCTGATCAATTTCTTCATTTGCATCACTGCTTTTAAAATTCGTCTGCTGCAGAGACGTCAGCGATCGTCCGTATGAGAGAAATGGCTAATATTAACCATCCCTTTCCAACATACAACACATCTGGAGCAGACGCACTTGAAAATACCTACGTAAAAATGTGATGTTTTTTATAATTTGATCATAATGAACAATTTCTTCATTTACCACACTGCTTTAAAAATGCGTCTGCTGCAGAGGCATCAGCGAGCGTCCATATGAGAGAAAGGGTTAATATTAACCATCCCTTTCCAACATACAACACATCTGGAGCAGACACCTTAGAAAATATTTGGGTAGAAATGTGAAATATCTCTACATGAGAAATGTTTATAATTAAAAAGAGTTGAAAACATTGGGGTCAAAGTCAAAATTTCGTTTGCTGCAGAGGCGTATGGAAGCTTATGCGTTGGGAAAAGGGTTAAGTGCACACGAATAAAGCATCCTACATCCTAGCTTATAGTGTTGTAGTTTAACGCATCCTACATCCTAGGTTGTAGTGTTGTAGTTTAACGCATCCTACATCCTAGCTTGTAGTGTTGTAGTTTAACGCATCCTACATCCTAACTTGTAGTGTTGTAGTTTAACACATCCTACATCCTAGATTGTAGTGTTGTAGTTTAACGCATCCTACATCCTAGCTGGTAGTGTTGTAGTTTAACGCATCCTACATCCTAGCTTGTAGTGTTATAGTTTAACGCATCCTACATCCTAGCTTGTAGTGTTATAGTTTAACGCATCCTACATCATAACTTGTAGTGTTGTAGTTTAACACATCCTACATCCTAGATTGTAGTGTTGTAGTTTAACGCATCCTACATCCTAGCTGGTAGTGTTATAGTTTAACGCATCCTACATCCTAGCTTGTAGTGTTGTAGTTTAACGCATCCTACATCCTAGCTTGTAGTGTTATAGTTTAACGCATCCTACATCCTAGCTTGTAGTTATATAGTTTAACGCATCCTACATCCTAGCTTGCTTGTAGTGTTGTAGTTTAACGCATCCTACATCCTAGCTTGTAGTGTTATAGTTTAACGCATCCTACAGCCTAGCTTGTAGTGTTGTAGTTTAACGCATCCTACATCCTAGCTTGTAGTGTTATAGTTTAACGCATCCTACATCCTAGCTTGTAGTGTTATAGTTTAACGCATCCTACATCCTAGATTGTAGTTATATAGTTTAACGCATCCTACATCCTAGCTTGTAGTGTTGTAGTTTAACGCATCCTACATCCTAGCTTGTAGTGTTATAGTTTAACGCATCCTACATCCTAGCTTGTAGTGTTGTAGTTTAACGCATCCTACATCCTAGCTTGTAGTGTTATAGTTTAACGCATCCTACATCCTAGCTTGTAGTGTTGTAGTTTAACGCATCCTACATCCTAGCTTGTAGTTATATAGTTTAACGCATCCTAGCTTATAGTGTTATAGTTTAACGCATCCTCCATCTTAGCTTGTAGTGTTATAGTTTAGCGCATCCTACATCCTAGCTTGTAGTGTTATAGTTTAACGCATCCTACATCCTAGCTTGTAGTGTTGCAGTTTAGCGCATCCTACATCATAGCTTGTAGTGTTACAGTTTAACGCATCCTATATCCTAGCTTGTAGTGTTATAGTTTAACGCATCCTACATCCTAGCTTGCAGTGTTGTAGTTTAACGCATCCTACATCCTAGCTTGTAGTGTTGTAGTTTAACGCATTAAAACCAGACTTAAACTTCATTACCAAACGCTCGTGTGTATATACGTACAACGAAGTATTTAGATCTGATTATTATGTATGACGGGTTCTCTTTCACACATATAGATGCATTTCGACGCATCTACAGCAGATGACGTTGTGAAATGATCGTGGTAATTGGAAAAATTTCTCAAAATGTCACAATGTTATCAACAGCGAGTGGTTTATCGCATGTTATATACAGTCAAATACCACTCTTTATACACAACATGTGTGTAAGTAAATTAAGCCAGGCTACCAGACACCAGAATTTACAGTAGCCCGTTGGGCTTTCATTTGAAATTGACAGTAGACTGAGCAATTATTCAGGTAGCCCACGGGCTCCGGGCAATGGATTTGTCGGACACTGTATAGGAATTACATATTTAAAGGGAAACAATAGTAGTTACTCACTAGTTATAAATGCGTGTCTATGCAGATTTGATTTTTTTTCTAAGGGATCGAATGCACTAAATGCTGCCTATATAATAAGCATTTCATAAGAAGTCTATACAGATTCAGATCTCACATTGGGTAGCCTCTTGGTCTATACTATTAGGTGACAACTGTCTATACAGATCCTTAGGGACACTAGTTCTCGCTAGTTATTAATGTGTGTCTTAGGTATATACAGATTTGTATTGGAATTTTCTACCTGTTCGACAGCGTGTCTATACATATTTGAATTAGTTTTTTTCAAGGTCACCTGAGTAATTGTCATCACCTTTTGTCCGGCGTCTGTCAACATTTTCTCCCCAGTAACAAGTGAGTCAATTGTGATAAAACTTCACAGAAAGCATCCTCTCAGTGACCTCATCAGAATTCCGTCAAATTGTTTGGATCCATGCAGAATTATGGTTTCCATGGCAACGAAACGAAAATAAAATGAAATTCTTCTTCTCCCAAACTGGTTGGCAGATTTTCAAATAATTGTGTAGAAATGTTCCTTAGATGACCCTCTATCAGATTCCGTCAAGCCATGTTGATTTGTTGAAAAACATGGTTGCCAGGGGGCCTTATTTGGCGATAGTGAAAACTTTAAAAATCGTCTCCTCCGAAAGTGTCAGGCCGATTTTCAAATAATTTTGAAGAAATGTTCCTTCATTGACGCATTATCAGATTCCTTCAAGCTAAGTTGAATGGTGGAAAAACATGGCCCCCAGAGGGGCGTGCTATTTTGCCGTATATGGCTATAGTGAAAACTTAAAAAATCTCCCCAGAAAGTGTCAGACCGATTTTCAAATAATTTTGCAGAAATTTGACCAACTATCAGATTCCTTCAAGCAATATTGATTGGTCGAAAAACATGGCCGCCACAGGGCAGTGCTTTTTTGCCTTAGGCCTTAAAAAAAGTATTGTGTCACTCTGGTCACCCGACCGACCTTCCATTCAAACTCTGACTACATTTTTTTAAAAAACAAATTACGACTTTTTGTTATTGTTCTACGAGGGGCATGGAAAATTAAGATACTGCAGAGACTGCATGTGTAGTCTGCCTAGAACGATCAGGTCTCACAAGAAATAGTCTGCATGTCCGGCATTTGATAGATACTTGCTTTTCAATTATCCGCTTCAAATTATAAGACAAAAGGTGATCAAAATCAACAATGAATCATATACGATAAACACAAATCACAATGTTTTCAGGTGTTTTCCGTTTACCGAATTTGATAACTAAACAAATCAAATATTTAACGAAATATTTGTATATATCTTATTCATACAAAAAGCATAGGGAGTATGGTGATATATTCTTTTTTTTACTTACCAATTTCTTCTGGTCAATTTAACCGCGTGTTGGGAAATAATCATGATCGATAGACTTACAAGCATTTCAGATCTTATAATTTATTGCAAACGGCAAGTGATTTTCTGCGTAAGAAAGTCACGTAGGCTCTTGGATTAATTAAAAAATGCATGCATGCTTTTGAAATTCTGTACAGCAGATCCAGAGGACATGAAAACATATTTGCAGAAACATAAATGAGATTTTAATCATTAATTAGAGTTTTAAATATTGTGGCAAAAGAGGAAATTGATTATTAAGAGCAAGTTCGTCTTTCACCACAATGTTTTCAGAGGTTGTCTTTGCCGAGGCGTCAGAAAATGGTTTTAAAAAACAACTTGATGAGAAACAAGAGCCTTATATGGCTATAGTGAAAACTTTAAATCTCACCTCGGAAAATCTTCTCCGACGAAAGTGTCTGGCCGATTTTCAAATGATTTTGTAGAAATGGTACTAGGGTGACCCTCTATCAGATTCATCATGGCCCTCTTGTTCTATTAGTTTGACAGTGTGTCTATACATATTTGAATTTCATTTAACTTCAGGTTTGACAGTGTGTCTATACATATTTGAATTTCATTTAACTTCAGGTTCGACAGTGTGTCTATACAGATTTGAATTTTACTTTACTACAGGTTCTACTTCATTTCAAAAGAGAGAGAGAGAGAGATATATATACATATATATACATACATAGATATATACATATAGATAGACACATAGACAGAGACAAACAGAGAGATAGAGAGAGTGAGAGAGACACACACATACACACAAAGAGACAGACAGAAAACCCCCAGAGATACCGAGAGAGAGGGGGTAGAGACATAGAATGAGACAGACAAGCATCAATACAGCGAATGAGACGGACAGGACATATATATATATATATATATACATGTGTATAGAGAGAGACAAAGCAAGAGAGGGACAGAGATAGAGAGGGAAAGAGAGAAAGACACACACACACACACACAGATACAGAGAGAGAGAGAGAGAGGGGGAAGAGACAGAGAATGAGACAGACAGGCATCAAGACAGTTAATGAGATTGACAGAGACATATATATATATAGAGAGACAGAGAGACAAAGCAAGAGAGGGAAAGAGAGCGAGACATAGATACAGAAACAGAGACAGACATAGAGAGAGAGACAGACAGACAGACAAACAGACAGACATATATACATACAGGCAGAGATAGAGAGACACACACAGGGCGACAGACAGACATACATATAGAGAAAGAGACATGAAGAGAGTGAAATACAGACAGCGACAGAGACACAGACCAAGAGAGATACAGGAAGAGATATATAGAGAGACAGACAGACAGACAGAGCAAGAGAGAGAGAGAGACATAGAGCTATAGGCAGAAAGACAGGAAAAGAGACTGACAGAGAGAGACAGAAACAGAAACAGACATAAAGAGAGACAGACAAACAGACTGACTGAGTATGAAAATCATTCTGCAAGACGGTTTACGGCAGTTCATATCTGTATAGACAATGCCGACAAATACTTACTACCTGCTTTGAAAATATGTAGCAAATTCAATTTTCAGGTAGCATTAGCATGATAAACAAAAACATAAGCAAAGTTTAATCTTTTTTAAAATTTATCTTATGTCTAATTATGCTGTTTATGAGATATAGATGATTTCAGGTATGTCACAGAAAACTAACAGTCTCTTATTTCCTAACAGTGAAGACCCTGATCATACTGCATAATTACATACTGATCAGGATCTTCATTATTATGAAATAAGATAATTGTTTTGTTTTTTGTGACATACCGGAAATCATCTAATAAACAATATATTATTTCAGCACTAGATAAACATTTACTTGACCACCTCAATGTTGTTGTTGTAGAGCGTCCAACATGTGCATCCACTTAAATGGTTCATACATTTCTCCTTGTCTGGTGTAGTATTATGTGAAAACAAATCACCTTGACAGTTTGTTTGAAAATATTGATAAAAGAGTGTATAATTTAACTTGATTATGCACAGATAGGATTAGGAACAGAAACATCAAGCGCAAAGAAACTTCTTCTCATTTCGAACCCTTGTCTAAATGGACCAGTAGCACTATTAACTTACCAAGGAAATGTGTATAAATGAAAAAAAATTGAAACTGAACAAATACCCAAGAAATAATGCTATTATTTGAAAAGTAGAATTGTATGTGTAATTATAAAGTTTCGGTTAGAAACTTCTTACGGTCAGGGTCAAAGGTCACATATACTATGGTGCTATTTTTGCTTGTTACAAAACGAACTCTATGGGTCATTTGGGATCTACTCGGACATCCGCTTTCCGATTTCAGACTGTATATCAAATGTTTACATCATTGAACGTGTATCGAAGATTCTGTTCAGAGAACAATTCCATAAAAATTGACGTCGGTGTCACTAAGCGCATTCAAATTTCAAGCTTTTCATTAACCGCGTTAAAAATGGCCGATTCTTGACCTCTGGCCCGGCTCGACTCGATTTAATTTTTCGATCTAGTAGATCCGATATGCGTTTCGTTGGTAACAGGATACTGGAAACACCCGTCATTCTATCATTTAGACAACTTTTCAATGGATTTATTTTGTTAAACTGTCCATAACTATCGAAAGTCAACGACCGTCAGGTAAGCTGGTGCTATCGTGATTCATTCAAAACGGGCTGATCATGGCCCATTTGTCACAAATTGTGTTCGCTTAGTTTATTCGAAGGCAAATTGTTGCACATGACATGTTTAGGGAGTCATGTTGTTTTGTTTAATCTGTGTGTCACGAAACCATATTAGAGCGAAACATGAGAACGATTTGCATTGTTCCGGTTCAGGTTAAGAGCTACCGTTCATGTTTGACATGCTTGTAAAGACAACAAAACTGTGCAGACTCGGGAGTGTTTTGCCGAGCCATAATGTAAGTTTGAGCTGCATCCCCACAAGCATATGATTATATAAATAGTTTTTAAGCACATCGCAACATTATTTCCATGTCAGACATGTCCAATGGCCAATGCTTCTTATTGCTTAAAATGAAACTAGGATTCCGTTTCGTACCCAATGTTTAACGCACTCAGTCAAATGTGAAGTTCAAGTTGTGAACAGTATGTATCGTCTTGTGTTCATCTGCTTCTCTGATAAGTAGAACCACTGATGATATTCTCTGTTCATATATGTTGTAATCTTGAGGCAGACATTATAGTGATGGTTTAGATTGTGTTCTTGTTACTTCTTTATGGATAAAGATAACATTTCTTTATATTTAGTTAATACCGATTTTTATTTATTTAACCAATGGATCAGCTTATTAATTATAAGTGATCAATTGTTGGGTCCATCGGTGTGAATGTGTAGAATCTAATGAACCTGGGCAGATCTGTAGAAAAGACAATTCCCTATCCAAGTTGCCCATTTGTATTGGTTTAAACCAATGAACAGTCATTATCATGACAAGTAGTAAATTTTATGGTTTTCTTTATTTCAGCTTTTTACTTGCCTAGTCCAGGTTTCTGTACTAGGAATGCGATATTTTATTTTGACTGTTCGCATCATTAGTTACAATGCAATATTTAACGGCCATATATTGAGACTAGGTCCTTGCCCTGACACTGTATGGTTACACTTTGGATTTATGGCATTGCTACCTCGACTACTTGTTATGTCTCTCAACTGTGTCATTGTTAAAAAAAAATTGCCGCTTTCAATAATTCTCTAGTTATATGACGGCGTGTTCTGGTTAAGTTACCAGTACTACTGGTCCATTTATTCAGACACCAGCCAGTCAGTTGAAATGCCAAACCCGCAACCATGACTAACATGACCATCAAGAATTACTACCATTTTTTAAGGTTTTGGCATGACCCAACCGGGGATCGGACTTGCAACCTCCACACCCAAGTCCAAATAGCACCAAAGGCAGACGTTCTACGAAAAACACCGCCGAGTTCGTCCACTGTGTTTTAGGCACACTGGTTAAAAATGTTCATTTACTAAACTCTGTTACTACCTTCAATTATGACAAGATTTTATGGATTCATATAGGTTAAAGTTTAAACATAATTAACATATAATAATTATTATTTAAGTACATGTACACTACACAGTCAATGAAATCAAGAATTTTGCAAGCTGGAATGTACATGCTGGTTTTTAGTAAGATGTAAACAAGTATTTTCTTTCTATGTGTGCAACTAAACTTGTTCTTTCAGATTAAAATTGCAGGGGTTCGGGGGCGCAGCCCCTGATGATGATAGAAAGTTAGATGCGGTTGGCAACATAAAATAAACTATTTTAACTTTTATTCAAAAGGGCTGATGTTGAACAATGTACAGTGGCAAATTATCTTCATTCTGTATAGGTTTATTTATAATTTAGATGTTAAATCCATGGCAAAGATCTATAGATAGATCTATGTGTCTGCATCAAGACAGTTAATGAGATTGACAGAGACATATATATATATAGAGAGACAGAGAGACAAAGCAAGAGAGGGAAAGAGAGCGAGACATAGATACAGAAACAGAGACAGACATAGAGAGAGAGACAGACAGACAGACAAACAGACAGACATATATACATACAGGCAGAGATAGAGAGACACACACAGGGCGACAGACAGACATACATATAGAGAAAGAGACATGAAGAGAGTGAAATACAGACAGCGACAGAGACACAGACCAAGAGAGATACAGGAAGAGATATATAGAGAGACAGACAGACAGACAGAGCAAGAGAGAGAGAGAGACATAGAGCTATAGGCAGAAAGACAGGAAAAGAGACTGACAGAGAGAGACAGAAACAGAAACAGACATAAAGAGAGACAGACAAACAGACTGACTGAGTATGAAAATCATTCTGCAAGACGGTTTACGGCAGTTCATATCTGTATAGACAATGCCGACAAATACTTACTACCTGCTTTGAAAATATGTAGCAAATTCAATTTTCAGGTAGCATTAGCATGATAAACAAAAACATAAGCAAAGTTTAATCTTTTTTAAAATTTATCTTATGTCTAATTATGCTGTTTATGAGATATAGATGATTTCAGGTATGTCACAGAAAACTAACAGTCTCTTATTTCCTAACAGTGAAGACCCTGATCATACTGCATAATTACATACTGATCAGGATCTTCATTATTATGAAATAAGATAATTGTTTTTTTTTTTGTGACATACCGGAAATCATCTAATAAACAATATATTATTTCAGCACTAGATAAACATTTACTTGACCACCTCAATGTTGTTGTTGTAGAGCGTCCAACATGTGCATCCACTTAAATGGTTCATACATTTCTCCTTGTCTGGTGTAGTATTATGTGAAAACAAATCACCTTGACAGTTTGTTTGAAAATATTGATAAAAGAGTGTATAATTTAACTTGATTATGCACAGATAGGATTAGGAACAGAAACATCAAGCGCAAAGAAACTTCTTCTCATTTCGAACCCTTGTCTAAATGGACCAGTAGCACTATTAACTTACCAAGGAAATGTGTATAAATGAAAAAAAATTGAAACTGAACAAATACCCAAGAAATAATGCTATTATTTGAAAAGTAGAATTGTATGTGTAATTATAAAGTTTCGGTTAGAAACTTCTTACGGTCAGGGTCAAAGGTCACATATACTATGGTGCTATTTTTGCTTGTTACAAAACGAACTCTATGGGTCATTTGGGATCTACTCGGACATCCGCTTTCCGATTTCAGACTGTATATCAAATGTTTACATCATTGAACGTGTATCGAAGATTCTGTTCAGAGAACAATTCCATAAAAATTGACGTCGGTGTCACTAAGCGCATTCAAATTTCAAGCTTTTCATTAACCGCGTTAAAAATGGCCGATTCTTGACCTCTGGCCCGGCTCGACTCGATTTAATTTTTCGATCTAGTAGATCCGATATGCGTTTCGTTGGTAACAGGATACTGGAAACACCCGTCATTCTATCATTTAGACAACTTTTCAATGGATTTATTTTGTTAAACTGTCCATAACTATCGAAAGTCAACGACCGTCAGGTAAGCTGGTGCTATCGTGATTCATTCAAAACGGCTGATCATGGCCCATTTGTCACAAATTGTGTTCGCTTAGTTTATTCGAAGGCAAATTGTTGCACATGACATGTTTAGGGAGTCATGTTGTTTTGTTTAATCTGTGTGTCACGAAACCATATTAGAGCGAAACATGAGAACGATTTGCATTGTTCCGGTTCAGGTTAAGAGCTACCGTTCATGTTTGACATGCTTGTAAAGACAACAAAACTGTGCAGACTCGGGAGTGTTTTGCCGAGCCATAATGTAAGTTTGAGCTGCATCCCCACAAGCATATGATTATATAAATAGTTTTTAAGCACATCGCAACATTATTTCCATGTCAGACATGTCCAATGGCCAATGCTTCTTATTGCTTAAAATGAAACTAGGATTCCGTTTCGTACCCAATGTTTAACGCACTCAGTCAAATGTGAAGTTCAAGTTGTGAACAGTATGTATCGTCTTGTGTTCATCTGCTTCTCTGATAAGTAGAACCACTGATGATATTCTCTGTTCATATATGTTGTAATCTTGAGGCAGACATTATAGTGATGGTTTAGATTGTGTTCTTGTTACTTCTTTATGGATAAAGATAACATTTCTTTATATTTAGTTAATACCGATTTTTATTTATTTAACCAATGGATCAGCTTATTAATTATAAGTGATCAATTGTTGGGTCCATCGGTGTGAATGTGTAGAATCTAATGAACCTGGGCAGATCTGTAGAAAAGACAATTCCCTATCCAAGTTGCCCATTTGTATTGGTTTAAACCAATGAACAGTCATTATCATGACAAGTAGTAAATTTTATGGTTTTCTTTATTTCAGCTTTTTACTTGCCTAGTCCAGGTTTCTGTACTAGGAATGCGATATTTTATTTTGACTGTTCGCATCATTAGTTACAATGCAATATTTAACGGCCATATATTGAGACTAGGTCCTTGCCCTGACACTGTATGGTTACACTTTGGCTTTATGGCATTGCTACCTCGACTACTTGTTATGTCTCTCAACTGTGTCATTGTTAAAAAAAAATTGCCGCTTTCAATAATTCTCTAGTTATATGACGGCGTGTTCTGGTTAAGTTACCAGTACTACTGGTCCATTTATTCAGACACCAGCCAGTCAGTTGAAATGCCAAACCCGCAACCATGACTAACATGACCATCAAGAATTACTACCATTTTTTAAGGTTTTGGCATGACCCAACCGGGGATCGGACTTGCAACCTCCCACACCCAAGTCCAAATAGCACCAAAGGCAGACGTTCTACGAAAAACACCGCCGAGTTCGTCCACTGTGTTTTAGGCACACTGGTTAAAAATGTTCATTTACTAAACTCTGTTACTACCTTCAATTATGACAAGATTTTATGGATTCATATAGGTTAAAGTTTAAACATAATTAACATATAATAATTATTATTTAAGTACATGTACACTACACAGTCAATGAAATCAAGAATTTTGCAAGCTGGAATGTACATGCTGGTTTTTAGTAAGATGTAAACAAGTATTTTCTTTCTATGTGTGCAACTAAACTTGTTCTTTCAGATTAAAATTGCAGGGGTTCGGGGGCGCAGCCCCTGATGATGATAGAAAGTTAGATGCGGTTGGCAACATAAAATAAACTATTTTAACTTTTATTCAAAAGGGCTGATGTTGAACAATGTACAGTGGCAAATTATCTTCATTCTGTATAGGTTTATTTTATAATTTAGATGTTAAATCCATGGCAAAGATCTATAGATGCAAGTCACCTGAATTAAAAAAAAAATTGCGAGCTGGAATGTGTGTAAGTTTCTAAGAAGATCTAAACAATTTGTATTATGCGTGCAGCTTAACTTTGGTTTTTAGATTGAAATTGCAGCGGTTTCGGGGCACAGCCCCTGATCAGATTTTAAATTCATCTGGCAATATGAAATAAACTAATCTAACATTCATTCAAAAGGGCAGATAATGACCCATGTGTGGCAAATTATCTTCATTCTGTATGGGTTTATTCAGATGTTAAATATATGGCAAAGATGATCTATAGATGCAAGTCTCCTGAAAAATCATGTCTTTTTGAGAGCTGGAATGTGCATGTAAGTTTGTGAGAAAATTTAAACAATTGTTATTATTTGTGCAACTAGACTTGGTTTTTCAAATTGAAATTGCAGGGGTTTTGGGACACAGCCCCCGATCAGATTTTAAATTTGTCTGGCAATATGAAATAAACTATTCTAACATTCATTCAAAAGGGCAGATGTTGACCCATGTGTGGCAAATTATCTTCATTCTGTACAGGTTTATTCAGATACATGTTAAATCGGCAAAGATCTATAGATGCAAGTCCCCTGAAATCATGATTTTTTGCGAGCTGGAATGTCTATGTAAATTTTAAAGAAGATCTAAACAATTTTTATTATGTGTGCAAATTGACTTGGTTTTTAAAGATTGAAATTGCAGGGGTTTGGTGGATCAGCCCCTGATCAGAATTAAGATGCGTCTGGCAATATGAAATAAACTTCAAAATGGCTGTTGCCTGATGGTGATCAATGTGTGGCAAATTATCTTCAATCTGTACAGGTGTCTCGTCAGATCTATGTTAGTTTAAAGTTCTGTTATACATACATGTATAATGTTGCTTTGATTTAAAACTTTTACAGTTAAAGTACAAAATGTTCCAGTAACAACAATTTTGTAAATATTTGAAATGGTTGATGGTGGATTTTTCAAGGACATATCAAGGAGATCAGGGTTGTTATTAGGTTGATTAGGTAAGAGCATTCTGACCTGTTTTGTTTGTGCATAGTGTCATTGTAAAGCATCTTTTTGACTGCCTGTTTGATAAATAGTGTATATATAGGTGTGAATAAATGAATGATGGTTCCTTTGTTGTATAATCAAATTCATTATAATAAACAGAGCAGTCAGCAGTCTAAATCAACAATATCTGCACACTGACAGGATATTTGTTAAAATATTCAGATGAACAATGCAGAATAAAATGAGACAGCTAATTATTATCTGTCTACACTGAATCTGCATGGTTTGAAGATACCTAGAAATTGTATTTGGCACAGAAAGAGTTAAATGAAAAGAATGTTATGCTATAGTTTTCACTTGTTTGTAAACTTGTGTGTTTGTTTTTGAATTTTAAATAACTTTAGTAATTACATATATATTGTACATGGGTCTCTGAACTGATCATTAACCCTTTCCCACCTAAATACACATTTTGATGTGTCCGGCACAGATAACTTTTAAAAACATCGTGACAAAAGGAGAACTTGCTCAAAACAAACAGTTTCTCCTTTTGCCACGATGTTTTGAACCTTTTTCAGTAATTGAGTCACTAATTGTACCTACGATTATAGAGATGTTCCTTAATTTTTAGTAGACATTTTCAAAGTCATCTATTGCAGATTTGTCAAATGTGGGAAAGCTTCAAAGTGTTTAACCCTTTCCCTCATATAGACGCTTTCTGACGCCTCTGCAGCAGACGGCTTTTTGAAAACATAGTGACAAAAGAAGAAATTGCACAAAACGTGCAATTTCTCCTTTTGCCTCAATGTTTTCCACTATTTGTCATAGGTTATCCATTCAATTATGGAGATTTTCTATGTTTTACATCCTAGCTTGTAGTGTTATAGTTTAACGCATCCTACATCCTAGCTTGTAGTGTTATAGTTTAACGCATCCTACATCATAACTTGTAGTGTTGTAGTTTAACACATCCTACATCCTAGATTGTAGTGTTGTAGTTTAACGCATCCTACATCCTAGCTGGTAGTGTTATAGTTTAACGCATCCTACATCCTAGCTTGTAGTGTTGTAGTTTAACGCATCCTACATCCTAGCTTGTAGTGTTATAGTTTAACGCATCCTACATCCTAGCTTGTAGTTATATAGTTTAACGCATCCTACATCCTAGCTTGCTTGTAGTGTTGTAGTTTAACGCATCCTACATCCTAGCTTGTAGTGTTATAGTTTAACGCATCCTACATCCTAGCTTGTAGTGTTGTAGTTTAACGCATCCTACATCCTAGCTTGTAGTGTTATAGTTTAACGCATCCTACATCCTAGCTTGTAGTGTTATAGTTTAACGCATCCTACATCCTAGATTGTAGTTATATAGTTTAACGCATCCTACATCCTAGCTTGTAGTGTTGTAGTTTAACGCATCCTACATCCTAGCTTGTAGTGTTATAGTTTAACGCATCCTACATCCTAGCTTGTAGTGTTGTAGTTTAACGCATCCTACATCCTAGCTTGTAGTGTTATAGTTTAACGCATCCTACATCCTAGCTTGTAGTGTTGTAGTTTAACGCATCCTACATCCTAGCTTGTAGTTATATAGTTTAACGCATCCTAGCTTATAGTGTTATAGTTTAACGCATCCTCCATCTTAGCTTGTAGTGTTATAGTTTAGCGCATCCTACATCCTAGCTTGTAGTGTTATAGTTTAACGCATCCTACATCCTAGCTTGTAGTGTTGCAGTTTAGCGCATCCTACATCATAGCTTGTAGTGTTACAGTTTAACGCATCCTATATCCTAGCTTGTAGTGTTATAGTTTAACGCATCCTACATCCTAGCTTGCAGTGTTGTAGTTTAACGCATCCTACATCCTAGCTTGTAGTGTTGTAGTTTAACGCATTAAAACCAGACTTAAACTTCATTACCAAACGCTCGTGTGTATATACGTACAACGAAGTATTTAGATCTGATTATTATGTATGACGGGTTCTCTTTCACACATATAGATGCATTTCGACGCATCTACAGCAGATGACGTTGTGAAATGATCGTGGTAATTGGAAAAATTTCTCAAAATGTCACAATGTTATCAACAGCGAGTGGTTTATCGCATGTTATATACAGTCAAATACCACTCTTTATACACAACATGTGTGTAAGTAAATTAAGCCAGGCTACCAGACACCAGAATTTACAGTAGCCCGTTGGGCTTTCATTTGAAATTGACAGTAGACTGAGCAATTATTCAGGTAGCCCACGGGCTCCGGGCATCCATATCAAGGAGATCAGGGTTGTTATTAGGTTGATTAGGTAAGAGCATTCTGACCTGTTTTGTTTGTGCATAGTGTCATTGTAAAGCATCTTTTTGACTGCCTGTTTGATAAATAGTGTATATATAGGTGTGAATAAATGAATGATGGTTCCTTTGTTGTATAATCAAATTCATTATAATAAACAGAGCAGTCAGCAGTCTAAATCAACAATATCTGCACACTGACAGGATATTTGTTAAAATATTCAGATGAACAATGCAGAATAAAATGAGACAGCTAATTATTATCTGTCTACACTGAATCTGCATGGTTTGAAGATACCTAGAAATTGTATTTGGCACAGAAAGAGTTAAATGAAAAGAATGTTATGCTATAGTTTTCACTTGTTTGTAAACTTGTGTGTTTGTTTTTGAATTTTAAATAACTTTAGTAATTACATATATATTGTACATGGGTCTCTGAACTGATCATTAACCCTTTCCCACCTAAATACACATTTTGATGTGTCCGGCACAGATAACTTTTAAAAACATCGTGACAAAAGGAGAACTTGCTCAAAACAAACAGTTTCTCCTTTTGCCACGATGTTTTGAACCTTTTTCAGTAATTGAGTCACTAATTGTACCTACGATTATAGAGATGTTCCTTAATTTTTAGTAGACATTTTCAAAGTCATCTATTGCAGATTTGTCAAATGTGGGAAAGCTTCAAAGTGTTTAACCCTTTCCCTCATATAGACGCTTTCTGACGCCTCTGCAGCAGACGGCTTTTTGAAAACATAGTGACAAAAGAAGAAATTGCACAAAACGTGCAATTTCTCCTTTTGCCTCAATGTTTTCCACTATTTGTCATAGGTTATCCATTCAATTATGGAGATTTTCTATGTTTTGACAAAACATGTTAAAAGTCGTCTGCTGCAGCATTGTCGTATGAGGGAAAGGGTTAATTGATGATGTCTGTTAAAATTATTTTAAACTAGATTGGCATGAAATTATAACCTACAATTGTGAACAGATTTTATTGATTCAAATAGGTGAAATGTACTGTGCATGTCCACTCAAAAGATTTGCATTCTTGAACATGGTTATTTTTACTAACAGGCATAAAAACATTGTATATGATATGTTGCCACAAAGTGTATTCAGTTTGACCTAGTCACCTATTGTTCTTTGTTACAAAGTTTTTTTTTTTTTGTCTCTGCACAGTATAATTGAATTAATGATTAAGCAGGAGTTCAGGGGTGTAGCCCCAAATGAGAAATGAATATCAGTTTAAATTAAAAATATTAACCTAAATCCTTTCTCACATAAAACAAATATGCAACAGACCATTTTGAAAACATCTAAGCAAAACAAATGGAAAATCTCTATAAATGAATGTAAAATTATTGATAAGACTAAGAAATAATTGCTCAATATGTTTAACCCTTTCCCTCATACGATAATTCTGCAGCAGGCGACTTTGAACATATTTTGTAAAAAAATTAAAAAATCTCTATAATTGAATGGACAACCTATGACTAAAAGTGGAAAACATAGTGGAAAAAAGAGAAATAGCTCGTTTTGAGCAATTTCTTCTTTTATCACTATGTTTTTGAAAATCCGTCTGCTGCATAGGCATCAGAAAGCATCCATATGAGGAAAAGGGTCTAAAGCTTCTTCTGAACTTTCTTTCCAGGGTCTTGTCGGTTTGCATCATGTGATGTAATGAGTGACATTCCTCATCTGTATTATCTTTATTCCTTTCCCACAGACAACATTAAAAAAAGCTAGGCCAAAATATTGAAAATCTTTTCGGATAAAAGCTAAACTATGGAATACAGTTTATAACAATTTTGCAAAAGGATAAAATATTCACTATGAGTGTTATCTCTCTTTGCCACAGTGATTTCAAAAGTCATCTACAAGTGGGAAAGTGTTAAACAATGTCTCCTTCTAAACCACTTTGTCCATTGCAATCCACCTTCATAAGAATGTTCCTTAATTCTTATCCTCTTTGCAATGGAAATGCATTTTTTTTTAAAAATAGTGGCCTTATTTGAAAATAATTTGGCCCAAATGTTCCTTCGGTTATTCTCTTCAAAATTGATTAAATTATTTCAATCCTTGAAAAGCATGGCTTATTCTACTTGTAATTGAATTTGAAATACTTCTTTTACTCATGTTTTACATAGCAAATAGGTGAGACCATAATAAGGGACATGGTTGCATCAGTCTAAACAGTTATAAGAATATTATAGTGTGGTAAGATAACAATTCAATGTTTAGAAAAACATCATTTGTAAGGTTTTTTAACTTACAATTAAACTATCACAAGCTCTGATTTATTAGGAATTCCCTTTTTTGGTAAAGAACATGAGGCATTTACCACTTGTGACTTTCTTTGAGGACAATCTTGATCGTAAATTAAATGTGTTTAGCTACATTTTGAGACCTTATAGTTTTAACTGGTAAAACACCTGGTCTAGTTCAAATCTCAGTGGGGACAAAATGACACTGTAGCTAAATACATACAATTTAATCAATATCAGCACAGATTTTGTGATAATCCTCAATCCATCATGCAATATCCACCAGCAACCCTAAAAATATTCAAATCATATTGATTGGTTGAAAAATATTATCTGCATGTGGCATGAGAAAAGAAGGAAGTTGCTGGTATCATTTCAAAGTTATAAGACTGTTGCATTAATTTTCCTTATGAGACCATCCATACGATTATTCAAGTCATATTTATTAATTAAAAAACTATGTTGCCAGGCATCATCAGAGTTTGCGGTCTTGTTTTAAGATAATTTGGCTTAAAAAAACCATTATGATGCTAGGTGGTATCAAAAAGGGAGTAAGATAACAATTTTCCTCTTAAACTGCTTGTCTTATGTCAAGATAGCCGAGCCCCGGTAGCTCAGTCGGTAGCGACGCGGGCTGTCAATCCAGGGGTTGTGAGTTTGAATCCCGGCTCGGCCAACTTTCTTTCCGACGATTGACAAAAGTCAATGCGACATGCGTCATTCGTCTTCCACCAATGGGCTAAGTCTATGTGGAAAAGCAGCCAGTTGCTTGGGAAGATTGTTGTGTGGAGTACTGGTGTGAGAAAACCAGGAAATGCATGAGTAGGTGAACTGGCCGCCGTGATATAACTGAGAAATTGTTAAAAACAGCGTTAAACCCCAATCAATCAATCAATCAATCAATATGTCAAGATAGTTTGGCAAAAAACGTTCTTTAATTAACCTTACCCTCTACATAAATTGTTCAAGGGATATTGATTAGTTCAAAGCAATGCTGAAATGTGGCACCAGAAAAACGGTAAAATTAAAAAATCTAAACGTTTTTCCTCTGCAACTGCTTGTCTGATTTCAAGTTCAGTTGGCAGAAATGGTTTTTTTTTTATTCAAAATGTTGATGCGTTTATCTAGACATAAACATATTTTATATGTTAATTTATGCATTTATTATGGCTATCAGGATATTCCCTCAAACTTCATGGTCATAATATGATCTATACTCTTTAAAGCTCTTAGAAAAATGTTCAATATTCACTGGTAAAAGTAGTCTTTGACATTTATATAAGTAAGTTGACTCAGCCTGAACTGGAACTCTCTACCCCTGGATTGACAACTGTAACCATTATCAATTGAGCAATTAGTCAAAGCGTTAGTGCACAACAGCTTAGTAGGGGATTAAATCTGTTGAGACTGAATGCACTTCCCGAAACTTTCAGAGGCTTTGCCTTAGTTCATATTAATTACAGATGTTAGAAATGGCAAACAGGTGATGTTTCAAGACAAGGTAAATGTCAGAAAGGGCCACCAGGAATTTACCGGGATACCTTTTATAATTTTTGGACAAAAGGTCCTTGAATGCCAATATGGAAAAAACCGAAAGATGAAAGACAAGATGAAACAGGTATTTTCATTTTTTAGCTTAACCAAGCATTAAGTTGTCTACAGAAGCTTAAGAGCTTATGCTCATTAAGAGCTATTGTTCTCTATAATTGCTCAGAATTATTGTCTTGATAACATCTGAACTATGTTCTAATATGAGTCAGTCAGTTTGTTTTTCTTTTATTTCACCATCATCCTATCTGTCCTTGTAGTTTAAATTGGAAAAATCCCTGACCCAGATTTACTGTCAGGAGTTCTGAGTTCAAATCTCAGCAAGGACAAAACAAAATGGTGGGTGTATGGCTTAAGGTAAATAAACCAAAACTTACTGGCTATTAAAGGGTTATACATAATCTAGTAGTCGATCAAAGTAAAGTTTTATTTAAACTAAATTGGAATTGAGCGAACCTATTTTGGCAAAGACGCTGCATTAGTTACATGCTTAACAGGGGAAGTTTGTATTGTATTCTGGTAAATAACAATGTCATGTTAACCATTTATATTATTGGTTTTTCTGTCAAGGAGCTGAGCAGTGTTCGTGGAAATGTAAAAGTTAACTCTTTATGATATTTTAAAGAAAAGTCATAAATAAATGACCTGTAACAGTGTAATTATGACTACTTCTGGGAAAAGGTTATCAAAACTCAAGACAATGATTCTCATAGTTTTCATTATATCTTATTGCTTATTCTTATTGAGTAGTAAATTTGGTCAAGCTTGTTTTAATACACATTTGAAACAGTTATAAAACTGTTTATAGGACTCAAATGACCATCAGTATGTAAAGGGGACAAAGTTCTTCGCTCAGCCCAGCAAGAAGATGGACTGTCCTGCTATGGTAACTAAAAGGGAATTAGTGAGATTTCCATCTTATAAGGTAAGCAAATATAAAATAAATAGGATAAGCATGGAGATAATTTTTAGCTCACCAGAAGATCTTGTTAACACTCTGGAAGCCACATTTTTGGCTTGAGCATGTTAAAACTTTATCAGAACGTTTGTCTAAGTAATATCTAGGCCAAGTAACTGGGTCAAATTTCAAATTTATGAAAGATCTTGTTAAAACTTGTCTAAGCACTATCTAGGCCAAGTTTGAAACTGGGTCATGTCAAGTCAAAAACTAGGTCACTAGGTCAAATTTAAAGAAAATCTTGTTAACACTCTGGAAGCCGCATTTTAAACTTGAGCATGTTGAAACGTTGTCAGAAAGTTTGTCCTTGTGATATCTAGGCCAAGTTCAAAAATGTCTGGTTAAAAACTAGGTTACTAGGTCAGATTTAAGGAAAATCTTGTTAACACTCTGGAAGCTACATTTTTGGCTTGAGCATGTTGAAACTGTGTCAGAATGTTTGTCTTAAGTGTTTTCTAGGCCAAGTTCGAAACTGGGTCATGTCTGGTTAAAAACTAGGTCACTAGGTCAAATTTATGAAAAATCTTGTTAACACTCTGGAAGCCACATTTTTGGCTTGAGCATGTTGGAACTTTGTCTTAGTGATTTCTAGGCCAAGATCGAATATAGGTCATGTTTGGTCAAAACTAGGTTACTAGGCTTAATTTAAGGAAAATCTTGTTAACACTCTTAAAGCCGCATTTTAAACTTGAACATGTTGAAACTTTTGTTAGAAAGTTTGTCTTGATGATATCTAGGCCAAGTTCAATTATGGGTCATTTTGAATCTTTGTCAGAATATTTGCCTTGAAGATATCTAGGCCAAATGTCAGAAAGTTTGTCTTGATGATATTGCCATTGGCGCTGAAAGAGTTAAGTCTTAAAAAGCCCATTCTCAGGTGAGTGATCCAGGGCCTCATGGCCCTCTTGTTTAAATTATTATATACTTGCACAAATTCCCCCCAAAATACAGATTTTCCTGTGAATACAATACATATGATTAAAATCCAATATTTGACTATGTTTAGAAATATGGCCACCAGGCACCATCAAAAACCGGGCAGAGCAGTCAGAAAGGGTGTAAAATGAAAAAAAACGTTCAACTTCTTTTTATGTGGATATGCTTGTCTGATTTCAGTATAATTCTTTTAAGAAATTTTCCTTATAAATATGACCCAATACGAATATTGCACACAGTTGTATGGATTATTTGGAAAAATGCTAGCCACGGTGTGTGGATAGGTACCCTAGTTATATTTCTAAAAAAAATATATCTGCATATTCATTAAAATGCTTTATTACAGCAAATAACAAGTGTCCTATCTTATTATGCTGTTTTGCTTATAATATCTAACAGTAATCTTTGCAGTACTTTGGGAAGTGTCCCAACATATAACAGCTATTTTCTTGTTTGTAAGTTATCTGCCTGTGACACAGGAATACACTAAGGATCACTTTTCCCTTGGCTGTTTGTCCATCATGATTTAATGATGGTTACAGTTAAAAGTTATAAGCAGGCAACACAAGTGTAATCTCAGGTTTTCATTATTATTTTTAGGATTATTTTTTAACCCACAGGTTGAAGGTACCATGAACAGAGATGATCTAAGGAAAGTCTCTCTTCAGATTATGTTTTGCATTTCAACAGGGCAGCAACTGTCCACTAGTGTGGAATACATTTTGTGTTTACCTAATTTAAATGACCACAAAGGACATCCTGTTGATGAGGTAAATTTTTTAGTCTTCATATTTTACTCTTTGTATGCACTTAAATAAATTTATTTGTTTGTTATTAATATTATTATTTTCTGTAATATAAAGCTGTACTACCAGCACAAATCAAGTCAAAGTCAATAAGTAGCATGAACATAAAATATATTTTTGTCTATGGAATGTCCTTGAATAAATGGGTAAAGAGCTAGTAACTTCTAATAAAGAATTTAAAATATAGAATTACACTGTCTCTTTGTGCTTGTATGTATTAAAGATTTAGGTCTGGCCTAAATCGGTGTTACAGAAAATTGCCATGGCAAATGTCACATTTTTGCAGATATTTCATCAGAGGACAGTTGTTTTATGGGAAGATACTAAACACATTTAAATGTGTCTGTATATTAAATTTGTTCACCTGGCAGAGGAATAATGTTTTGTATAATGTCCAAATTTATATCAAGCATTTTGTTATTGCCTTTTTAGCTCGCCTTGAAGAAATAGGCGTTGCCAGCTTGGTCAAACCTTTGCGTGCAAGGCCTTTTCTCAGACACTGTGTATGCTGTTGCTTTGAAACTTAATACACTTATTCAGGGTCATTGAATGACCTTGTATGTCAAGTCCCATAACTCTGGAATGGATTTTGACTGAGTTATGCCTCTTTTTGGACTTAGAATTTTGGTCAAACCTGTGCGTGCAAGGCCTTTTCTCAGACACTGTGTATGCTGTTGCTTTGAAACTTCACACACTTGTTCAGGGTCATTATATGACCTTGTATGTCAAATCCCATAAATCTGAAATGAATTTTGACTGAATTGTGCCCCTTTTTGGTCAAACCTTTGTTTTCAAGACCGGGAATTTTGGGTTATAGTTAGGCATTCAAGTAGTATAGTTAGGCTTAAGTAGCCACCCAGGCATTGGCGTCAGCATTGCCAGGTTAAGATTTGCATGCAAGTATTGAAATTTTGTGATATCTCACAATAAATAATAGTGTGTGGTTTTATCTGATAGTGTAAGTCTTCGGTATTATGTTCACTATCGGCATACATCGTATATAAACACAGTTACAACTTTAAAGGCCCAAAAGGGCCTGTATGGACTTGGTTAACATTTGCATGCAAGTATTGAAAAGGTGTATTGTCTTGCAATAGGTGATACTGTGTGTCTTTACCTAATGCTATAACTGTTCTAAAGTAGGCCCTGATAGGCGAGCTATATTGTCCTCCAACAACTCTTGTTAGAACTTAATAACCGCAGATACGTTTTGGCATCAACTTGCAATACTCTTTAAGTGATTTATTGATTTAGTGTCTTTTATTGATATTTTTTAATTTATATTTAATATCCTTATAGTCATAAGAGGCATATCACAATAAAATATTCAGATGTTACAAAATGAATGGCAATTCTGATAAAATTGCTTATTGGACATTATCAAGTGACCTATCCGGACAAGTCCCAAAACTCTATATCAGATTTTGACACAAGTATGCCCCTTTTTAGACTTAGACATTTTGGTTAAAGTTTTATAATCAAGATACTATCATGGACATATCTTTCTAACCACTAATGATATTGACTTGAAACTTCATTCATGTCTTCAGTGGTTTCAGAGTCAAATTAGATAACTCTTGTATGAATTAAGTACAACTTATGGCCCTTGTTTGACTTTGACAATTTGGTTAACAACGTACTATCATGAACACATCTCATTAACCACTGTTTACTATAGAATCAAATGGCAAATAGTCGAGCATGCTGCCTTATGGACTAAAGTTAATTTTCAAATGACATGGTTCATATTTCAATTTATACATTTTTATATTTCACAGCTACAACCTATCGATACAAATTTAGGTAAAAGCATTGTCGGGATCTCCATGATCTTCATAGAGCTCTTCGGTACATCCTGGAGGTTCAGACACAATGCGCTCTTCGCGATGTAAAGGTGGTTTAGACACACTGAGCTTTTCAAAATATACATGTGGTTTAGACACATTTAGCTCTTCAGTGTATCGCCTAAGTACAAACTCACTTAATTCTTCTCGATCTCCTTGAGATATGGACTTACTAAACTCTTCAGGATCTATCGGAGGTTCATACACACTGAACTTTTTGGCATATCTGGGAAGATCAGGTACAATTAGCTTTTCAGGATCTATTGGTGGTTTTGATACACTGAGCTCTTGAATACAATGAGGAGGATCAGGCACAATAATCTTTTCAGGTTCTACAGGAGGTTCAGAAGCAGAGCTGTATATTTTTGAAACATTACAGGGTCCAGGTACAATGTACTGTTCAGGTACCTTATAAAATTCAGAAATATTTGGTGGTGATGTTGTGCAAGATAAACAATTTAGGGAATCACCTTCACAATACTCTTACAAAAGAAGGGAGTGGCAACTTCATTGTGATTTCCCATCCCAGTTCAGAGTCATTGTGGGAAGACTGTGCCATGCGATATGTCTTGGATACTATGTCAAGTGGGATCCATGGAAGCATCGAAAAAGGTGCCCTTTGCTGCCAGAAGAAAAAAAGTTCAAGGGAAAAGTAATAACCAATAGTCAGTTGTTACTGCCTGTTTCAAGTAAAACAAGTGTGGGACTGAGTAATATGCTGACAACACTAAGCTCTGATACTGTATCAAGAGTTGTGAAAAGTGATCGACTTATTCTAGAGCTAGGAGAAAATATATATATGAAATTAGGACATGACCAGGATCAGTATGCAACAATTATGAATACAATGAGGGAGCTTGGAAGGACACTACAATCTTTAACAAAAATTGTTGGGACAAATGATGCAAATTTGGCAGATTTCATACATCCTGCACATGTTCAGTCTGTGATTGCAGCTGCAAAACAAGTGGCAGGGTTCAGTGACGACACACATCTGTTTAAGACACCTTCACTGGCTTTGACAATCGGTCATTCTGTGAAGAAATTTGACAAGATACAGAAAGGCATTGCTTTACAGAATGGGAATGAAATTCTATTAAAAGAGTCAACCAGATTTTTGCAACTTTGTGAAGAGCTGTGGACTGAGGAAATTTCTACACATGCGTTAAGATCCTTAGGTTAAAAAAAAAAGAAACACGATGTAAAATTGATATCTTTACCTTCGGACTGTAAATTGTTATAAGAGTATTTAAAAAACGAAGGAAATGCTGCCTATTCTGCATTGAAAGTAAGCAGCTGCTTTACAGAGGCATGTACAGTTTTGTGTGAAGCTGCTCTTGTTCATATCATTCTCTTAAACAGACAAAGGCAATGGGAGGTATGAATGAAACTTGAAGATTAACATGGGGTTCATAATGGAGAAGAAAAAGATATTTAGCAATGCCTAACACAATTAGAGAAATAGCTTTGTAAATTCTTAACCAGAATAGAAATTGTCGACAAGCGAGACGGAAGTGTGCCTGTTATCCTTACAAATGAGATGAAAAAATGGATTGATCTTCTTGTGAAGTGCCGGGAAAAATCTGGTGTCCACACACACAACAACACTGTTTGCTAGAGCTAGATACTACGGGGCCATGAACCATGTTAGAGGATCTCACTGCCTAAGGGGAATTTAGTGGGGACTGTGGAGCGCAGAAACAAAAATTGCTGTGGTCGACAAAACTAAGAAAGCAGATTGCAACTTTATCTGAAGTCCTGGGGCCCGTTTTACTAACGGACTTACGCTTACGTAACTCAAGAATGTTCGTAAGTTTTTGCGTACGCAAATATTTTTTTCGTAATTGCGTTTTACTAAGATTTTATTACGTAACTTTCACGTAAATATTTGCGTATATTTACGTTGGAAGAACGCTTGCGTAAGTTTATTTTTATCAGCGTAAATATGGCCGACCAAAGACAAATCAGACGTCGCCAACCCCGTAATTTCCGCGATAGGACAAATTTGTTAAACATTCTGAGTGACAGGGAAGTGAAATATATAAATTATAGATTTGCATGCACTCATAGAGGAGGACATTGCTTCAAATACAATGAGAAGTCATGCCATTCCAGCGATGACCAAGGTAAACATAGTCTGTTAAGTGTTTCAATCTCTCGACTTTTCTATTACCCGTTTCCGTTTGTATAGCCGGAGAAAAAAGTACTTCGAGGATAGTCTCCCTTAATTAGACCTTCACCTTGGATATAAACAAAGTATGATAATGCGACGCTAGAAGCATAATTGTTTTTACAATCAATATCTACAGCAATGAACTTGCTTTTGTAGTGAAAGTTAGATTACTGTCCTTGTGTGACATTGCATTCCATTGGGTCCGTTTCACTGTTGCATGATGGGAGTTTCCTGACGTCATCACTGAACCCACCAGATTCGATCTCTTTGCTCCCGTACTTGATACAGGACAGTCGCATATCAGCGTAATAACAACTGAAGCATTCTTTGGCTACAACCAGAAGACAAACCGAACGAATACCGACAACCCACAGAATAACAACTCCATTTGACGTATACTGAGAATAGATAATAGCCTGACAACTACTACTGACCGGTGAGTGACACTTTAATGGTGTCAGAAGTTTATTTTTCAGAACCCGGCATTGAAATTTGAGAGTGCCCACAACGTATGCTAGGTCCGCCATTTTGAATTTAAGAAATTATTTTCAAACTTTTAACTGCAGCGTCCGTTGACTTTAGTTTGAACAGCTTTTATTGATACTGAGTAATACAGTGTTTTGCTTTGCAGAAGGCTGTTTACCTGTTGATTAATTGTTGTTCTTATTCAACATTGTTAGAAATTGATCGAGTGCACTTGCCGGTGGGTGACGAATTGAACAGTATTACGTTGGAGTATTTATTTTAAGTTTTGCCTCTAATCTACTTTAATAAGTATGACTGAGCCTAACAATAATATCTCAATTAATTTTGCATCTGCTGATAAATTACTTGAAATCCCGGGGGTGGGTCAAGCAACGGCTACGAGAATTCTGAATTTCCGTACAGAGTTTGGCAATATTACCAGGGAAATTCTTCAAAGTTTAACGAGAAGAACATTCAATGAAGAGCAATTAGAGAAACTTGATTTCACATTAAATAAAGATAATGTAAAAGACTATTCTCCACAAACCCAACACAAGTCCGTTTTCTTTGAAGAAGAAATTTCTGAGGAAGAAACCGATAAGAAGAGTGAGACAAAAGAGTACAAAACTCTATTACTTGATGGGGGGGTGGGGGATATGAAATCTTTTGATAATGATATGACCGCAGATATAATTGCAATGAAGAAAAATTTAGAAAATTTAAAGGGTCAAGTAAATGAGTTTAAATATGAAATCCCTCCAGCCACGCCTGCACCACTAGCCTTGCTTGTACCCAAAGTCAAGCCAGGGCCAACAGGGAATCAGCCTAGTCGCAAACAATATGTGGCAGAACTGCCCCGCAACATTAATTTTGATGGGCGTGGTAACTGGTGGGCTTTCAAGAACAATTTTATTAGGTATGCAGAGGCTTCGGGTTGGACTCCAGCCGAAAAACTTAATTGTCTGTGCTGGAGCCTGTCTGGTAAGGCCTCGGACTATTTTGCCATGATTGCGGAAAGAGCCCCAGAAATGTCCTTTTTTGATTTGTTTAGTAGGTTGGAATCTAGATTTGGAGCAAGAGAGCTGGAAGAAACTGCTCAAATGAGATTTCAACAAGCTGTACAAGGTACAGATGAACCATTGATGGATTGGTCGGATAGGATCATGTTATTATCCACAAACGCCTTTCACTCGCTACCGGCTTCATACTCTCAACAGCAGGCAGTGACGCGTTTATGTCAGGGTTTAGCGGACAAGGAAGCCGGACAACATGTTTGTTTGCAGAGACCCGCAACTATGGAGTCTGCAATAGGCAAAATCCGACTGTTCCATCAAGTACGACAGGCAATGTATGGTGATGGAAAACCTAATAGACGGAAGGAGCCTTCAGTTCAGGCAGTAGCATCCGTGGATGGGCCTGGCCCATTTGTGTGTGCTTCTGGCCCGGCTGAAAATGCCCTGGAGTCATTAAGTAAAGCCATACTGTCAATTGAAAAGGGAATACAGGCTTTGCTGGAAAGGAGCAATAATAACAGGAACAGAAGGGGCCAGCAAAATGGCGTTAGGTTATGTTTCTTTTGTAGCGAACCAGGCCATTTTATTAAAGATTGTCAAACGATCTTTAAACGATCAGGGGCTGAAGAAGTAGACCTTTCAGCAGCCCATGAGCAAGTAGGTCTGTCATTCGGGGGTAAGAGCACAAATTTGGGCCGTAGTAGAGTCTCAATGAATTGTAATCAGTCACAAAAGGACACCACTGATGCAGTTCCGAATGAGATTACTGTTTGCCATTTATGGTCATCTTCTTCACATTGTATTAACGTGGTTGTGGGTAACATCAAACTCCGGGCAGTAGTTGATACAGCCGCTGAGGTGACCATTATCTCAGATAGGGTGTATCAATCTATGTACCCAAAACCAAGAATAATTAAAAACATCACTCTCAAAGCAGCTGGTCGTGATATGTCTATGCCAGGATTTGTCATGGATCAGTCTGTGTTAAAGATAGGCACAAAAAATTATAATGAATACATTTATGTAGCCCCCATTGAACAAGATATGCTTTTGGGTGCAGATTTCTTGAATAAACATGAAGCCGTACTCTTTATGGGGGTGGGGAAGATGGTCATAGATGGGTTGAACGTCCGTATGGAAAGGGTTGGGGAAAAAGAGGGGGAGATCCCGAAGGTGGCAACCGTAAAAGTTATCAGAAGGACGGTTGTGCCACCAAAATCTGTTGTCCTTGTAGAATGCGAGTTGAACGACAGTTTAAAGCAGGATTATGTCATAGAGCAAGTAGGAAATTTAGATCTATTACTACCAAGGATACTATGCTGTGGCAATTCCATACCATGGATCAGTGTGATGAATGTCTCGGACAATTATCGTCTGCTGGAACGTGGTCTGGAGGTTGCGGCAGCACATACCGGGTTAGAAATCTTAGATGAGCCCAGCACTGAAATTAAGCATGTATCCTCGGTATCCATTCAGAACAAATCACAACTACCCGACCATTTGGTAGAATTGTATGAAGGATCCTGTAATTTATTGTCCGAAACAGAGGCTACGATGTTGTTGAATCTATTGATGGAATACCAAGACATTTTCGCACAACACGAATTTGATCTTGGAAGTTTCACTGATTTACAACATTGTATAGATACCAGGGATGCCAAACCAGTCAGACTAGGAATGAGAAGAACTCCTGCACATTTTGTAGGAGAAGAAGAGGCACATCTGAAGAAGATGTTGAAAGCTGGTGTCATACAAGAATCTAATTCCGATTGGGCAGCAGCTCCAGTTTTAATAAGAAAGAGGGATGGTTCAGTGAGATGGTGCATTGATTACAGAAAGTTAAATGACGTCACTGTCAAGGATGTATTCCCACTCCCTCTGGTAGATGATTGCTTGGACACTCTGGCTGGGAATACCTGGTTCACAAAGCTCGACGCAAATGCCGCCTATTGGCAGGTGGGCATAAAAGAAGAAGATCGAAAGAAGACCGCTTTTCATACTAAATATGGTTTATTTGAACATGTTAGGATGGGTTTTGGTCTTTGTAATGCTCCTGCAACTTTCTCAAGAGTCATGAATCTCGTCCTGAGAGGTCTGAACTGGAAAACTGTTCTGGCTTTTCTGGATGATATTCTTGTTTTGGGAAGAACTTTTTATGAGCATATACATAATCTTCGGGAAACTTTCGGACGTTTCAGAAAATACGGTCTCCGCCTTAAACCCAAGAAATGCTTATTATTTCAAAAGGAGGTTGAATTTTTAGGTAGGACAGTAACAGGCGAGTCGTTGGCTATTTCATCGAACGACACCAAAGTTGTTCATGAATGGCCGACACCCAAATGTTCCAAAGATGTTGAGAGATTTATGGGCCTTGCCAATTACCACCGAAGTTTTGTGAGGCAGTTTGCTGACATTGCTGCTCCAATGTATGGTGTGATTGGTAAGAAGAATAAGTTCCATTGGGGTGAAGAACAAGAAATCGCATTCTGCAAGCTAAAGCAAGAGCTAACGCATCCACCTGTTATGGCATTGCCAAATTGCCGGGACTCATTTATTTTAGATACAGATGCGTCCGATGTGGCAATTGGTGCAGAATTGTTACAAGTGCAGAATGGTGAAGAGAAAGTCATCACCTATGGAAGTTATGCCCTTACAAAAGAACAGAGACAGTATTGTGCTACACGAAAGGAACTTCTAGCGGTAGTACGCTTTACGCGGCAGTATAGGTATTACCTGCTCGGAAGGCCTTTTGAGGTACGTACAGACCATTCAAGTTTGACCTGGCTAATAGGATTTAAAGAACCACAGGGGCAGTTAGCAAGATGGCTGGAAGAATTATCACAGTACAATATGATTCTTAGATACCGACCTGGAAAAGTGCATGGGAACGCCGATGCATTATCAAGGAAGCCGATGGCAGAGATATGCTCGCATTATTCCAGACATGTAAAGATTGAAGAATTACCCTGTGGTGGCTGTACCTATTGTAAGCGAGTGGATACACAGTGGGCCACTTTTTCGCGAGAAGTGGATGAGGCAATTTCATTGGCCGCTCCTAAGGCAAGGTCGTCCGAGGGAGGCTTGGGTTTGGATCAGCAATGCCCGTTGGGGGACAAAACGACGAGCCGACGAGCAGCTGAGAAAGACCCAAGATGCCCTGGAGTGGCCACGCTGGGGGACAAAACGACGAGCCGGCGTGGGGAGCACTCTAAACCGTTAGACGGATTACAGGATGACAATACGCCCCAGCGGATGGGGTGTGCTGAGCGTCCTGGGATTTGGAGAATAAGTCCAATGGACGATCATTTCCCACTGGTAGATGATAAAATGGAAACTCGAGACAAAACAGGTACAGCTTTAAGTCGGTTAACAGTAGCCAATGAAATTAAAAATATCTGTTCTTTAGTGTTAGAGTACCCGGGAGAAAGCGGGGAAGACAGTAAGAGTACTTCTCAGGTTGAGATCAGACAGGTGGGTACCAATTTGTCTGTCTTAATTGGGGAAGGAACGAAAGATCTTTGGAAGGAGAGGGATCAGCCTGGTATTTTTCAAGTTTCTAATAAGGGAGATTCTGATACTTCCAATACTTTTTTGTGTTGGGGGTTCGGAGTCTCTGACCTGATTCAGGCCCAGGGTGAGGATAATGATTTAATTATTATCTTCAATTGGTTGAAAGATGCAGTATCTCCGTCCGAGAGAGACTTGTTCATATCTGGCCGGGCAAGTAAACATTACTGGCTAAATAAGGAACGTTTCATGCTCGTCGACGGAGTAATATTTTTCAGAAAAGAAGATGATTCGGATACCATGCTAGTAGTACCCCATGGTTTGAAAGCACAGGCGCTGAAGGAAAACCATGATATACCCTCCGCAGGACATCAGGGAATCGCGAGAACTAGATCCCGGATGTCTGACAAGTTCTTCTGGTATGGTATGTCGAGAGTCATGTGCTGACATGTCCAGAGTGCAGTGTAAGCAAGAAAGCACCACGACATGGAAGAGTTCCCATGAAGGAATATCAGGCAGGAGCACCAATGGAGAGGGTACATATAGATTTTCTAGGTCCTCTCCCAAAAACAGGAAATGGTAATGAATATATTCTAATGATGGTAGACCAGTTCACAAAGTGGGTAGAATGCATACCCCTCCCATCTCAGACAGCCGAAATTACTGCAGCAGCGGCCGTTGACCATTTCTTTTCTAGGTTTGGATGCCCTTTCCAGATATTTTCAGATCAGGGTAGGAATTTTGAGTCTAGGTTGTTCACTGCACTCTGTGACGCACTAAAGATACACAAGGCCAGAACCACACCTTATAGACCTTCAGCAAATGGACAAGTAGAGCGTTTTAACCGTACATTAATGGATGCTGTACGTTGTTTTGTCAACAAGAGACAGAACAACTGGGATAGATACCTCCAACAGATAGCCGGTGCATTACGCGCATCGGTAAACAGAAGTACAGGTTATACGCCAAATCTGCTCATGCTTGGCAGAGAGATCAACATGCCAGCGGATCTGATGTTCCCACTGAAGGGGGAGAAGGCTGATGAGCCTGATAATTATGTGGCACGATTGACTTCGGCCTTGCAGGAAGCTCATAATACAGCACGTACGACTTTAAGGACTTCGACTCATAGATTGAAGAGAGATTACGATGTTCGAATCCTTGAACGTCCGTATGAAGAGGGTGATATAATTTTGATATTAGATTCTGCAAGTAAGAAAGGTAAATGTAGAAAATTATGTTCCCCTTGGAAAGGTCCCGCTGTTATTGTAAAAAAGTTATCTGCAAGTCTGTATAGAGTTAAGTTAAGAAACTCAATTCAAGTAGTCAATCATGATAGAATAAAGCCTTGTTTGTCTCGAACATTACCATCCTGGCTCAAAGCTGCAAAAGCTAATGTAAATTGTCAGGATGGGGAGGAAGTGGATGTAGGGTTGGACTATTGTCACTGTAAGAGACCATGGCAAGGACGTTTCATGATACAATGCGATTACTGTGACGAATGGTATCATGGCGCTTGCGTGGACATTACAGCTACGGATGCACTGGATATTGATAAATATAAGTGCAGGGATTGCGTAAATGGCAGTAGTTCATAAATTAATCATTTAGATTCCCTTTCTATTTACAGAGTAAAAGGATGTCCCACTTTCTCACTAAACTTGCAGCACAGGCTCTAGACGGAATACTGGTGTCCAAGAGGAACCTGGTCCAAGACATCTTGCTCTGTGTTGGTAGACAGACTGAACATGAATCAGCCCTACTAGCACAGGTAAGATTAGCCCAGTCTAGGAGCAGATCGGATTGGTTGAAGGACGTGGCGAAGCAAGCACTGGATCTGTGCTTTCAAGAACCTGACTGGATCTCCACCCATATCTACAAGGTACAGGTCAGAAAGAACAGACCCAGCGCCCCGTTTGCAGGTCCGTGCAAAGATATTCGTCTGGATGGAAACCCGGAGCTTCCCCGCTCTATCACAAATGCCGCTACAGGGCCGAGTGAGACCCAAACAGAACCAGAGGAATGTCTAGATCTGCTGGCAGACTACGACATTCTTGACGAAGTTTTGGGGTCGCCACCTAGACAAGAAGTAGTGGAGAAGATTGGAGTAACCTCCAGGCTGCCGGAGTCCATGGAAGTAGACCCTTATGACGTCATTCCCATGTTACGCCGGTTCTCACCTGTGAGATATCCCCCAAAGAAGGATGCTGAATGGACACGGAAGGGAGATGGTTCCAAGGAGCACGGGGGACGCAGTTCTTCAACATCAAAGGCGCAGCGTTCAAAGCATACTTCAACCCATAAAGCAAGAACCCCGCCGAAGAGGAGAAGTAGGCCTGCTGCGTTCTCTGTGCGACGAAGACCCCGTCCAACCGTTCCCATTTCATCAACCTGTAAACAGACATCTGTCAAGACGCCGTCCCAGACGCCTTCTAGGATACCTTTGGAGACGCCTTCTTCGACGCCTTTCCAGATGCCACCTTTCAACTGTAGACAGACATCTGACGAGACGCCGCCCCGGGCGCCTCCTGGGACGCCTTTGGAGACGCCCTCTTCGACGCCTTTCCAGATGCCGCCTTTAGAAATGCCTTCCATGAACGTCTCACGGCCGTTGTTGCTTTTGGATGAGACGCCCAACATTACGCCATCCAAGACGCCTTCAGTGACGCCAACTAAGAGGCCTTTCGAGATGCCGTCTATGTACGTTCCACTGCCTTTACTGTTTAGGCCTTATCAGACGCCATCAAAGAAGTATGCAGTGACGATTCCAGCAAAACCGACAAAGACCTGTTCCAACACTTTATCTTCGCAGACACCCGTTAAGACGCCTTCCCAGACGCCTTCTAGGTTACACCGAATGTCAACTTTGAGGACGCCTTCTTCGACGCCTTCCCGGTTGCCTGTAAGGATAGATACAACTTCCTTAGACAAGAGGAATGCTTTAAGTAAACCACATCGACCTGTGCAGACTAGCGCGATACCAATTGCTCCACATGCAGACAGACTGACGACTGCTACACATACAGTTCGACAAATGGACAAGCGAAGGGTGGAAGATGATCAGGGATCTCTGACGGTTCACAGCAATCCAGATCTGTCTCCTCTCTCCCAACGTCAGAAGCGCAGGAGAATGATGCAAGAGAAGGTTACAAACATGTCCTGCCTGGTGGATGGGTGTGTTTTTCCCTTCTCTCATCTAAAGATGCATGTTCTCAAAGGTCACTTGCCAGAGATTTTTGATGATTTTCTTCCCCTCAATGACGACTTGAACCGACGACGACTCTCAGCCCTGAAGTTGATTTCCGGATGGATGTTGGGAGGATGTTCCACCCTTCACCACTTAGCCACGTATATAGACAGTACCGAACTTCTATCATCCGATCTCAACTTGGCAATGAGTCCATACATTGTTAAAGCCGTTGCTGCTCTTTGTGCAGAGGGAAGCATGATCATTCCGAAAAAGTATACCCTGTGCCCACTGAGTACACCTGCTATGCTGTTCCATTGGAGGGCGATGTATATTCTGATAGCCAGATTAGAGCCACGTCATCGTGCAAGTCTTTGCACACAGTTTGCTATCCAGCAAAGGTCGTTGATGGCGGTTGAAAACATCACACCTACGGTGAATTTTGCTCTCCCTGAGAACTTACAGCATACTACAATGGAGTATTTACCCGAAGCGTTTGACAGTCATTTTCATTTGGATAGGACAAGGATCGCGGCGAAACAACTTAACGCCAGTTTTACAGAGATTTGCCAATCCGTACAGCCGACCCGCAAGTTCCGTGTGACGGTGATTGGAGCAACAGCGAATTTCTGTGATCCACAAACCTACCCTACCCTTAAGGAAGTGGCTAGTCTGCACAGACAAGGAGTAAAGGTCACTATAGGCCTGCATCCAAAGAAAACAGCACAATTTACATCGGCAGCTGAGACCCAAGTTGATCAGTTATTACGATCGCCAAACATCTGTGGCGTGGGAGAGATTGGCTTGGATTTCTCAGCAAGGCCAGAAACGTGGGGGAAACAGTGTGAAGTGTTCGACCGGATGCTGAAGAAAGTCCAACGGCAACATGTGGTGGTGATTCATTGCAGGGGAGCCCAAGGAAGTGGGGATGTCATTTATCACTCTGCGTTTATTCAGATGAGGATAACCTTACCCCGCGACCAACCTATTCATCTCCATTGCTTTGGTGGATCGTCATCCGTGGTGCAGACGTGGTCGGATGCTTTCCCACACTGTTATTTTGGATACACACGACTGGCGGGCTCTTTGGGCAATTCAGGTTTATCAGGACTAAGGAGGGTTCCACCATCAAGATTACTTCTAGAAACGGATGCCCCCTACTTTACCTTTGCCCAGAGCGACCGTGAGAATTGTTCGCAGACCTATAGTGCACCTAGCCTTTTAGGAATGGTAGCCGACGTGGTGGCCTCCAAGTTGGATTCATCATGGGAAGATGTTCTTCGAACTGCCACCGCAAATGCTCAACGCATCTACCATTAATTTCGTGGATTGGTGGTCATAGGTACCCGTGTTAATATGACGGGATGACTATGACTATTAATCACTTATCCCTGACAGGAAAGAATTCGGAGGGATTTTACAGTGATGATACAACAACCAATTATGACACTGGTACAACCACCAATTATGACACTGGTACAACAACCGATTATGACACTGGTACAACGACCACGCATGGTACTGGTACAACAACCTGTAATGGTACTGGTACAACTGTTTGTCATGGTATTGGTACAACTGTTCGTAATGGTATTGGTACAACTGTTCGTAATGGTATTGGTACAACTGTTCGTAGTGGTATTGGTACAACTGTTCGTCATGGTAATGGTACAACTACCCGTTTTAATGCAGTGTCTGGCCGAGATGCATTCTTCCGTGTGGGTCTAATAATAGAACCGGGAGGAGTGTAGTGAAAGTTAGATTACTGTCCTTGTGTGACATTGCATTCCATTGGGTCCGTTTCACTGTTGCATGATGGGAGTTTCCTGACGTCATCACTGAACCCACCAGATTCGATCTCTTTGCTCCCGTACTTGATACAGGACAGTCGCATATCAGCGTAATAACAACTGAAGCATTCTTTGGCTACAACCAGAAGACAAACCGAACGAATACCGACAACCCACAGAATAACAACTCCATTTGACGTATACTGAGAATAGATAATAGCCTGACAACTACTACTGACCGGTGAGTGACACTTTACTTTTAAAAGTGCACCGAAACTACATAAATCAGTGACCCGCGTTGTAGGCGTTTACTCAGATAAGTTCAAGATTACAAATGTGAAATTGTGTTAAACAGCTTAAGGACTATGTCATGGCTGAAATTAGAAAACGAGTGGGTGGGGTATACAAGTTTAAATTCTCATTTACATGAAAATTGAAGGATCGTTGCACCTACAAGGATACTTTACCTAACTATTACAGGTATTTTTTTTATACAATAGGTAACTAACAATGTGAAAAGCTGACCAGAAAAATGGTCATTTAATTTGCCTATAAATTACCAACCTAATCGTTTCAATTATTTTCTTTCATTCAGATACAGTTTAAAAAGCTTTTCTGACCAAGTAATGATAGTTAAACGGCGCAAAGTCCTTTTACTTTTTGAAAATTTTAACTTGTATACCCCACCCACTCATTTTCTAATTTCAGCCATGACATATTCCTTAATCCTGTTATTTAATTTTAATCCGAATAATACACATATTCAGATGTAAGTTCATTGAGTGGCTGAAATAGAAAGAACTGTCTGTGATTTGCATTGGGTGACATTTCCCCAACAGTATTGCAACTACAGTCAAACTTGTCTTAAGCAGCCACACAAGGAACATACATAGCTCTATATACCTTCTATTCATTTTCAGAAGCAAAATGACAAAGTTAAAAATAGGACGCTAGTTATCATCACCATAGCAATGTTATGTAAACGTGAGCAGGGCAACTGAATGTAAAATAATTGCAGAAGATGTCCTAATATTGGACAAAATACACATGTACTTTCCGAACACCCCTCGTACTGTACATTGCACACAATTTATTGTATGGAACCAATCGATAAACTGGATTGCCCAGGGTATCATTATATATGTTATGAATAGCCTGGGTACCGAGGATGACTGCAAGGGTGTGCCTGGCGTATTCCACTGTCTGACCAAAAGACAGTAGGATGGGACTCCCTATTATCGGTGTACTTACGGTTTTTTTGGGAAAAAATAAATAAAGCAAACTTAACTGTAAATTATATCCTGTTTCAATCGTTCCTTTATATGTCCTTGTTAATTAACTTACACAAAATAATTATTCATTTCTGTGCAAAGTTCCAAAAATCGAGTCCATCTGCATCCATTTTGAAATTGATATTCAAGGGAGGCGGCAATCACTCGCCCGTGTAATTACAAAAATCATTAGTATGGAAGTCCTGTTGTATCAACTCTTTACAAGATTGTGAGATTTATTGTGAAATTGATTATCCTATAAAACATTTGTCACTAGAACAATTATATTTAATTTAAATGTTAAATTATTAACTGTTCCAAACTATGAACTTATTTACACGATATTTTCTGAAACAATTTGTTAAATTTTCTTATTGGCACAATTTAATCATATTTTCCAAAAATTACCCATTTCTTTGTTATTTTTTTAGTCCTTATAATAACATCCGTAATTTTTGTAACACAGTATATGATTTAGAAGTTTGAAAATAGCATATGTTAAAATTTATAACCACCACAAACATATAGGCCAACAAAAAAATAAATATATTTTTTAGAACTTTGGTCCTTAATTTCTTCCATGTTTTCTATAGTCGATAAAACTTCACGGAATGTAATCATGTGACTTAAAATTCCTATGATGTCATAAGCAGTTAATACACAACATGTTCAAATGTGAAAGAAAAAAAAATCAACAACAGGTTTTCTACTAAAAAATTGACGATTTCGTTGATGAGGGGTCAGGGCATGTAGGATTTTCTTTTTATTATTGGTAACAATCATGATGTGTCGTAATTTCTGAGAAAATAGATTTTTTGAAAACAAATATTGTAGCATTTGAAAGTCGTGATAACGGGGTTTCCTGATGGAATCATATGACATCCGGTTGTGCGCGCGCAACAAAGAAAACACCGTTTTGTGTTTACCTTGGTATTCGTGATAACACGGTATTCGTAGAACCTACTATACCTGGAACCCTGTAGATATACTATTGTTCATTGAATGGAATATTGTTTAAAAAACAGTTTGTGTAAACTTTTAAGATATCAACATTGTGACATCAATTTAATTTATACTATAAATATGAGTGTCACATCAAATATTTATAGGAAACTCTGATAAACATGTAATAAGACTACAGACATGTTTCAAATAACTAACTACAATTAAGCATACTATGATAATACATTAAATTGTTTGTTTCTTTTGTGTTAGCTCCTCATTACACTGCAGTTTTTGGCTAAAGGAGAATTCTACAGTGAGGGAGGACTTGTCCATGGGTGTCAAAGAGCTCTGTGTGTGTATCTGTTTGGCTGGTAAGTTACTAAGTAAACTTTCATGACTAGGAACAAATCTTGCAAAGAAATCACATAGAATGATTTCAGTATGTCAATATCATGAATATGGCATTTTAAAATGTGAAAGTCCCAATACCAGTTATATATGGGTATCACTAAACGGAGTCTGGTAAAATCTGACGGTCTATTCCATGATATCAATGTTTTGTTGATTTAATATATTTGTTTTGACTTTTGAAAATATTATGGACAAAGGTGAAATTGTCATGAGACCAAATCGTGAGCAATTTCTCCTTTGGCCACAATGTTTCAATTTTATTTAACAGTTCAGCTATTATATATGGAGATATTTCAGGTTTTTATAATATGTTCAAGGTCGTCTGCTGCAGATTTGTTGTATGTAGGAAAGGGTTTAACGAGACTTTTGGATTTAACTAATGTATAACAACTTCACTACACAGATTAGAAGCTTCCTTTAAATGAATTGATTAATTGATTGGGGTTCAACGCCATTTTAAACATTGTTTTAGTCATATCACGGTGGCAAGTTCACTTACTTGTATGTTTCTTGACTTTCTCCCACCAGTACTTCAATCATACAACAATCTTTCCAAGCAACTTGCTGCTTTTCCACATGGCCATTTGTGGAAGTCGAATGACGCTTGTCACAATGACTTTTGTCAAACGTAGGAAAGAATGTAGGCCGAGCTGGGGTTCAAACTCACAACCCCTGGATTGACAGCCCGCATCGCTACCGGGGCTCGGCCCCTTTATGTACAATAATTGAATAGAGTTAAAAAGGTATAAGGAAGTTATGGCCCACTGCATTTATGTCCCATATTTGGAAGATATGGCCCATGATATTTGAATTATATAGTGTTAACTAAAATACCCTGGAGGTGGTATTACTATTAACACCTAACAGGAGGTAATTATAAAAGCCTGTTTATCATAACATAATACATTCCGTTTAAATTAAGTATTTTATTTATGATAAATATTTAACAATGTGAACAAATACTAAATACTAAAAGTGCACATAAACAAAAACAATTGCCTTTTTATTGGATGCTATTAGATTCAAAGTATTAATTCACCACTTATTACTAGCTGACAGAGTGGAAAACAGTGCATAAAGAGTTCCAATTTTATCAAGCTACTTTAAGTAACATATCTTAATTTAGCACTAAATAGTACATACTTATAGCCAATAAACATAGAAATAGTTTACATTATAAAAGGTTGTGTGTAATATGAGTCAGTCTTTTAAGAGAAATTGAGGTAGGAATATATGGAATGTAAATAGTCGTTTCTGAAATCAATATAAATATAATTAAGTTTTTAAACCTGTTGAAAACATTGGGGAAAGTTAAAGCTATGTAATAGTTTAGGTAAGAAATTGATGTCATTCCTGTGCATTCCATGTAACACTTTACTGTTAAACAGTCAAGAACATACATTTAGCATGAGACAGTAAGAAATTGCCCAGGAAGAGTATATATGATAATTTAACGTTGCAAAGTCACATGAGGTATAATAAATGTGTTTGGGCCATACATTCCAGATACCGTTTAAAACATGGTGACAACAGGAGTAATTGTTCGTTTTGAGCAATTTCTTCTTGTGTCGACGTGTTTTAAAAAAAAAGGCTGTTTGCTACAGAGGCGTCAGAAAGCGTTTATATGAGGGAGAGGGTTAACACATGAATTTATTGACAAATGACTATTAAAATGAAATAACTATGAGTTGTAGTAAATCTGATATTAAGTTTTACTTCACTGTAGTCAATCAGCTTCAGATGTTTACCAGCAATTTGTTATCACCCTAGTAGTACAATGTAGTGCACTCATAACTGTTGATGGTAACCTCAGCAACTTGAGAGATGTCAGTTCAAGTCTGATCTGGGGTTTGTAAGAATTTAGGTACAACCATCATCATGTGCTGACAGTGGATCTATAATAAATGTCCATTTATATCTCAAGCTGAATGATGTCAGCACTACTTCTATATTTCACTGGTCAGAAGTCCACCAAATTTTACAAAAGTGATTGGTGCCAAGCATACTAGTGTATATTTTCAGATGTTAATGTTCAGTTATATGTATGCTAAATGGTTGGAGACATTTGTGTTCTTGTTGTGAAAAACTATCTCTAGTTGATATGGTTCTTTAATATGTGAACAGATAAAGGAGACAAGAGTAGAATCATAACATTTTGGGGTTTTATGTATAAGTCAGTAGTTAATAAGACATTAATGTTCCATATTTTACACTATTAAGGTTGTAGCTGCAATAGACAGGCATGTGCTGAATATTAATTTCCCAACAACACAGGACAGACTGGGTGCCATTAAGGGACAATTTTATCAGGTTGCCAGGCTTCCCAACTGCATTGGTGCAGTAGATTGGACGCTAATACCCATTATTGCTCCGAAGGTGAGGGAAGATATCTACGTGTGCAGGAAAGGTTACCATGCCATAAATGTGCAGGCAGTAGTCAGCCCAGATATGAGGTATGAATAAATTTACTGTAACTATGATCCCGTATAATAGTACATTACAATAAATATGTAAAACAGAATGCAAGTTGACCTCATAATCCATAACACACAGCTTCTTACAAGTTTCTGATTGATTGTAGATTAACCCCGACTTTAACAATTAAACATGAACTTGTATTTGATTTCCTCAGGGAAATTAATGTTTTTAATAAGATGATTATTTCTTAAATCGTGCTTTTGCACATTCATTACATTTGCTGACCCTGTTCCACATTTTCTCAGATATTGTTTATCTTTATGTTAAGTATTACATAGTAATGTTTGGCTTGTTTGCCTAAATCCTTTTTTACATTAGCAAACATGTTGTTTTATATTAATGTTAAGTATCGCATACATCATGTTTGATTGTTTTGTCTAATAGACTGGTTATTTATGTTTGAATTTTAATTATTTCATCATTTACAGTAAGTAAATTATTAAGCGCCCAAGATGACCTTAGTTGTATACGGGCCTTTAAACACCATTCATTCATTTATTACGGTATCAAATAAAAATCCTGTGTGGATGAAAGAATAGAATGTGGAAATACATGCAATATAAGAAATTTTGAATCATAAATTTATTACAGTAGCTCCAGTAGTAATGTGTTGCCATCATGCGGTGTAGTGGTTACCAAAACAAACAATGCTAGTGTTCATCACAAACAAAACTGAACATACACATAAGAATGCATAGTAGATGAATTGGTTAAAAAAATATCAAACTAAACAGTCAGAATACGATAAAAAAGAAAAATGACCATAACACAATGTAAGTACTTTAAAATCAGAAAATGGGGAACTTTCAATTGTCTACAGTAAAGGTTCAGAAAAGACCATGTTACAACGAGTCCAGCCAATACTGTTACGGATGGTACGTAAAGAAAGATCTTTGACGACATGTCAGATCTTGCCAGTTCTCCTGTTTTGTGTCTTTTCGCGACAGTCAAAACCGTAAGCGATCTACATCACCAGCCCTAAGTTGAAATAAATGATTATAACCATGGAAAGTGACACCACTGGGCGAGTCAATGAATGTGACAATTTAATCATTTGCTTTGGGGAAAAGTTAGATAAGCGCTATGCTCAAGATCCTGACCAACACAATTATATTCGCCACAATTGCTGGAACGAAAATAGCCAACTAATATATGTCATGGATCCTTCCTTTCTCACGTTTGTTATAAATCAATGTTTGATGAACATAAAACTCGGTATGGTATCCCTTCTTTAGCTATAAAAGCAAGACAAGACCTTAACAAAAGCCCCAATATTGTAGTGAGAAAGAGGTCTTGAATCCCATGATATTGATCTAGTTGAGTCGTGGCAGCGCCTAAAAGCTTTAATGGATACATAGTGGGAAGAAGAGATAACAATTAATGCTCAAAAGACTTTGTACGAATTCCCAAGGCAAATTAATATTTTATCTTGATGTTAAGTATTACATACTCAGGCTTTTTTGCCTGAGGCAAATTAATATTTAATCTTTATGTTAAGTATTACATACTCAGGCTTTTTTGCCTGATGTGTTTGGCTATATCCTATTTTCATTCGCATAAATGTTGTTGTTTTCATAAATGTTAGGTATCACATACATCATGTTTAATATGTTATTCTTATATTTTCATTGTTTATGTTTCATCATTTACATTTGTTAACGAAATTTAATAATTTAAAGTTACCTTAGATGTCGACGGGCCTTAATATGCCATTCATTCATTCTGACAAGTGATGGAGAGACAGCAGATTTTGAAGTTGAAGACGACTTTGTAGATATTTCTATTCCTTTTTAAGTGATGTCAAATAAAGTATCTGTTCCGGTCAAGGTATCCGTACAAGTTACCGCATTTTTTTGTAATGGATTATTTGGCGATACGAGACAATTATTGATTGAAGTTTTATAGAAAAATGTGATTTTATTGTAATTTGATGCACTGTTTAATGTGCAGTATTTATTAAGGTATGTTTAAAATTATATAGGTTATTTTTCGAGTAGGCGTGAGTCACATGTATTAACACACAGTTGTGATGGTTGATTTTTATATTGCATTATTTCCAAATAGTCATATTATGGTAATACCAAACATTTAAAAATAAAAAAAAATCAGATAAAAGTATGTCTGAAAGAGATAAGATGATCACCTGGGCCATTTCTGAAGTGCAGCAAAAACTGGGGGGAAATATTCTCATCCTACCTAGGGAGCTTTTACACAAATTAGGGGCGAGAATGGTTAAGGAACGCGAGTTTAAAGCAATCGTAGTCCGCGCATATGCCATGGCCAAGAAAAGAAATAATTGGCAAAGGGTCGTATAGGCCCAAACCTAGGCTACTCCTTTCTTTAGTCCAGAGTGGATTTTTCTTCACAAATTAAAAAGTTTCAATCGTGTTAGTCCGCCTGCACTCAGAATAGGGACATCAGGTATTATGGGGATTCAGAGTCTTTAGTACCTGGTTTGCCAGGATGTTCCCACTCAGGTCGTAAATTATACGTGTTCAGAACAAGACATCATTGAATTGTCAACGGGAGCACTATCTCCATCTAATGGAGGTGAGGAGTACATTGGAAACACCCATGTGTCTTCCATTCTGCCTCCAAAAGCAGTAATTGCAGAGGGTGAGAGAGCTTCATGTGACAAGGAGAAAGGGGGAAAGAAATGTCATTAGTTGCCCGGGTGGAAGGTTCTGAAAGATTGGAACCCACTGTAACACTTTTGTTTTTCAGTGTCAGGTTCATTGGAAGGAAGTCGTCGCATCACTTTACAGGAGAAAGTTTCTGTTTCGTCTGATAAACCGTTAAAGAAGTTGTCAGTCTCCTCTAAGTATTCGGGCTGAACATGTCCATATTTAGGATGTGTTAAAACCCGATCTCTGAGAGCGCATGTAAATCTTTTTCACTTGCCTAAACTATTGCATGAGAGTAACTTGTGGTTTGCTCAACAACCCGGCTTTACATGCTAAGCGGGTCGAGGCTCTTGGATTGCTCAGATAATGTTTTTTGGGGTCTATGGGACCAGTAGAGGATTTGCTCTCTCTATTGCGTGATTCTGAAACTTTGAAAGAATGCTTTATGAACGACAGAGTATCAAAAGACATGGTTGCCTTATGCCAGCAAATGGGAAAGGGGGGTGGTAGATTCCACATAGTTTTAGCTTGCACCCTGTGTACTTGCCTGCCTGTCTGATACAATGCTACCCGGTGCAACCTTATACGCAGACATTGGTAGCAACCCATGGTAGACATGTAGAAGGTGATAGCCCAATAGGAACTACAGAGACAGAATGTCTGAGTTCCTAAGCAGTCTATATGGTTTTGGAAGTGGCGATGGATACACGCCAGGGTAATAATTGCTTCCTTTTCCCGCAATGTAGTCATATGCATCTTGATAGGACTGCTTGGAAGTTGTTGATCAGGACATCGTAGACTAGTCTTGATGATGTCCTGAAGGTTCTTGATAGGACTGCTTGAAAGTTGTTGATCAGGACATCGTAGACTAGTCTTGATGATGTCTTGAAGGTTCTTGATAGGACTGCTTGAAAGTTGTTGATCAGGACATCGTAGACTAGTCTTGATGATGTCCTGAAGGTTCGACTTCCCGTCTCTCCGGTTTACCCCTTTTCGTTCTGGGTGCAGTTGCTGTGTATTGCGATCATCAGTTTTCCTGTGTCTTTTCCGTCTGATCCTAGGCTACGCATTGCTATAGGAGTCCATCCTAACAAAATAATGGACTTCACGCTAACGTGTGAGGTGCGGTTTTGCAAACGTGTGGCTAGCTCCTCCATCTCTGCCCTAGGCGAAGTTGAAATAGATATGACGGAATCCAAGGAGACATGGCCTAAGCAGCTTGAAATATTTGTAGAAATTCCGTCCTTTACTCAGACTCGTATGCCCCTGGTTTTGCATTTAAGGGGTTATAATAAAAAGGCTGGTCTAGGCTGTATTTTCGAGATCTAACTTTAGTTCGTGAACACAGCGGCTCAGCTCAGCCTATTCACTTGCATTGTTTTACTGGTAGGAAGGAAAATGTTATCGAGTGGCTAGGTAGCTATTCCAACTGTTATTTTGGATTCACGGCTAAAGTCTCTAGCTTCTCAAGGGATCAGCGTTCAGCTCTGTCCGAGGTTTGGATCGAAAGGTTGCCCTTCGAGACAGATGCTCCATATTGTCCTCCTTTGTCGGGATTGTCTTCCAGCACGCAAGCTTTTTAGGGTGATGTCGGTGGAAGGGTGACTCAGGCGAGGGGAACGCATTATGGAGAAATAATGAAGGCTTCCTTTGAGAATGCCCGGAAATTGCATCGGTTTCCACAGCCTCTTTGGGCTACTTGGATAAGAAAGGGGGCACATAAATATCGGATCCAAAGTTCAATTAAGAAGCTCCCTAAGATTAACTAGAAATATCACTGAATGTGATAAATACCCCCCCCCCCCCCCCCCCCCCCCCCACCCCCCCCCCCCCCCCCCCCCCCCCCCCCCCCCCCCCCAGCTGGTGCCTGACAATATACATGTATGAGAAATTTAAGGGGCCATAACTCTTTTCAAAATAATTCTAGTGCAACACGCCGACAACTAGGCTTCGTATCAATCATTCTTGTGAAGTTATATTGAATTCTGACCAAGGGTTGCTGAGAAATAGTGTTCACAAGAAATGTCCACAGACCAACAAACCGACAAGCGTGACTCCTATATAGACCCATATACTATGTATCTGGGGGTATAATGGATGTAAATAGAATATGTGGACTGTATTAAGTCCTTTTTAATATCACTGGGAGGAGTAGTATCGACACACTCCGGATTCCCGGACTACGATGAGGGAATCCCACATCTATAAATAGCACATCACGTGGGTAACACCATAACAAGTCGGGGATCAACCAGTGAGGGTATTGTTATGGTTCAGTAGTGTAAGTAGTCCCGTGAAGGGTATAAAAGGACGAGATCTGTTCCAAGCCTTTACAGTTATATTTATTATTATGTGTTGACGTCCACCACTACTGCTGTAGAAACCGAAGAGAACAGTGACATGTACATACTGCTGATTACGCGTGTCTTCACCAACCAACACTAAGTTGATACTATATCAGTTATCTAAAGACCCGATTCAGAGGATCCACACTTATGTGAACCCTATGAAAAGTTGGAACTAATTGTATGGAACAATCAGTTAGCAGTAGTGGAAGTCCACGATATTTATCTTAACAAATGTACAAAGATATTTTAATGATTGGTTATTTGATTTTTTAAGTCTCTACAATATTTTTTCCAGTTATATCGCGTTTTCGGGACAAGTTGCCCGCTCTACTGGTCCAGTTATCCGGACACCAATCAGTCAGTCGTAATGCTAACCCCTCAATCCTGGGCGCCAAGGAGGACAGCCATTGCTTCTATTTGTAAAGTATTCTAATGAGAAGGACGCTGGGATAAACTACACTTATGTCTGTATTGTGGTAGCAGCTCGATATATTTCAAAACATTACTTGGGACCATACACAAATGAAAAAGAAGTTTAAAAAGTATTGGCGCTCAATCAAGGCAACTAGAAGTCTAGGGACTATCACCGTTAGGTGGTTGTTCTATGCTCAGACAAGAGAACATTAGTAACAGACACATGAAAAAAATATGCGAAACTGGTTGATTATCTTCCATGTGAAGACTGTTTATGATTTTTCCATAAAGATAACTTATTGCGTCACAGAAAATAACGTCCGTTTAACACTGAATGAACTAAATACAGTAAATTCACGGTAAAGTAAAGTTACTGCTTCCACCATCTTTGGATTTAAGTAAATGTCTGAAAGAGAACGTGATAAATAACAAGATAACTATATCTGCTGAAAATCGGAGAAGATATGTTGCCATGGACATCATGCCCACATGAAGGCTTGTTTTAGTCAAACAATGAGGTTTTTGATAATGGACAAAAAAAAAAAGATTCAAAAACTGGTTTTATTGCTGAATAAACACTGCCGAAACGTTGGCAATTGAGTTCAATATAATACTGTTCATTGACGAAACATTTGACGATATAAAATTGGAATTTCACAACGTCATACGTTATGTCACTAATACAGGTTTTGTCGTATTTGACATGAAAATATGAAAATACAGAACCAGACTAGGAATTACAAATAAAAAAGCTATAGACATCCTTGACTCATATCTATTCATATATGAAGCTAGATAAAAAGACATTGTACATAAACTTATCAGTGTTACTGGTTTTTGTTTTAGCTCACCTATGCACGAAGTGCAAGGTGAGCTATTGTGATCACATTTGCCCTTGTTAACACTATAAAGGCTACATTTTGCATCCGATCTTCATAAGAGTTTATCAAAACATTCATCTCCATCAAATCTTGGACAAATTAAAAACAGGGCCATATGAGGTCAAAAACTAGGTCACTAGGTCAAATTGAAGGGAAATCTTGTTAACACTCTAGAGGCCACATTTTCAACTTGCATGGTTGAAACTTTATCAGAATGTTTGTCTTGATGATATGTAGGTCAAGTTCGTACATAGGTCATGTTGGGTCTAAAATAAGGTCACTAGGTCAAATTGAAGGAAAATCGTGTTAACTCTGTAGAAGCCGCTTTTTTTTGGCTACATCAGCTTGAATTTTGGTCAGAATGTTGTTAACACTCTTGATACTACATTTTTAACTTGAGCATGATGAAACTTTATCAGAATGTTTGTCTTGATATGTAAGTCAAGTTTGAACATGGGTCATGTTGGGTCAAAAATTAGGTCAATAGGTCAAATTGAAGGAAAATCTTATTACCACTCTAGAGACCGCACTTTTTGCTTCAGAAGTTTGAATGTTTGTCTTAAAGATATCTAGGTCAAGTTCGAATATGGGACATATTGGTTCAGCAACTAGGTCATTAGGCCAATTTTTTTGGCTACAGCAGCTTGACATGACATTTGGTAAGAATGTTTATCTAAATGATATTAATGCCAAGTTCGAATATTGGTCATGCCGGGTTCAAAACTAGGTCACTAGGCCAAATAGAAGGAAAATTTTGTTAACACCTTGGATGCCGCATTTTTTGCTTCAGCAGCTTGAATTATATCTAGGTTAAGTTCGAATATGGGTCAGAAACAAGGTGAATAAAGGAAAATAGTGTTTAAACTCCGGAGGCCGCTTATCTATCCCATGCTGTAATATAGGTTATATCGGGTAAAAAAATATAGATCACTAGGCTAAATGAAGAAAAATCTTACTAACACTGGAGGCTGCATTCAGAATAATTGTCTCGATGTGTTTTGCATTGCAGTACATTGTATAATTAAGATGAGTGAACTAGGCAATACTAATTGAAAATACGCAAAGAAGAGCCACAACAATTATTAAATCAATAAAAGATCTCCCAAAGATTACTCAAGTTAGGACTAGCGACTCTGCAATATAGGGTCCCGTTTTATCAATATGGTCCTAACTAACACCGAGATTTACGACGGCACTGAGGACCGACCTTAACACCGTTTTATCAACGCGGTCCTAACTCTCCGGTGATAACAATCACCAATTCGGTCGTAACACGATTCAACAGAGTACGCGGAGTGCGTCACAGTCTAGACTGACAACTGTCAAAGTTCGTCTGTCAAAAGATGTCAACATCAACAATGTCCGCACACGTAAGGCGAATTGGGGTGATGGCGAGATCAACACACTCGTTGAAGAGTGTGTTGATCATATTGAGATAATCAACGGATGTCAAGGGGACGTGAGCAACTTCGATAAAGTTGTTTTTTGGAAAGAGCTGACAGAAAGGTGCGTATCGAATCGAATAATCTGTCTCAATTTCAAAATTGCGTATCGATATATCATTAATCTAGGTCTCTGTTCTCGAACCTTTAGTTTAAGGACTGTTTAATTTAATTGTCAGTAGTGTTAATTTTTCATATGAAATTATAAGTATTGATAATAGTAAAGATGTTCGAGAACCGGTGTTTCCATGCTAGAACTGATGCCTTGTTCAATCAATTTGAGTGAAGGAGCGTTTACAATTTTACATTCTTCCAAATACGCATATATATGCTGCGGTATAAACTTTATCGTACAGGTCCCTGTTCTCGAATCGTACGTATTCCCGAACCATCAGTTCAAGGACTGTTTATATATTTCCAAAACACATTATACGTAATAAATTGTATGTGAACCGGTGCTTTAATTACTTACACATAAATTGTTGAATTTATTTGTCAGTTTTGGACATGAATTTATAAGTATTCCCATGAGTCCTGAAAAATGTTAAGAGGTTCGAAAACCGGTGTTTCCATGCTTAGTAAACCAATGCTTTCTTTACTTAAAATAATTTGTTGAATTTATTTGTCAGTATTGTTGGTTTTTGACATGAATTGATAAGTATTTCAATGAGTCTTGATAGGTCATGTAGACTTCAAAATTGAATACACATGACTGTTACAGCTCATTTATAGTTTATAGTCCAGTATTGTGGCAATATTTTTTTTTTTAATAATTTAATTAAAATATGATCATGTTTGTGTCATCACTCTAGGATAAACAGTGCTGAAACAGGTGGGAGAACCACAGACGAAGTTAAAGACAAATGGAAGCATTTGAAGGTAGGCATAACAATTTTTTCATTTCAACAAAACAAATACTGTATGTAACCCAAACATGGATATTACAACAAAAGAAAAACATACAGCTTAGACATATATATTTCAGAAAATTACAAATGTTTTCTTTATAACTGTTTAACCCTTTCTCTCATACGACTTTTTTGAAGCAGAAGACCTATCTCTAACATTGAATGGATAACCTATGACTATAATAATGATAATTTCATTTGAATGGTTTGCCAACCATTTGTGTGTTTATGACATTTTCAAAGTGGACTGTTGCAGATCTATGAATATATCAGAATATTTGTTTTCTTTAAACTGTTTTAAAAACTAAATTCAAATCAGGTATGCCATACATTTACTACTTGAACAATTTCAATTTAAAAAACCCTGTTTCAGTTTCATTTTTTTTGTTTTTGTTTCAGAGTATAAGTAAGAAGATAGAGCAGATGAGGAGGAGGGAGATGAGTAAGACAGGAGGGGGGAGAGAACAGTGTGCTGTTGAAAGCCTGGGAAGAGAGAGTGAGGATATTTATTTTTTAAATTTTAATTTTGCAAACATGTTTTAAATAAACCACTTTAAAACAACTATGGCAACTTGTTTATTTGTGGTTGACTGTTATTCTTTCCAATGTAAGGTTTATGATCAAAACATTTACGTTACATACATATGATTGGATTCTGCATGACTTGTTTGTGAGGACAGATTTATGGAAATTCCATTTCTAGGCCTCTGGGCAAAAAGGGATAAAGTTTAATATGAATTTGTATTTCATTTCTTCCTTACTTTCAAAGCTCGAGAAAGAAGGTAATACTTTCATGTCATATGTATTTTTTTTGTATCTTAAACTTTAACACTACATTGTTGATACTCAAAATTATTCATTTTAAATTACAAAGGCTTCTTTGTCACTCATATCATAGCCAAAAAATATAAAGCTTTCAATCAACTTGTCTCATGACTAATCAGATTAATTAATATGGGATATCAATAAGAATGTTTCCTAATGTTTATCAGAGAATGTGTAATCATTTCAGTCATTCACACAGTGTCCGTTGAAGGAGTACAGGATGGGGAGGATGTATTTGGGAACTTAGGTTAGATTTTCTCTTTTATATATATTAAGTTTAAGTAAAAAAAAAATATACATTTGTTTGGAACCAGTATATTCATATAAATATATATGTACATATATATGATATGTATATATAAATGTATATATAATAAAAAAAAACGAGGCCCAGTATTGCTTCATTGTCATCAGGCAAAATAACCCTACCCAACACTATATTGTCTTAATCTGTTAGCAAGTTAATGACATGAGATTTTTTTTTTATATAACATAAGTAAATCCACCTAGTGGATTCAGGCGAAAATGTGTGTAGTTTTTGCCTTTTGGCCCTATTTTCATGTGCTGTGGTAGCAAAAGTTCTTGATTGATCCGAAATAGTTGTAAGGATTAATCTTGTGTAAATATATGGAGATCAATCAAACAGATTCTGTGGAGAAGATTTTTTAATTTTTGTGGGGTATTTTGGCCCTTTTTCCATGCCATGCGAGTTGCAGTTCTAAATGGATCCAACATATTTGTAGGCATTACATAGAGGGTCAACCAATGAACATCCTTGAGTAATAATAGGAATATCCTGCAAGCAGATTCCAGAGGTTGTGTTGAAAATGTTAAACATAGTTAACAGTCATTGTAATAGGCAGAATGATTTATGTTTTCATGGTAAAATAATTTATAAAATAACAAAGTTCCATGTTTAAAATAATTCATAAAAAAAACCAAAGTTAAATGTTTAAAATGTATAATTTTAATATCTAAACAGAAACAACAGAAGAATGTTATAAAAGTAGCAGAGATTGGAATCAAATTGCTGCATCATCAAAAACAGAGGTAATTTATTTATACTAAAATTCATTTTATCTGATATTGATGACTTTTAATGTTTCTGAAGGTACACAATTTAACAGAGTTCCCTTGTACAACAGATCAGCAGCAGCCGACTGTGAATTTGTATAGACAAACACACAGAAAACCTTCATTAATAGTGGTTGAATAACAGTTATAATTTGAATACATTGTGGAAAAAAGAGAAACTGCTTGTTTTGAGCAATTTCTCCTTTTGGCACAATGTTTTGCTAAGTCGTCTGCTACAGATGCATCAGAAAGCATCGATATAAGGGAAAGAATTTCAATTTCAATTGATCTGTACACACCTGTAAGATAACTGCTATTTTTCTTTTCTCTAAAAATCCCTTTTAACTCATTGGTAAATAACTTTAAGCACTTGCATGTATTTAATGAATATATATAATATTATTAATGTTCTAAAATAAACTTTATAATTAATTGTTAACAATAGTAATATTTATACTGGAATTTAGAAGTTTTTAATTGCTCAATTGTTAATCATAAATCAAACTTAGCTATATATATTACTACTACAAATGAAATAAATATTTATAACCATTAATGAAAGTGTTTAATATTGGCCAGACTATGTTACAGGTGCCAGGGTTCAGTGAATGGTACAACATAAAGTACTCAGGAGATCCGGCCATCTATACTTACCAGCTCCTGAAGGACTACAGCCAGGGAGATCTAGAGCTGCTTGTCCAGTGAAATAAGGTAACACAATATTGTTTTAACACACATGCGTTACTTTGAATGCTGAACATTTCATTAATGCTCTTGAAAGACAATTTTATAAATTATCACTGGAATCTGTGAAAATCGGCAGGCACATTTCAATAATTCGAATTTTTGCAAAAAAATTAAAAAAATACTTTGTGTTTTTGTGTTTCTCTTGGGATGCTTTACAAGTAACAACAAAGATTTTTATGGTTTTATTTTTTTTCAATAATCTGTTGTCCTATAGATAAGAAAGGGGTGTAATACAAGGGAAGCAACTACGGTTCGGCATTCGAATGATACATGCACAGTTACTCCTCTTTCTGCTCCCTTTTCAACGTTATTAACCAGAATTAAAGGAAACTGAAACGTCGATCTTTGCCTCTCGTTTTATTTCGTTCCACCGAGTGTCTTAACCCTATCAACTTTACCAACAGACAAGACAGGCTAGACGGGTGGCAAGTAACAATATTATTGAATGAATATGATTAAGGTAGTTCAAAAATTGCAAGATAGTAAAGAGCCTGGTTCTATTTCCATGTTTTTATTAACAGTGATTGAGTGACATGGCAAGCCAAATGTGGACACGTGCAGTATGGCTGGAGGGTGGCACAGAGGAAGTGGGAGTTGTACCGACCTCATGTATTGACAAGAAGTGTGTGATGTGGCCTCAGGGTGTCAGTGCTGTAACAGCGATGAAGCAACAACAAATACCAGACGATCGTTGGACAAAGTTTACACTCTCAAAAGAGAAATTTCAATCAGGTATGTGTTCTAACTTGTTTATGAGAGTTTCCAATAATGTTTATATTTAGTGTTAAAACCAACAATTATGTTTACCTATTAACACATTAATAGTTTGCTGTCAGGGTAAAACAAGTAACAGCGCAACTTCATATAATTTATTATGCACAATCAGATGTTTTGATTATTGAACAGCTAGTGTTCGGTTACATGCTTCTGACATTTCTTTCAATAAAGGTAAATGTGTACTAAATTCATACTAAGATGTACCTAATGCAATGCTTTAATTATGTCCCCCCCCCCCCCCCCCAACAAAAAAAGTCAGCGGCATATTATTAGTGTTGCCCTTTTTCTTCAGTCCATATGTATGTACACTGGGACATACTCTTGTTAAAACGTGTGATCATAAAGGAGTTATTCGTGCTTCCATTTTTACCCAGCTGTAACCCTTTTCAGTATAAGAAAATCTTGTCTCTGGAATTCAGCATTGACCACCCTGGGGGAATGTCATATAATACATTAATACGTATTTCCAGAAGTGTAGTTTATATATTATGTTATATATGTACTTTGTATGTACTTCTTTTGTTTCTTGTTGATGACTAATTATTTTAACTCCTTAGACAATAATCAAGAGTGTGAAAAAGAAAAGATTCCCAGATGTTGTTGCCGGTAATTTATTTTTAAAATACATAAGTTTTATAGATTATTTAAAATAATCCATTGTTCATGTAACTACCAAGAAATTCAGCTAAAAAATACAAATGAACATTCACACTGATAAAATAATCTAAATAGGTCACCTTCAATAGAATATCTTGGGAGTACTCAGATCTGGATCCCGTAATAAGAAAACAATTGAATGGTCATGGCACTCCCCATCTGACTCTGATAAATGTTCAAGGTCGAAATCCCAATAAAACTCATTCAAGTCAAGTAAATCTTCAATTTCGAAATCCCATTCACATTCAACAAAGTCACAGAAACAGTCAAGATAAAAATCCCCTTCACATTATACCAAGTCTCAAAAAGTCAATTTCAAAATCCCCTGCACATTCTACCAAGTCTCACACACAGTCATGTTCAAAATCCGCTGCACATTCTACCAAGTCACAAAAACAGTAAATTTCAAAATCCCCTGCACATTCAACAAAGTCATACAAACGGTCAAGATCCAAATCCCCTGCACATTCAACAGTCACACAAACGGTCAAGATCCAAATCCCCTGCACATTCTACCAAGTCACACACAGTCAAGTTCAAAATCTTCTTATCATCCAAATGTTCGAGGTCAAAATACCCTTTTCATTCAACCAAGTCAAACAAATGTTTAAGGTCAAAATCATTTGCGAGTCCATCAAAAATTTCAAACAAATATTCAAGAAGTAGGTCTCCTGCAGGGTTTTCACAGGTTCACAAATTCGATAGAAGTTTTGTTTACAAGTGATTCTGAGTCGGGTAACAGCGATGACAGCCAACATGATAATAGCCAATTATGCCGAAAAGGAAGCAGCTCTGTTAAAACAATACAGTGTTTCCACTTTCCCATTGACAGAAGCGAGTAAGTATAATTCGATTAAACTGTTATATTGTTACTATCTCACGCTATACCAAAGGTTTTTTAAGGAGGATATTAATATGGCGTTGTCTGTCCGTCAATTTATGTCAGGCGAGCTTGCGATACGCTCGATACAGCTGTCACAATGGCGGTTCCATGTCCGTCTGGCCTGAACCTTGTCAGGACTGTATCTTGGCCATGATGTGATTCTGTTTTGCAATTGCATAGAAGAGCATTATGTCTTGTGTCAAAGACTCTTTCATCAGGCTCGACATGTAACCTTTTGGCGTCTAGTTTTAGGAATTGATCAGATAAAAGTTAAAACTTGGTCAGAAGATTCCCTTTGATGAAAGTTCTATTGTGTTTATAAGTGTGTCATATGGGGTCAAAAGCTCGGTCCAACTTTAGAAAAATCTTAGGAGCACAACGTACAATACATTTGGTCCAATTTTTATGAAACTTCTTTACAATGTTCTTGATGAAATCATTCTTTATTTAAGGGTTCCAGACTTTTCCTCTTGACCGAGATCGGGGACACATTAAAGAGAAACATGAAAACCGAGGATGTGCAAGAAAGGGTCCGTAGTGGATTTAACCTGATAAAGGTTACGACGTCAGAAAGCTTGCAGGATCTGGAAAACAAGTTAACTGACACATCAAAACAGTTACAGCTGATAAGTTCAATCATAATATATACCTGTATAGAAATACAGAAGTTATGTCTTTATTGGACCAGTCAAAAGCGGCATTTTGGCTTCTTTTTTATATTTCTTTTTTACTACACTTACTATTCCAAATAATAATATAAGACAAGAATGGTATTATATTTAATTAACTTTTAATCTTTACATTTTAACCCTTTCCCTCATAATGCAATTATGCAGCAGACGACTTTGAGCATATTTTGTCAAAAAATGGTTAATCTCTATAATTGAATGAATAACCAATGACTTAAAGTGGAATACATGTGACAAAAGGAGACATTGTTCGTTTTGAGCAATTTCTTCGTTTGTCACTATGTTTTCAAAAAGCCGTCTGCTGCAGAGGCGTCAGAAAGCGTCTATATGAGGGAAAGGGTTAATGACCATACTGTGTTGTCTGGAGTGACAAACCAATATGTGCAGGTTTGTTCTGTGAATGGTGATTTATTATCAAGTGCTAAGCGGTAATATCGCACACCTTTAGAAGGGCAATATCATTATGCAATAATTATAAACTTTTTGTAATATGCAGGAAAATTTCATATCCAAAATTGGTGGTACAGATGCTGCTGACCACACAAGAAAAGCCATGGACATGTGACTTTTATTTCATTTAAATTCAATTCATCCATAAACCAAGTCTCTTATATTAATGGTATGAATTAGTAGATGTTCCAAAAAGTTATCGAACTGGATGTTTATTTGTGATGCTCAGCTTTCAATTAGTTGATCACTCTGTCCGTCGTCCGTCTGTCGTTAACTTTTAGCTTTAAACATGATCCTTAACCACAGGACCAATTTCAACCAAAGTTTTAAGAACTGAAATTGAAATTAGTGAAATAACTATTAAGAAACAAAACCAACACAACAACAACAGCCAGCAAATAAAACATATATATATATTTTTTTATAGTTCTAAAACAATAATAAATATATATATGGGTATAGATTATACAGGAATTCACTTATCTGATATTTCTAAAAAGTTCAGTGTCCAAATGTCTTGCTGTCTGAAATCCAATATATCCGAATTATCTTACACTTGTGTAAACCACTTGTGAAATTACCGTTTTAAAACCCCAACAACAAACAAATAAGAGGCCCATGAGGGCCTATGCTCTACTGGCATTGATCTGGCTTGTTTCAAAAGGAACCAATATGTCATCAATATTCAAATACCATCTAAGTTTGGTGAAGATCAGATAGTAAATGGAAGCTCTATTGTGTTCACAAGCTGTATTATAGCAATTTTGACAATTTCAAGGGCCATGCATGGGTAGATCTGGCCGTTTTTTAGAAATGAACCAAACTCTCATGGATATCTAACTACTGTATAAGTTTGATTGAGATACAATCAAAAATAAGGACTGTATCATGTTAACAAGCCCTATTATAGCAATTTTGACAATTTCAAGGGCCATAATTCAGTCATGCATGGGGCGGATCTGGCTTGTTTTCGAAAGGAACCGAGCTCTCATGGATATCTACTGTATAAGTTTGGTTGAGATACAATCAAAAGGGAAGACTGTATCGTGTTAACAAGCTCTTTTATAGCAATTTTGACCTTTTCAAGGGCCATAATCCAGTCATGCATGGGCGAGATACAATCAAAAGGGAAGACTATCATATTAACAAGAAATTGTTTACGGACGCACGCACGCACGGACAAATCGCCACGACATAAGCCCTTCTGGCCTTTGGCCAGTAGAGCTAAAAACTACAAGAAACTAGATTAGCAGGATGTAACCGGTCATTAAAACAGTCTTTCCGCGAATGTCATATCCACTCGCATGAAGAATATAGAGTAGTAAAGTTACAAGTCCGTTTCAGCACGCTTCTGATGATTATCTTACACAATCCCGTTAAAGAACTAAGAAGGGATGTAATGCCTACCGAAACAACGTATTTGTCCTCTTTTCTGCCATTCCATGCACGAAATATGTTTTGTTCAGTAAATTAAATAAATGGTTTGACATCTTTGCCATATATAGTATATATGTAAATATTTAAATGTATGTGTTTTTCTCGTCAATGTATATATGTTCAGTTATGTATATGATGTTTATGGCAATGTAAAATAACTTTTTATGCCAAAAAAATAATTAAATTATTTTTCTTCAAATTATGTTTGATATTTGTTACAAGTCATGTTTACATATTGATTTACTGTTGATGTATGATGAGCTGTATAAGTCGGAATAATTAACATGATTTGGCTTAGTATTAATAAAGCTTCTTTCGTGACAAGTTGAGTGTTTACTTTTCCTTATTAAAACTTGAAAGAAATTGAAAGGAATTGAAACCTCAATATCATTATTGCAATGCAGCCTTATACAGTGTGCAAGGACCATAACAAAAGTCAATGTAACAAGCGTCATTGGTCTTCCTACAATGGGCTATCAGTTTATGTGAAAAAGCTGCCAGTTACCTGGAAAGAATGTATGAAGTACTGGTGTGAGAAAGTCAAGAAACATATGAGTAGGTGAACTGACCGCCTAATATGACTGAAAAGTTGTTGAAAACGACGTTAGACCCCAGTCAACTAAGCAAAAACTGACTTTGGCAAAAAACCTCTTCGATAGGGTAAATAAGGATTTGCTCAAAAAAAGTAATGTTGAAAACGCAACGTCTATTCAACTTTCAAATACAGATATTATTCAACATTGATATCGCAACGTCTCAACAACTTTCAAATACAACCATTTTTGTGGCGATTGGTTTGACAATCGCCGCAATGCTAACAGAAACAACAACAACGAAAAATATTTACATAGTCGGTTTTGAACAATCGGTTGATATTTTTTTTCCTTACTGCAAACTAATTTACTCACATCCGTTATAGTTCCATCATTGATGCAGAGACGTGATTAATAATAATTATGTCAGTGCTACTTTGGTACCGGATTGTTACTAATATTTGAGTTTTATCGAGACATTATCTACATAGAGTTAAAATATGTAAATATTCGTCATGATTTGGCAGATAATAAATATCATTGCGCGTTCTGCCTTGCAAATAACGGCAACTCTGATGATACTCAAATCTGGAAATTCCAAAAGGTTCTATAAATAGCTCGCGAGACCAAAGACCAGAAGAGCTTGTAAATCTCAATATTATAAACGCTTTATTTTGTAGTTGTTTAAATATATGAAAGCGTCTAGATGATAAGACTGGTTTACAAAGGTTTAAAGGACACACGATGTCAGTGTGTACACACGTTATGTATACATGTCTGCACATTCTAGAGTCAATTAGCAATCAATGCTGACAGTGTAGCCTTATTTAGTTTGGAGATCAAGCATTATAATATATGCCTATATTTTTATAAATTAAACAGTTTGGCAAATAGTGAAATTGTGCTTTTGGAGCATGTTTTGTGTTTGTTTTTGCACTCACATTATTCGAAGCAGTTTAACAACCTCAGAGACATATAAATACAATGTGTTTATATGTCTCTGACAACCCTCAATCATGCAATGTGAAGGGACTAAATTGAACAGACCTGTTTAATATCGGACATCATTGAAACAAACACCAAACTAATGGATACTGTTTTCTCTCCTTTCTTGATAATTTAGTCATTTCTAAAGTGTAAAATATATTTTATCTTAATATGGCCTAACGACCTGGTGATAAACATGTGATTACCCGAACAATTTAGATTACAAATAGCCATTCTAATGAGCTAAAACGGTAGTCTATCGAATACCAACTAGATTTTTCATAACTTTGGAATGGCCTAACTTTGAACACATCATGACCAATTTCAGAACGTAACTAAATAGTCACCAAGACATCATTTTGGCAAAGTAACATTATTCTACTGTCAAAAGATGCAGGGTTGGTACATTCTCAAATATACCCGCACCAGAGTCATCGCAAGCCCTACACCGATATACTGCTTGTTACTTTGCAGGATTTTCCATACGATCGCCACTACAGTGCCATTGGCGCTTTGATTCAAGTACGCCGTTGTTTCAACGTTGTTGTGCCTGCTGGTTAGAAGCTATAGTTTGACCAACGCTTTTGTAATTTGCTGTCCCATGTTGGACTGTAAGATTAGCCCAACTGAACATAACGGGGGTATATCAAAATAGAACAAGGTAACAGAAGGGGACAATTTGTACTCACGTTATCAACATTTTTTAATGATAAAAGTCTATACAAATAGAACGAAGTTTGTTGGAATTTTACGCCGTTTTAAACATGATCTCAGTTATATCACGGCGACAGTTCACTTATCCATGATCCCTGGATAAACAAACTAGTATAAGGGTAGGAAGTGTGCCTTGCAAAGAGGAAGGGCCCGGTTGCAAAAAACGAAATATGTTGATACAGTGCTGAGCATATAGTTCAGGTCTAGAATACTAAAAAAAATCCGAATAATTTAGGTTAAAAATAGTCTGGTTAGATAGTTGACTCAATGTGTTTTACTGATAAAGTGGCTATCGTTCTTTAAATTGGGGAGGGAATTTTGTCTAAGACATATATTTAGTCTGCTCGACAACATTTTTAATTAAGTGTCAGAAACGTAATCTAATTTAGAACGTTCATGAATTCAACTTGATTCATTTGGTTTTAACGCCGTTCTCAAAAGAAGTCAGTCATATCCCGGCGTTCAGTTCACGTACCCATGCATTTCCAGCTTCACATAACAATCCTTCCAAGCAATTGGCTGCTTTTCCACATATACTGTTAGCCCAATTATGGATAAAGAATTGCGTTTGTCAATGCGTCAGAAGGAATGCTAGCAGAGCTGGGGTTCGACTTAATAACTTTTAGATGGAAATCCCGCGTCGCTACTGACTGAGCTTACGGGATTCGGCTATTGAATTTAAAACGATCCAAGAATAACAAGCTCTAACATAATTAAGACATTAATATACCAGAGCGAAGGCTCGCCTGTTGAAAAAGGGGCATTACTGGATCATTTAAAAAGTTGAACGTTTTTTGAATTATGAGGCCAAGTTTATATTTGTGTTACGACGCAGACGACGCCAGGGGCATCACAATAGCCCGACTTATTTCTCTAGACTGTTCGTATTATGCTTAACTCTTTGCCAGAATGTTTTTTTTTAACTTAATTTAACAATCAACCTTTCATTTAAATATATTTTCCATAGTTTTAACTGAATGTTTTCAAAGTTGTCGGCTGACCTGTAGAATTGTTGCAGGTGGGAAAATGTTAAGTATTTTTGTGTAACTGCTGACTAGAGAAGAATCCGTCGTGGCCGAGGGATAAGAGTGGGGAGTGGAGATACAGGTCATTCTCGTCACTCACGTGATATTTGAGTATATGTAACTGTGTTTATAAATGACGTATTCATGATGCGAATAAGTTTAATGACGAATACATGACGTCATTCTTTATCATCCTTTTCTCATTAGGATGTTATAATATTTTACATCCCAAGAATGTCTGAATCAGAATATATATTTTGAAATATTGTAGAACGTTTACTATTTATTATTTATCTTTGATTTGATTTGTTCATTTTTAAGTTGAACATCTCTCGTATTTTCAAAACATGATGTTTGGAGACAATGGAGCATTGGTAGAGCGTCGGCTTCTCGTACCGATTTCAGTAGTATTTCATTTATATCGGGGCAGCCAAACATGATGTTGGGAGACAATGGAGCATTGGTAGTCGTAGAGCGTCAGCTTCTCGTACCGATTTCCGTTGTATTTCATTTATATCGGGGCAGCCAAACATGATGTTTGGAGACAATGGAGCATTCACGGGATTCGATCCCGGGACATTTTGTACGAGAGGCCGACTGCTTTTTCATTAAACCTTTTGGTTTATCCTCACAGTAAATTGATGAGCCCTTTTCCTTTAATCTGGGTAACTGTCTGGGTAGCCATTTATGACACTCAAATACAAGTAGGTGTCATATCTTTTTGTTGATGCATAGTCCATTATGGTCCAGTCAAATTGTTACTGAAACACTTCAGAAAATGGGAAAAAGCACCAAATATCGAACACATCATCACAAGGATAACCATAGAAAGTGAGCCCTAGACCCCCGTTGAAAAATCAAACATAGCCATCATGCAAAATTGCACATTGAAAGTATTCACCTGCATTACAATTATAATTTAATGTCTATTTTGTTTATAATCAAATTAAATCAGTTATCTCGCCTTGATATACATATGAATTTTGCAACCAGTTATCTCCCCTTGGTAAGTAATATGTGCCATCTGCAGGATGACATTGTGCCAACATATCAGAAGTGAAATGCACATTTTTACTGCTAAAGCTAAATGCAAGAATAATATAATACTTGCCACACTGCTTTATTATTTAAAGTGGTATGATGGAAGCACTGAACTTTTTTATAAGAAATACAAAATTATAACAAATTATTTATGCAACATGGTTTTGACTTTTTTGAGACAATATATTGCTACTTGGGTAATGTGTATATGTTTGTATTGAGAGCTAAGCAATGCTTAACATATATGCACTGATAAAGCCTAATTAAACAGCTTTGGTAAAATATGTTTATGTAAATTGAGCATTTTCTAAAATAATATATTTGATCAATGTAAATTGAAAGTTTTATTTTGATTTTTAAGCCTAATCCCAACATGTAGAAACTAACTTTTAGACTGTAGTGCCAGATTATGTAGTCTAGTTTGCATACATACACTAACAGCAGCGACATAGCTGATGGTCCAAATGTATTCATACATGGGAAAAAGCTAAAATTAATTGATTGGTCACAACATAATTTTCTGCCAAAGCAAAGGTTAGACTAGTCCAACTACATTAAAGTAAAACATAAAAAAGGTGATATACCATTGGCAGAAGTTTTGTTATTTGAAATGCCCCTCTATGCCAGTTGATTTAAGTCTGTTCGATGAACTAGCAGTTTTTAGCTCTACTGGCCAAAGGCCAGAAGGGCTTATGTCGTGGCGATTCGTCCGTTGCGCGTGCGTCCGTCCGTCCGTAAACAATTTCTTGTTAACACGATACAGTTTTCAACCAAACTTATACAGTAGTTAGATATCCATGAGAGCTCGGTTCCTTTTGAAAACCAGCCAGATCCGCCCATGCATGCCTGGATTATGGCCCTTGAAATGGTCAAAATTGCTATAATATACCTTGTTAACAAGATAGTCGTTATTTTGTATTGTATCTCAATCAAACCTATACAATAATTAGATATCCATGAGAACTTAGTTCCTTTCCAAAACCAGCCAGATCCGCCCATGCATGACTGGATTATAACCCTTGTAATTGTCAAAATTGCTATAATAGAGCTTGTTAACACGTTACAGTCTCTTTTTTGTTATTGTATCTCAATCAAACTTATACAGTAGTTAGATATCCATGAGAGCTTGATTCCTTTCGAAAACAAGCCAGATCCGCCCCATGCATGACTGAATTATGGCCCTTGAAATTGTCAAAATTGCTATAATAGGGCTTGTTAACATGATAGTCCTTATTTTTGATTGTATCTCAATCAAACTTATACAGTAGTTAGATATCCATGAGAGTTTGGTTCATTTCTAAAAAACGGCCAGATCTACCCATGCATGGCCCTTGAAATTGTCAAAATTGCTATAATACAGCTTGTGAACACAATAGAGCTTCCATTTACTATCTGATCTTCACCAAACTTAGATGGTATTTGAATATTGATGACATATTGTTTCCTTTTGAAACAAGCCAGATCAATGCCAGTAGAGCATAGGCCCTCATGGGCCTCTTGTTGAGGAAACGCTTCTAAAATACAAAGCTAAATGGCACAAATTATGTAGAAAAAAATTCAGTAAACTGAAATTAAAGTAAACTGAAATTAAAGCAAAATGAAAAGATATTTATTTCCTCTGACCAAAATACTGAAGCTTCAAAAGTTATATGTAGCTTTATATAAAACAGATCGATATATTTTGTAAACTAAACCGGGCCAACTTCTCTAGGTTACTATATTTGAAATTGACAAATCCGTAATACATTTTGCCTATATTATTCAGGATACTGTTCTTTTGCCTAAATTGAGCTCTGGTGATCTGTTATCGCTGGAGGCAAGGAAGGTCCATTTAAAATGTTACAGAGACAAGAGTCAATAATTCTGATATTGAACAAGAACGGAATGAATATACAGGTACGAGGCATTGTTCTAGCAGAGCTTATGGCCTGCATTGAAAAGATTCGCAGTGACGTTTTTAAAGTGTACGGTCTTGCTCAGCTCTATTCTGACAGGTTAAATCAGCTTGGTGTGCATATAACAATTCCAGTAAATGTAAAAACATTTAAAAGATAGGATTTTATCCAATATTCCTGATTTAGAGGCCCAGAAACATGGAAGGGGAAGTGATCTTATATTTATCGTTGACTTAGGAAAACCTTTACAAAAGGCAAAGCATTTTGATGATGAAGCAGTTATAACCGCTCTCCATCCATTATTTGAAGATAAAGAAAAATCAGTAGCAATGATTCATTGTTAGCAAACAACTGATTTTTTAAATCCTCGTCCTGTGTGCAATTGCAAAACAATTCAATGAATTTAGCCCGACATTTATGGCGAACACTGCTTTGTTGTAATGTTTGGGTTTTGTACATTGAAACTGCAGGTCTGAAAGGTCGTAGCAATTGGTTGCAAGACTGATTAGACACGTGCTTTAGAACATGAAAATATAGCTACAACAGGTACTGCAGTTTCCTTTGTAAAGGCCTCATATGTTGGAAACCTCAGATTGAGTACCAGTCATACAAGTCATTCATGAAAATCCTCCAGTTTTATAGCTCACCTGAGCAGTTATTGTGATCGACAGTTGTTCGTCGTCCGTCCGGCAATATCTACTCCTATGTGTTCTCCTAAGTAACCAGTGGTATAATTGGAATGAACTTCAAAGAAAGCATCCTCTCAATAATTCCTTTATTTTTTTGGGATCCATGGCAACGCAAACTGGTTGGCAGATTTTCAGATAATTTTGTATAGATATGCCTTGGATGTCCCTCTATCAGATTCCGTGAAGTCATGTTGGTTTGTCAAAAAAACCTGGCCGCATGGGGCAGGCTATTTTGCCTTATATGGCTATAGTGAAAACTTAAAAATTCTTCTCCACCGAAAGTGTCGGGCCGATTTTGAAATAATTGTTTAAAAATGTTTCTATGTTGACCTTGACCCTCTATCAGTGGATACTATAACCTCACAGTTCAAATTATTTTATTGTTAAGTTTGATACTACAAAACTATATTTTAATTGTGTAAAAGTATATTAAAAGAACTGTTTTACTACTTGCAGTCGTATCTGGATACCAGTGTTGAGTTGAACAACTGGTATTTCATCAATGTTTTCAACTTTCAATTCCTCATCTAACATTTTATCAATGTTTTCAACTTCCAATTCCTCATCAAACATATGTTCGATAATATCACCTTGGTCAATCCCAATGTTGTGTAACACAACACATGATGTTATGTAGTTTACTGCAACATTTGGAGTTGACCTAAACCCGAAGTGTAAAACTGGGAACCTCCTTTTCATTATGCCAAAGGTCTGTTCGATTAAGACTGGTTCTGCACAGGCTTGCGTTGAATCTTTCCTGAGGAAAGGGATCATGAAATAATTTGTACAGGGTTAGCCTGAATCTCACAAAAGAAAGCCATTGTGTAGTCCTGAAATTGAAAAATATTGCAATAAGATTAGAAAATGACCTTTTCATTCATAAAGAAGCAGAATGTTGATTCAGCCAATGAGTTTTGAAAACATTGTGAGAAAAAAAAGTCATATTCCTCATTGTGGTGTATGGGATAAGGGATTAAATGACCAAAACAATGTTACTTGAATCAATTTATAATCTACAAGTGGCATGTGTATTTACAAAGAATATTAACATCCTATTCAAACTACAAATTAATAATAACATTTTCTCTTCTTATTTAAAACATTTACATAAATTAATATTTAGCATATTCAAAATCCGTAGACAAGTGGCAGTCCCGCAATATCATCACATCATGGGTGCTACCTTGCCGTTTTGCATCTGTGGTCACATATCACCTACAATGCAGTAAACTTGTTTTTAGCTCCAATGATTGATAAACTGCACACCAAGCATACTCTTAATGTGTTCAATAATTTTACTCTATGTGTTTTTTGTTATTTAAAAAGGTTGATTAATATTGTAAAATTGCTCGCAGAAGCTGTATCTCATTACCTATGTTATTTTTAGGTAATTTTTAACAAACCAGTGTACATAAAGATTAATAAATATTTCTTGTTAATAATAAACAATATTTGAAAGTTGACATATAACTGTATTTGATAATGATTAATTCATGTACCTGTACATTCTGAGAGTGGAATCCTTTTTTGTTTACGTAGTCAACTTCATCTATGGCTGGGTTAGTAATCCTTATATGCGTGCAATCTATACATCCAATAACATTGGGGAATCCTGTTGTGAGTAATAAACGGATATATTTTTATTTATACTAGTTTCAATTTCTAGTGATTTTTGAAACGGAATAGTTCTTTATACAAGAATAAATGACTTATAATTGAAAACTGCTTAGGATAACTTGAAACAAGATGGCCATATAGATCGCTCACCTGAGTTATGCAATGATATTTATAATGCAAAATACATGACAAAATCTGATAATGCTGAAATAAAAATGCAGTCTTCAGAGAGCTGAGGGATTTGCTTTCAACTTGGCGTAGTGACCTACACATCACCAAGACAAACTTACTGACGAATTTTCAAGATAAAAATGCAGCTTCCATAGTCTTTTTTAATAACATGTAAATAATGCTGCATGAACACCCTCAACATTAATTGCTGGCTTCAGAAACTGTAAGTGTGTGTTGATTCACATGTCTACAGTCGTTAATGTGAACTTTTTTGATTGCCCGATGATAACGACGAAATGATGTTCTGTGAATTTATCTAAAGTTGTGGAATTTTGGGTTTACCAGTGTTCTCGTGAGACCGTATTGAGAATTATGAATGTAATAGTGATTATGGGCATAGATAAATTAAAATAACACAACATTCCAAAACCTGACGTACAAGGCGAGTTTACGAGTTATGACATTCCATATATCTTAAAAACACCAATGTGTTTTATTTTTTGATGGATACTTTAAGAAAATATTCAGCAAGACCCTTGTTAGAATATTTTTAAGCCAGATATATATTTATTAAAAAGGGAGGTAATTAAAATATATTTTTATATATTTTCTGTAACAAGCGTTTAGTTGATTACCGCTTATTTCTTTCTTTCCTCTTTTAACGACACCCAGTGCATTTTTACTTTACGATGAGCTCTTTGAGTCTGTCAAACCTGAACTTTTTTTTGACGTCATTAGGGAGGTTAATATTTTTAATAAGATATGATTATTTCTTAAATGGTGCTTTTGCACATTCATTACTCTTGCTGATCCTGTTCCACATTTTCTCAGATATTATTTATCTTTATATTAAGTATTACATTTGTCTATATCCTATTTTACATAGGCTTATATGTTGTTTTATATTCATGTTAATGCATCATCAAGAGTGTTAACAATATTCTCCTTCGATTTGGCCTAGTGACCTAGTTTCTGACCCAATGTGACCAAAATATGATTCAGACAAAAGTTCAGACAGGCTGTTGAAGCAAAACAAGAGACTCGGACGAAAGATCATAGAGACAAACTGTCTGAGCCAGTGGCATGATGATTGGGCACCAAGAGTGTCAACAAGAAAAGTTTACGGACACACAAAGGACATTCAGCAATCACAATAAAAAACAATTCTTGGAAATTGCAAGGCAGTATATAGTCATATTTTAATGTTGATGTTTGTTTGTTTTAAGGTGCATATATAGCTACGGTCATACGGCGCCAGACAGGAGCATGATTTTGGCTAATGCCACATGTTGTGAATACAACATTTAGGATCAGAACCACCCTAACCGTTGGAACGGAAGTTACTTAGGATCCAACAGTTCAACAGCCCATTAAGTCTCCATTCATGCACGGCTTGCTACGGCTGCTGCTATTATGCCTCTTAATGAGGACTAAGCTCAAGTCACAGGGCTAAATGATGTTTAAGTTTCACACCAATCTCTGACAGTTAATGAGAACATTTGACTTTAAACATGAAACTAGATCCACGATGACAAATCGACGACCATAGAGAAATTTGGTCAAACAAAACAGATACGCTAATAAATGGATGCAAAGTTTTCTTCTTACAAATAATCCAGGCTATCACAAAATAGTAGGAAAAAAGTAGGAACAATAAGGAATTTCGTATGAAATAGTAGAGTTTTCACAAATATTAGGTGAATAAAATAGAAAATATATGAAAGTGTCGGCAGCTTTTCAGTTGTAAATCAAAGCGCCGATGGCACTATAGTGGCGATTGTATAGAAAATCCTGCAAAGTAACACACAGTATCTCTGTGTAGGCCTTGCGATTTCATTAATAGTGCACTCTGGTGCGGGTAAATTTGAGTAAAGCTGCATCTTTTGACAGTAGAATAATGTTAGTTTTTAGCTCACCTGTGCACGAAGATCGCCTTTTGTCCGTCGTCCGTGGTGTTCTTTCCATCCCAAACTCGGTCATCTGTAAGTAATCAACTCAATTAACGCATCAAACGGGGGGCGTTTACCTGTTTTCGGCCGAAACAAATGATATATTTTTCTCTTCTTCATTCTTGCAAGATTTATTCGTTCCGTATTCGTTCTGCTATGATCAAAGTATTCTAAACGCTATATAAACAAACGTTTAGTACATTGACTCGCAAGCGATTGCCAGTCGTTGTAAATTAAAGCGCACAAATGATTTGATGAAAATCGGGAATTTAGACGTGGACCTTGTCGAAGACACCTAAACAAAGCTTAAGTCATCGTTAATTGTCGACTTTCGGCGAGTGCTAGCAGGGATCGCAGAATACTCACGAGAACACTATTTATTCATATATTTTAAAAAACACCTTTAATAATTTTTTGATTGTGGCACAGATTTGAACCGGCGATTTTGACAAAATCAAACGGCAATGATTCGCCGGGTTCCGGTCCTTATTGAAAACCCTGAAATTTAGTGTATTATGCGAGTTATAGAACGCGCAATGATATTTATTATCTGCCCAAACATGAAGAAAGATAATATTTACATAATTTAACGAGAACAATTCATGCATTGTTTTCTTTTGAACAGACGTAACAATGCAACTATTTGAAATGCACAACTCTAAGCAAAAAATAAGGAAAAAAGTAGGAAAAAAAATGACCGCTTGACAGAAAATGGAATGAATGAAGTTATGAACATTGCTTATTAGTCCCCTACCGGCGTGCCGAAGGGGACTCTTAGGTTTGCACTCCGTCCGTCAGTCAGTCAGTCCGGCAAATCAGTTTTCCGCACTTTTTTTCTACATGCTTTGAGGTATTGAGCTGAAATTTTGTATATGCCTTTGTAATCATGTGTCACAGATCAAGTTCGCGTTTCCTGGGATTTCGTCAATTGTTTAATGAGTTATGCCCCTTTTTGGACTTAGAATATTCGTTTTCCGCACTTTTTTTCTACATGCTTTGAGGTATTGAGCTGAAATTTTGTATATGCCTTTGTAATCATGTGTCACAGATCAAGTTCGCGTTTCCTGGGATTTCGTCAATTTTTTAATGAGTTATGCCCCTTTTTGGACTTAGTGCAAACCGGTAGGTGACTATGGTATTGCTTGCAATCCAGTTACTTGTTACATGGTTATTATATGTCTTAACTAAACCCCTGACGTAGACAGTACTCAAAAGCGCTTCCGTTATATATAGATTATGAAACAAATACACGGTTAGAACTATTTCTCAACCATATAATTTATGTTCAAGTTCTTTGTATCCTGTCTCTGGGATCCAGTGTTTAGAAAGGTTTAGGTTGGAGTTTAATACCATTCATATTATATGTATTATATACATTTTAAAACGTCTGTGTGTTATAGCCATAAGAATCATATATATCATTTGTATGGCTATAACACGTACAGGTTTTAAACTGAAACAAACAAATTCATTGAAGTAATATCTCCGCCAAATGGTGCAGACACATTATCTATCAAAAACATGCCTGTGCTGCATTGCTCTACAGTGTTATATATTTACTTTACATGAGATTATATCCAGTCGTTACAATATTAATCAACAAATCATGAAAATATTACCACTATCAACTAAACATTATGTAACATAATATTGCTTGAACGAAAAACCAAAACTAACCATGCTTTGAACCAATAGTGAATAGTTTCGAGATCTGTGTTTAGCGTAGCAGAGGCAAAGTCTGGGTCTCCAACGATGATGTATAGGCTGGTGTCGTCGGCAAACAAACACATTTATAGCCAATATTAGACTCAATGTCGTTGATATCGGTAAAAACGAGTAGGGGTCATTGTGGCACAGCAGCTTTAAAATGATGTACAACTTTTATATCTAGATGGTAAAAAAAAGATGTAATTTGCAAAAAGATATGTAGCCATCTTACCTGTGTGACTGTAGCTAAGTACTTCCGCATTCTTGGAAGTCGCAAGTACTCTGGATGCTGCAAATTGTGTAGTTTTTCCAACACATGGTTTAAGGCTTCGGTTCCTGCGATGTACTTATATTCACCCTGTGCAAACGCATTATAAAATCAATTGGTTCTACACAGATGATGAACAAACTTCTACCTGTATTTCAGTGCAGGAACAGCATAAGTATATATGAAGTAGAAATGAAAACATGTAAACAAGATTTGTTTATGAAACCCTATGTCCCTTGTGTTGATATGACCTTTGTTGCAATGACCCAACGGTCAGTTAACATTTTTGGCCTTATCATTTGTTTGTTGTGTTGGGGTTTTGCGATGCTTTCAACATTATTTCAGTTATCGGCTTCAGTATAAGACCAATCATCCTTTTAATCACTTGTCAAGATAAAGTATCAACAAATTTGACCTTTCTGACTCCTGTGACCTTGGACGTAGTAACCTCAAGTTCATCAGGTGTTTCTCCAGAAGACCCATCACCATATCAAATTTAAGAATCTAGCCCTAGTAGTTTTAATTTTATAAGCAATGTTCAAAGTGTGTGCCCCACAGATGGACAATGAATGAATGAATGATGTGTTATGGCCCGTCGACAACTAAGGTCATTGTGGGCGCTTTAGAATTTACGTATTGTAAATGATGAAATAATTAAAATTGAAACAAAAAAACACCAGTTTATTAGACAAAACAATCAAACATGATGTATGCGATACTTAACATTAATATAAAATAACATGTAAGCCAATGTAAAAAAGGATTGAGGCAAACAAGCCAAACATTACTATGTAATACTTAACATGAAGATAATCAATATCGAGAAAATATGGAATAGGATCAGTAAAAGAAATGAATGTGCAAAAGCACGATTTAAGAAATAAGAAGAGCCTTGGAAAATCTATCACGTTTTGTGGCGAAATCGGCACATTCCAGAATAATGTGCTGTACTGAATGTTGTGTAAAACATGGAATACATTGAGGTGCTTCCTCACCTGTCAGTTAGTATGCATGAGTTAACCGTGTGTGTCCAATGCGTAAACGAGCAAGAACAATTTATTCTCGGCGAAAGGATATCAAAGCTGGCAGCCACTCACCAAGTACTGGCTTGATTGAATGGAGTTTAATATTCACTTGCTCATTCCAATCACTTTGCCAATCATCGTATAGATGGACAAAAGACAATATGCCCCCGATCATAAGCTTCGGTGGCATAAAAATGTATGGCAATGACACACACCTAACAAGATGATTCCTTTTTGTCATGACATTATGCATGTTTTTTTTTTTTTAAAGAGTTCATTTATGATCATTCATGTTGTTGTAACTGAAGTCAAAACCTGTTTGATTGTAAGCCAAAGACAGTACAAATTCTCTCACCTTGGCAAACACAAATACATTGTTTTGACTGACACCACACAATGTACCTCTTCAATTCAATAGGTCTATGCCCTTTTTCATTATTGGAGTTAGTAGCACTGGCACTTTCTTGTTAAATTGGCTCATTACCTCCATCAAGTCCAGCTTTCAAATGAAAAGATAATATCTTGCAGAGCTCATAAATGTTATGATAATGTTAATAGCAGATATATACAGGTTTAAAACAACTAACTACCTTCTCAGCAGCTAATCCAATAATAATGCAGATGAAGGTGTGTTCCTAAGGACAAACATCATGACTATTCAGAGCTCTAGATAATTACCTGGGTCAAACATTTTTCACTCAAAATTATTATTAAAGATTGAAACACTACCGGAAGCCCACCACTCAAAAGTTAGAAAGATTGAAATGTCAAAGGGTTTCAACTGAATTCGATTATGCTTATTACTTTTAAAAAATCATTTTTCCATACAATTCCATACACTTCCTTTGTATCTATGTAGTGGCATAAACAGTATATTAATAATTGTTTACTAACAGCAACACTTAATCAAATCATTTTTATAATATACAGAAAAGGCTAGATCCAACACTCTCTTTTCAGTGCAAAACATATACAGGATGATGCAGAGTTTTGATATTAATATTATCTATCTTCATGTTTACTATATGTTTAGCTCACCTGAGCAGAAAGCATCCTCAATTACCTCACCAGAAGTCCTTCAGATATTTGGGATCCATGAATAATTATGGTTTCCATGACAAGGAAACGAAAACAAATAAAACATCTTATTCTCCCAAACTGGTTGTCCTTTTTAAACTGCTATATCTAGTAATGGCAAATTTATATATGCAACTCTTTGTACCAGACGATTCAACGTTTTGTGTCTTACCTTCATCAACTGCAACTTCGATATCTGACAGCGTCTTGCCATACTAACAGGCAAACTTCTTCCTCGCTTGACGCCAATTACTATTCTGGTTAATGATTTATAAAGTTGTTCCTTTAATTGTGTCAGGCATTTCTGAATATCTTTTTTTCTCCATAATGAGCCCTATGTAAATCTTCCAATTTAATTTTGGATATCTCGCCTTGCCTTCGTTTGTTGAAGAGAATGATCTGAACAATAGCAGTTTATGTCCATGCCTCTGTAAAGCAGCTGCTTACTTTCAATGCGGAATAGGCAGCATTTCCTTTGTTTTTCAAATTATATGATAACAGTCCGAAGTCAAAGGTATCAATTTTACTTTGTTTCTTTTTGTTTTCACCTAAGGATCTTAACGCATGTATAGACATTTCCTCAGTCCACAGCTCTTCACCCAGTTGCAAACATCTGGTTGACTCTTTCAATATAATTTCATCCCTATACTGTAAAGAAAAGCCTTTCTGTATCTTGGCACATTTCTTCACAGAATGACCGATTTTCAAAGCCAGTGAAGGTGTCTTAAACAGATGTGTCGTCACTGAACCCTGCCACTTGTTTTGCAGCTGCAATCACAGACTGCAAATGTGCAGGATGTATGAAATATGCCAAATTTGCATCATTTGGCCAAACAATTTTTGTTAAACATTGTAGTGTCCTTCCAAGCTCCCTCATTGTATTCCTAACTGTTGCATATTGGTCCTGGTCATGTCCTAACTCCATGTATATTTTTTCTCTTAGCTTCAGAATACGTCGATCACTTGATACAGTATCAGAGCTTAGTGTTGTCAGCACATTACTCAGTCCCACACTTGCTTTACTTGAAACGGGCAGTAACAACTGAATATTGGTTATTACTCTCCTTTGACCTATGTTTCCTACTGGCAGCAAAGGGCACCTTTTTCGATGCTTCCATAGATCCCACTTGACATAGTATCCAAGGCACATATCGCATGGCACATAGTCCTCCCATAGTGACTCTGAACTGGAACGGTTCCACTCCCTTATTTTATAACTTCAGTATTGTGGAGCTGATTCCCTACAGAAGGATGTGTGATGGCAGGGCAAAACATTTTAAACAGAGAAAATATTCACTGAAGGCGACGTGAAAATATCTCGATAACTAAGATAAATACGATTTTCACTATGACATAGTGAGTAAACCTTTCTATTGTAGCGTTTATTATACCGAGTGTATAGGGTATACACCTACATTATTTAGGATGATAAACATGGCCACCAGGGGAGTTGCTTGTTTTCCGTATATATGTATAGACAAAGAACAATGAATTTTTTTTAAGTTTGATTAAATCAGGTGAGCGATATAGGACCATCATGGTCCTCTTGTTGTCTAAATATCATGACGTTAGTTTTCTTTATATTTACTGATAATTTCCATTTTTCGCAATAACTAAGTAGTATTTCAAGACCATTTTGTAAACTGGACTCGCTTTCTGCAAATAAAACTATATCGTCCGCGTATAGTAATACAAACAATTTCAACATGCCCATATCAACGCCATCACATTCATTCAGAGACATGTAGTCCTCTAAGTCATTTACATACATTGCAAAGATAAATGCATGGCGACATACAGTCCCCCTGTGGCGCTCCAATGAAACAACTGACGCTTTCACTTAACGATTTATCATATTTTACCCTCGACTTGATGTTTAGATAGAGCGACTTTATTAACTACAAGGTTTTGCCTGTAATCCCATATTGGATTAATTTATAAAATATATTTTCTTTTACGAGCGAATCAAAAGCTTTATTAAAATCGATGAAACACACGTAATTTTTTTTTTGTCATTGCTTAATTTATTTATTTAACCATGCAATATGAAAATATTGTCGGTTGTACTCATATTTTTGCGAAAACCTGCTTGTGCTTCAACATATATATTATAATCCTCCGCCCACTTACTTGGTTTGTTATTTAAAATTCTAGTAAAGATTTTGCCAAATGTACTTAATAAAAGTGTTATCCCTCTATAATTGTCAGGTTAATTGTGATCGCCTTTCGTGGACAGGGGTACTATATAACCTTCTGTCCATTTTAAGGGGAAGTAACCCATATCAAAACAAGAGGCCCATGAGGACCTATGCTCTACTGGTATGGTTCTTTGGTCATTTTCAATCCAGAGCATGTATGTATGGTGAAGATTGGATAGTAAATGGGGGCTCTTTTGTATTCACAAGCTGTGTTATAGCAATTTTTACAATTTCATGGGCCATAATCCAGTCTTGCATGGGCGGATCTAGTTGGTTTTCAAAAGGAACCAAGCTCTCATCAATATTTAACTACTATCTAAGTTTGGTGAAGATCAGATAGTAAATGGAGCCTCTATTGTGTTCACATGCTCAATTATAGCAATTTGGACAATTTCAAGGGCCATAATCCAGTCTTGCATGGGCGGATCTGGCTGGTTTACGAAAGGAACCAAGCTATCATGGACATCTTACTACTGTATAAGTTTGGTTGAGATACAATCAAAAGTGAAGACTGTATCGTGTTAACAAGCTCTTTTATAGCAATTTTGACCATTTCAAGGGCCATAATCCAGTCATGCATGGGCGGATCTGGCTGGTTTTCGAAAGGAACCGAGCTCTCATGGATATCTAACTACTGTATAAGTTTGGTTGAGATACAATCAAAAGTGAAGACTATCGTGTTAACAAGAAATTGTTTACGGACGCACGCACGCACGTACCCACATCTGACCATTTGTTGGGTATGTCCAAAATTACATTGTTGGATATTTACTATTGGGTATTCAAAAGTGTTTTCACGAGAGGACACTTATGAAGTACATGTCCGTAGACATATATTGGGTAGACAACTACTGGATAGTTGTACAGAATAGTTGTATGTTTGTACAGAAAGGTCTTGTGTTCACAAATAGTTTGAGCTTCGGGAATTTCACAAGTTTGTTAAGCCTTTAAATTAAACTGGATCAACTGATCCGGAAACTTCAATTATTTGTGATGCAGTTAAGGTATTCCATCCATAATTAGGATGCATGGTAACCCCATGTAATTTTGAAAGATTTTATGAGTAGAAGACTACGTAAAATAAATTGACAAAATAATATTACAAATTTATTTTTCTGGCCTTCTAAATATGCAAACTTGGCGATTTTATTGTTGTGTTCAATTGAATATATATATAAAGCAAGATGTGTTTGTGAAACACTGATGCCCCCTAATGGCAACATCTAGGTCAAAGGTCAAGGTCGCAAGGTCAAAAATGTTGGTACTGACAGAAAGGTCATGTCACAAGGAATACACATGTGAAATATGGCAGCCGTACCCATTATGGTTCAAAAGTAGTGGTCAAGGTTAAAGTTTTTTTCGACAGACAGACAGGCCAAAAACTAGATGCCCACCGAATCGGTGATTCCTGGGGCATATAAAATCCGTAGACATAAAAAAAAACCATCCAGTAAACTTTCAAATTTGACCAATATTGAATGGGGTTGCCAGGCATCAAAATTTAACACGGTAGTCAATGAGATGACTGAATAATTATGAACTGAATACCGTATATGCGGAACAGAGATTAAATATATCACAGACAACTTAGTCTAAATATTGGAAGAAAATATAAGAAACAGAAAATGTAGCAAATATGTTTTTATTTTGAAAACACATCTTCTTTTACTATTATAGAAATGTATTCATAGTAAAATGTACTTGTATAAGATGAAGTGTGTATTTTCATTTCTCAAGTGTTCCTTTGTATTTAATCATATCCGAACTGAATATTGACCATCAACTTTACTTTATCACATGTATACAGAGTAAAATACTTGTTATTTCTGCTGTTATAAGACTGATTACTTAACTATGTTTTTTAAAGCCATCTTAAATGCTAACAAGAGTCAGTTAGAGACGACATCGTGCTCTACTATTCCAAAACTATGACCACCTTTTTTGTTGGATTGTGTTTAGACATAGTCTTGTTGTGTATTTAACAGTGTGTACTATATATTGTTGAATACAGCTTCATAATTAAGTTGGATAGTTTGTCCAATCCATTGTTGAGTAGTTTTGTAATGTATTAAAGAGTATGTCCTATATATTGTTGGGTACAGCTTCATGATTTAGTTGGACCTGTACCCAACAATATTTAGGCAAACTGTTTAATACACAACAAAACTACTCAACAATGGATTGTACAAACTATCCAACTAAATCATGGACCTGTATCCAACAATATATACGACACACTGTTTAATACACAACAAAAGTACTCAACAGTGGATTGGACAAACCATCCAACTAAATCATGGACCTGTATCCAACAATATTTAGGCAAACTGTTTAATACTCAACAGTGGATTGGACAAACTATCCAACTAAATCATGGACCTTGTATCCAACAATATATATGACACACTGTTTAATACTAAACAAAACTACTTAACAGTGGATTGGACAAACTATCCAACTAAATCATGGACCTGTATCCAACAATATTTAGGCAAACTGATTCCAAGGTAGCAGGTGGACAAACCATTACATACTAGTATTGCGTTGAGCCATGACCATGACACTATAATATAGCTCCACAACCAGCATATAGTAATATCAACACTTTGGTTTGTACACAATGCCCATTCACCCATAAATACAATTTCATCAAATTCTGAACCATAAATCAACTGAATGGTATGAGTCTAGACATTGGACATCAATTGTGGTCCATTACTGTTTAAATATCAATTAGTCGTATGTTAACAACGGAAGAACATAGTCTTGTGGTATGTTATTCTCCTTTCTTTTGGCGAACCTTTTAAACGAATGGTGTAGTGTATCCAATTCAAAATCAAAACGGCCTTTGTACAAGACTTAGGTACACTCTTCACATCTATATAAGGAATTAAATTCCGCAATACATGTGTTGTGAATGAGCGAACCACAACAAGGGGTCAATGACATGAATCTAAATTTCATAGTACCAACTTTTAGATATACACCCATTTGTGCGCAAACAGAACATAAAGTTCTCGAAAATTTATTGACATATTTGGAATGTCTCACTATGTTTCTTATTTTGTTTTTCAATTTACTAGTGCAGAACATTTTACTAGTGTTATTTGAGGTAACCATATTCAAAATTTGTTCACATGTTAAGCCAAGACATTCTGAGAGACATCTAAGAAATAATTCTGTTTGAGGATGATCTTTATCATAATCAAGTAAACAAACTAACAGATCAGGAGCAAGCTTAATTTGATCAACCAAATAGATTTGAAATAGCATTTCAAAAAGAATTTCAACTTGAAAGAAGTCTGATATCACTAATATCTTTTTTAATACAGCCGTTAAAGGCAAACTTTCATTAGTCTTATAATAACTAATAAATCTGTCGAGGCTTTCAACATTCAACTGCTTAACAGTGATTAAATAGAAGAGCTTTTCTAAAAATTTGTCTAGAGAAATATTTTCTGGTAAACAAATATTGATATTGAGCTCACTTTCATATTTGTTAAATCTTGAAGACATATAAGAATGATAAGACTTAAAATATTTTGAACGGCTAACAAGAATATCATAGTTTTCGTACGAAAGTTCCATGATTATATAGCAACAATGATACAATAAACAATTATGAAATACACAATAAATAATTATGAAATACTATATCTACAGCTATGTTACAAATGTATAAGTTGTTGAGCAGAGCTCAACAACGGCCTAAGCTAAGGTAAGGAGTGGCCAAATCCTTTTAATCAGAAATCAATGCTTTGAATATAACAAGATTTGAATTAGCTTTCAATTACTAATATCGAAAATACGCTTTGTGTTGGGGTTTTTCTGATTGCCTAACCCTATAAAGATTCATAGTCGAATATTATCGGAGGGGAATGGGATGGTTGGTATTTCCCATGCATGTGAAATTTGTTCACATGTTAAGCCAAGACATTCTGAGAGACATCTAAGAAATAATTCTGTTTGAGGATGATCTTTATCATAATCAAGTAAACAAACTAACAGATCAGGAGCAAGCTTAATTGGATCAACCAAATAGATTTGAAATAGCATTTCAAAAAGAATTTCAACTTGAAAGAAGTCTGATATCACTAATATCTTTTTTAATACAGCCGTTAAAGGCAAACTTTCATTAGTCTTATAATAACTAATAAATCTGTCGAGGCTTTCAACATTCAACTGCTTAACAGTGATTAAATAGAAGAGCTTTTCTAAAAATTTGTCTAGAGAAATATTTTCTGGTAAACAAATATTGATATTGAGCTCACTTTCATATTTGTTAAATCTTGAAGACATATAAGAATGATAAGACTTAAAATATTTTGAACGGCTAACAAGAATATCATAGTTTTCGTACGAAAGTTCCATGATTATATAGCAACAATGATACAATAAACAATTATGAAATACACAATACATAATTATGAAATACTATATCTACAGCTATGTTACAAATGTATAAGTTGTTGAGCAGAGCTCAACAACGGCCTAAGCTAAGGTAAGGAGTGGCCAAATCCTTTTAATAATCCTTTTTAATCAGAAATCAATGCTTTGAATATAACAAGATTTGAATTAGCTTTCAATTACTAATATCGAAAATATGCTTTGTGTTGGGGTTTTTCTGATTGCCTAGCCCCATAAAGAAAATAACGTAATTATCTATTGGAATGCCTGATATGGACAATTACGTGTTCACATAAGAATTATGTGAGAAACAGAGTCTACAAACTCTATACAACATGTAGATTATTTTATACATCTAAATCACATGAAAAAATAACGTAATTATCCATCGGAATGCCTGATATGGAAAATTACGTGTTCTCATGTGTTGATATTGATATTGAGCTCACTTTCATATTTGTTAAATCTTGAAGACATATAAGAATGATAAGATTTGAATTAGCTTTCAATTACTAATATCGAAAATATGCTTTGGGTTAGGGTTTTTCTGATTGCCTAACCCTAGGCTATAAAGAAAATAACGTAATTATCCATTGGAATGCCTGATGTGGACAATTACGTGTTCACATAAGAATTATGTGTGAAACAGAGTCTACCAAATCTATACAACATGTGGATTATTTTATACATCTAAATCACATGAAAAAATAACGTAATTATCCATCGGAATGTTTGATATGGAAAATTACGTGTTCTCATGTGTTGATATTGATATTGAGCTCACTTTCATATTTGTTAAATCTTGAAGACATATAAGAATGATAAGATTTGAATTAGCTTTCAATTACTAATATCGAAAATATGCTTTGGGTTAGGGTTTTTCTGATTGCCTAACCCTATAAAGATTCATAGTCGAATATTATCGGAGGGGAATGGGATGGTTGGTATTTCCCATGCATGTGTAAACGTTACGCTACACAGCCAACACCGGTCTTTTTAATCTACCCTAGGAAGAAGACAGCGGGAAATTGTTTAAAGACCCACCCTCCTCCCCTCATTTGTTAATTACGGTTGCTGTGCCAGGTTTTCATTATATTTCAGATTCTGAAAGCGTAAAAAATGCGAGTGTATGCCGCCCTTTTAGATAACGTCGGCCACAATGCACTATTTTTCAAAATGAATGAACTCGGTATACAGGCTAAATTTCTCCGACAACTTATACAGTCATATGAAAACCTCACTGCACGTGTAATGATACACGGTATCTGCTTGACCTCAATCGATATCATGCAAAGTGTAAGACAAGGTGGAGTAATGTCCTCTTGGATTTTTTTACTGTTGTATAAACGACTTATAAAACGGACTTGAATCAACCTACAGTTTAACTGTTTGCACAACAAAGTGTGGCAATCCGACATTAGCAGACGGTCTTGCGCTTCTTTGCCCAAACTTGACAAGCTTCGAGCATCAATTGACTATAAAAAAATGAATATGCAAATGACTGGGGATATAGCTTTAACACATACTGTGCTGCACATTTTTTACTATGGGAGTACTGTGCAACTGAGTTAATTTTATGAAATATTATGAAATATTATGCAATACACTACCCCAATGTAATCATTGTTTACCTGTAAATAAACTCAATAAAAGTCTATGAAACCTATACTTTTTGTGTTGCTATTTGAATTTCCCAAATCCATAGCCACACTGTATGCATAAATGCTCATCAGATTCTTGTTTTCAGGTGTGGAGACAGGTGTGTGAATTGATTTTCTTTTTGTAAAATGGTAAAAGTAAAAGAAATGACAAAGATTAAGTTATCAAAATAAACTCAAATTGTTGTATTTTAATTATTCATAATATTTTGATTCAATACACACTTGATCATTAACAGGTTAATATGCCAGGTAACACTACAAAGTTGCTCAAGCTCACAACAACTTATCTTATATTTGTCATACTTTATTCATGTTATTTTGTTATCAGACTTGTATAATATTTTATACAAGTCTGATTATCAAACATCAGTATTTATTCAAGTTATTTTGTATTCAGACTTGTATAATTAATACAAGTATGATTACAATACAACATCAATAACACAAAATGACACCTGCAGACATTGCACAGGTAAAAAGAGGTAAATCAATCAACAGGTAAGCATTTTCTCGTTATCAAAAATCAGTATTTATTCAAGTTATTTTGTATTCAGACTTGTAAAAAGAGGTAAACTAATCAACATGTGAGCATTTTCAAGTGATTTTGTATTCAGACTTGTATAATTAATAATTAATACAAGTATGATTACAATACAACATCAATAACACAAAATGTCACCTGCAGACATTGCACAGGTAAAAGGAGGTAAACCAATCAACAGGTGAGCATTTTCTCGTTATCAAACATAAGTATTTATTCAAGTTATTTTATATTCAGACTTGTATAATTTATACAAGTATGATTACAATACAACATCAATAACCCAAAATGTCACCTGCAGACATTGCACAGGTAAAAAGAGGTAAACCAATCAACAGGTGAGCATTTTCTCGTTATCAAACATCAGTATTTATTCAAGTTATTTTGTATTCAGACTTGTATAATTAATACAAGGATGATTACAATACAACATCAATAACATAGAATGTTATTTTGTAATCAGACTTGTATATTTAATTTGTATACAAGTCTAATTTCAATACAACATCAATACCTGGTGAAACGAGTCAGTTTTTATTCTGAATCAGATGAAGATGAGTTAGATTTTCATCTCATAAAAACAAATGCCGATCTTGTAGTACAAACGCACACATATGTATGAAAATAGACATTGTTTTGTCATTAATTATATCTGCTTCCTGGTTGGTTAATGGTAGATAGTTCAGGTAATGCCATAATATAATTAAAATGAAAGACTCTACATTTTTGTGTCACCCTGCGTAGCATGGTAGGCACTTATGAATTATTTTTATTTTTGTCTGTCTGTCACACATTTTTGTCACATTTTCAATGAGCAGGTGCAGGTGACACATATGCTCCGCGGAGCACTCCATTCCACTGTTTATGTTTGTTTAACCCAAAATATTAATAAAAAGTGTGTGCTTACTAAATAGATTGAAAATACCTTATCATTGAGCCATTGCCCAATGGCAAGTGTCTTAAGATCATCTTGGTCTAGTGTCTCTCCCCCAACAGAGTCTTCCTGTGAAACTATGTACGTCTCCTCTAAGGATCTGAAGCAAGTGTGCTGGTCTTCTTGTTTGTGTATGTGCAACAGTAGATGTTGGCACACACAACTGCAAAGCTTTACAGCACACTGCAGCTAGGGTCATGACTAAGGTTGTCTTCTGTTCCAAGGATATTTCCATTGTTTTGAACTCCACTAATAGGAGAGCAGAAAAAACTTCCATTGACTCTTTCAATTCTTTTGAAACCTATAATTACATAACTTATTATACAGAAATAATATTGGATTTCAAACCGAAAACTAATAAAAGGTACGATACTGGATCCCGAATAAAGCTTCAATATGAAATAAAAGACGGTACCATTCATCTATAGTCTTTTTATAGATTTTTATTTTTATCGATATTTCAAATAGTTGGGAGTTTCAATTTTTCAATCAAACTATTGTTATTCCATATTATTTGCTATGGTTATCTGCTCTTTTCCTAATCTGCTTCATTTTGTTTTAATTTTTAACCCTTTCCCACAATTATACCCTTACCGAGCCCCTTCAACAGACGACTTTTAAAATCGTTGTTGCAAAAGGTGAAATTGGTCACATAGAGTTTAATTTTCTCAATAAACGCCACGGTTTTAACCCTTTCACATACAGTAAAAGATTTTTCTCAAAAATGAGATTTATTTTCTCCATTTTCGGTTTTAACCCTGTCCCACATACACGTTTATATCCTTTATGAGCCTCTGCTACAGACAACTTTTGAAACAAAATATTGCAGACAAATCCCCTTTTGGAAAATGTACAAGCATTGTTGTAGTTATCATCCACACACTCTCATAAGAGTATGAGTGTAAGTGTGTAAATATTGTTGATACAATTTCACACTATTGAATCCATGGGACACAAGGTGGGTGTGAACATATTTTTTTCAATATAATGCTCATAGTATTAACACTCAAGTCAGTGCTCAAAATTATTTCAGTTCTTTGTTATGGGGGGGGGGGGGGGGGGGGACGACTTGTAATATATTTTGTCACTATGTTTTCAAAAAGTCGTCTGCTGCAAAGGTGTGAGAACCATTTGTATAGCTTGTTCAGAAAATTTAACTCGATATACCCATATTCTTACCTCAGAAATGAATGTCTGAGGTCTAGATCCTGTATGAACTTGTTAAGATGTCTAGACCTACAAATCTCCTCAACAATAGTTTTTTTCCATGGAATGGTTTGGTTTTATAAACCTTTTTAGATGGTCCAGATTATACTTTTTTGTTTTTTTCACTGTTCTTATGATCCCTCAGCGTAGCTACTTTACCCTCAACACTTTCGATTATATATGTCCCTGCATAATTGTTAGAAATATTGCCTTTCTGTTTTGTTGAAGATTTTCTGGCATTATGAATAAGTACCTTATCCCCAGCATTGCACTCAATGTACTTTCTTTTCGTTTCTTCCCTTTTTTTAAAATCCTTCTGCTGTTTTTGCAATTTGGATGTTTGAGTTTACAGTGGTTGTAACTTTTAAAGAATCTGCAACTCTTCTACTTTATACTGAAATTCATTGGTGGAAAAGGAAATGTTTACTAATTGAACAATTTATCCCGGGTGTCCCGGGTTCAATTCCCGGTCGCAGCACTACGGTCATGGTGACGTGCCCTTGGGCAAGGCACATTTCCTAGCCTAGTACTAGTTTGGTTTGTCTATTGGGTGAAGTCAGGAATCCTCTGTGGTCAGCGTCTGGGATTTCGAAACCGGGTGTCCCGGGTTCAATTCCCGGTCGCAGCACTACGGTCATGGTGACGTGCCCTTGGGCAACGCACATTTCCTAGCCTAGTACTGGTTTGTTTACCCACGGATCATGAATAAGTGAACTTTCGCCGTGATATAACTGAAATAATGATGAAAGCGGCGTAAAACTCTAATAATAAACTTGGGTGAAGTCATAAAAATCAGTCTTATGAGGATAGAAATTTAAATCAACAATGACCAATAGTTTGATTGTTTTACTTTGTAACTATTTGTCACATACATGCATTTGTTTCTGTGGTTATAGAGAGGCTGAAATGATCTGGGCGATTTTCAAACAATTTACTAGAAATTGTCCTAGGGTGACCCTCTATCTTCAAGCCAAGCCAAGGTAGGAAACTACCAGGGGACGAGGCTTATTTTGCTAAAGTGAGAAAAACAAGAGCTGTCGGAGGACAGCGCGCTCGACTATTCCACCGCTTATTTAAGTTACTGAGATAATGGACTCTAATGTAGTTGCATGCAAAATATTAACCACAATTTCTTAAAGGGTGATAATTTGCATTATATGCAGGATAGAGTTATTTAACTTGATTATGTTAATAGGTGTGATGGTTAGGAAGGCAATGGAATGCATCAAATAGTTAATAAGTTATGGACTCTTAATGTAGTTGCACGCAAACCTTTAACCATAATTTCTAAGTAAAAAAACGGCAACAATTTGCACCATATGCAGGATCGAGTAATCTTAATTGGTTGTGTTTATAGTTGTGAAATTGGGAAAGGTTGTATGAAGTGTCAATACAATGCTTCAAGAATCCAGAATTTCCAAGTCCAAAAAGGGCCATAACTTGCATTAAATGCTGGATAGAGTTATTGTACTTGAATGTTTAGGGTTGAATAAAGTTTCAATGCAATGCATCAAGCAAATACAGAGATATGGATTTAGTTGCACGCAAAACTTTAACCAGAATTTCTAAGTTAAAAAAGGGCCATAATTTGCATAAAATTTGCAAAAAATGCAGGATAAAGTTATCTTACTTGATATACTACATAGGTGTGATAGTTAAGTAGGGTTGTAGAAAGTTTCAATGCAATACATGTAGTATTTAAGTACTTGCATGTAAAACCTTAACCAAAGTGTGACGTGGACGCCGACGCCAGGGTGAGTAGTATAGCTCTCATATTCTTCGAATAGTCGAGCTAAACATCAGGTGAGCGATCCAGGGCCATCATTTGCAGAGGACACATGTCTTGTGTTCCTTCAAACACTCAGTCCAATTGGTAATTTAGATCAGAATCAGAAAGGGAGGGAAAAATACCCATTTTTTTTAATTATTAGCAATATAAAGACATATACTTACATCTTCAGAGAAGTGGCTTAATAACTGGCTGGGGAATTTAGCTTCTATGCCATACAAAATAAAACATGGACTGTATTTTGTGCTGCTCTGTGGTTTTGTTCTCTGTAAAAACAAAGCAATCAGTAAATGATTTTTTCAGATAAATTCTGAATTTATCTAAAGTTGTGGAATTGTGGGTTTACCAGTAAACTCGTGAGACAGTATTGAGAATTATGAATTTAATAGTGATTATGGGCATAGATAAATTAAAATAACACAACATTCCAAAACCTGACGTACAAGGCGAGTTTACGAGTTATGACATTCCATATATCTTAAAAACACCAATGTGTTTTATTTTTTGATGGATACTTTAAGAAAATATTCAGCAAGACCCTTGTTAGAATATTTTTAAGCCAGATAGATATATATATTAAAAAGGGAGGTAATTAAAATATTTTTTTATATATTTTCTGTAACAAGCGTTTAGTTGATTACCGCTTATTTCTTTCTTTCATCTTTTAACGACACCCAGTGCATTTTTACTTTACGATGAGCTCTTTGAGTCTGTCAAACCTGAACTTTTTTTTGACGTCATTAGGGAAGTTAATATTTTTAATAAGATATGATTATTTCTTAAATGGTGCTTTTGCACATTCATTACTCTTGCTGATCCTGTTCCACATTTTCTCAGATATTATTTATCTTTATATTAAGTATTACATTTGCCTATATCCTATTTTACATAGGCTTATATGTTGTTTTATATTCATGTTAATGCATCATCAAGAGTGTTAACAATATTCTCCTTAAATTTGGCCTAGTGACCTAGTTTCTGACCCAATATGACCAAAATATGATTCAGACAAAAGTTCAGACAGGCTGTTGAAGCAAAACAAGAGACTCGGACGAAAGATCATAGAGACAAACTGTCTGACCCAGTGGCATGATGATTGGGCACCAAGAGTGTCAACAAGAAAAGTTTACGGACACACAAAGGACATTCAGCAATCACAATAAAAAAAAAATCTTGGAAATTGCAAGGCAGTATATAGTCATATTTTAATGTTGATGTTTGTTTGTTTTAAGGTGCATATATAGCTATGGTCATACGGCGCCAGACAGGAGCATGATTTTGGCTAATGCCACATGTTGTGAATACAACATTTAGCATCAAAACCACCCTAACCGTTGGAACGGAAGTTACTTAGGATCCAACAGTTCAACAGCCCATTAAGTCTCCATTCTTGCACGGCTTGCTACGGCTGCTGCTATTATGCCTCTTAATGAGGACTAAGCTCAAGTCACACGGCTAATTGATGTTTAAGTTTCACACCAATCTCTGACAGTTAATGAGAACATTTGACTTTAAACATGAAACTAGATCCACGATGACAAATTGACGACCATACAGAAAACAGATACGCTAATAAATGGATGTAAAGTTTTCGTCTTACAAATAATCCAGGCTATCACAAAATAGTAGGAAAAAAGTAGGAACAATAAGGAATTTCGTATGAAAAAGTAGAGTTTTCACAAATATTAGGGGAATAAAATAGAAAATATATGAAAGTGTCAGCAGCTTTTCAGTTGTAAATCAAAGCGCCGATGGCACTATGGTGGCGATCGTATAGAAAATCCTGCAAAGTAACACACAATATCTCTGTGTAGGCCTTGCGATTTCATTAATAGTGCACTCTGGTGCGGGTAAATTTGAGAAAAGCTGCATCTTTTGACAGTAGAATATTGTTAGTTTTTAGCTCACCTGTGCACGAAGTCAAGGTGAGTTATTGTGATCGCCCTATGTCCGTCGTCCATAGTCCGTCACATTTCTCCTCTGTAACCGGTGGGTCAACTGGGATAAAACTTCACAGAAAGCATCCTCTCAATGTCCTCACCAGAGTTCCTTAAAATGTTTGGGATCCATGCAGAATTCTGGTTTCCATGGCAACGAAATGAAAAAAAAGCTTCAAAATTCTTAAAAAAGCTTCTCCTCCGAAAGTGTCAGGCCGAATTTCAAATTATTTTGTAGAAATGTTCCTTGGGTGACCCTCTATCAGATTCCTTCAAGCCATGTTGATTGGTCGAAAAACATGGCTGCCAGGGGGGGGGGGGGGGGGAAGGGCGGGGCTATTTTGCCTTATATGGCTACAGTGCAAACTTAAAAAATCTTCTCCAAAAGTGTTGGGCCGATTTTCAAATAATTTTGTAGAAATTTTCCTTGGGTGACCCTCTATCAGATTTCTTCAAGCCATGTTGATTGGTCAAAAACATGGCAGCCAGTGAGGGCGGGGCTATTTTGCCTTATATAGCTATAGTGCAAACTTAAAAAATCTTCTCCAAAAGTGTGAGGCCGATTTTCAAATAATTTTGTAGAAATGTTCCTAGGGCGACCCTCTATCAGATTCCTTCAAGCCTTGTTGATTGGTCAAAAAACATGGCCGCCAGGGGGCAGGGCTATTTTGCCTTTTATGGCTATAGTGAATACTTAAAAAATCTTCTCCTTCAAAAGTGTCAGGCCGATTTTCAAATAATTTTGTAGAAATGTTCTTAGGGTGGCCCTCTATCAGATTCCATCAAGCCAAGTTGATTGGTTGGAAACTATGCCCGCCAGATGGCGGGGCTTATATAGCTAAAGTGAAAAAAATAATCAGGTGAGTGATTCCAGGGCCATCATGGCCCTCTTGTTTCATGTTCTTTCCATCCCCAACTCGGTCATCTGTAAGTAATCAACTCAATTAACGCATCAAACGGGGCGTTTACCTGTTTTCGGCCGAAACGAATGATCGATTTTTCTCTTCTTCATTCTTGCAAGATTTATTCGTTCCGTATTCGTTCTGCTATGATCAAAGTATTCTAAACGCTATATAAACAAGCGTTTAGTACATTGACTCGCAAGCGATTGCCAGTCGTCGTAAATTAAAGCGCACAAATGATTTGATGAAAATCGGGAATTTAGACGTGGACCTTGTCGAAGACACCTAAACAAAGCTTAAGTCATCGTTAATTGTCGACTTTCGGCGAGTGCTAGCAGGGATCGCAGAATACTCATGAGAACACTATTTATTCATATATTTTTAAAAAACAGCTTTAATAATTTTTTGATTGTGGCACAGATTTGAACCGGCGATTTTGACAAAATCAAACGGCAATGATTCGCCGGGTGCCGGTCCTTATTGAAAACCCTGTCAGACTTAGTGTATTATGCGAGTTATAGAACGCGCAATGATATTTATTATCTGCCCAAACATGAAGAAAGATACTATTTACATAATTTAACGAGAACAATTCATGCATTTTTTTCTTTTGAACAGACGTAACAATGCAACTATTTGAAATGCACAACTCTAAGCAAAAAATAAGGAAAAAAGTAGGAAAAATAATGACCGCTTGACAGAAAATGGAATGAATGAAGTTATGAACATTGCTTATTACATGGTTATTATATGTCTTAACTAAACCCCTGACGTAGACAGTACTCAAAAGCGCTTCTGTTATATATAGATTATGAAACAAATACACGGTTAGAACTATTTCTCAACCATATAATTTATGTTCAAGTTCTTTGTATCCTGTCTCTGGGATCCAGTGTTTAGAAAGGTTTACGTTGGAGTTTAATACCATTCATATTATATGTATTATATACATTTTAAAACGTCTGTGTGTTATAGCCATAAGAATCATATATATCAGTTTTATGGCTATAACACGTACAGGTTTTAAACTGAAACACACAAACAAGTTAATTGAATTAATATCTCCGCCAAATGGTGCAGACACATTATCTATCAAAAACATGCTTATGCTGCATTGCTCTATAGTGTTATATATTTACTTTAAGTTACATGAGATTCTATCTAGTCGTTACAATATTAATCAACAAATCATGAAAAAATTACCACTATTAACTTGAGTTTCAGAGAGATCTGCAATGGGGTTCATCAGGTCCTCATTATCATCTTCTGTGAGGGCTAAAACAGTGAACGATTAATATTAAATACAACTACTATAAACAAAAACAAATATACATACATGTACTATACAATGCAAATTAACTATTAAAATATAAATATAATTAAATATGAAAAAGGGTTAATAACACATGGATTTTCCTTTCCCCCTGTGTGAAATTTGACAGAGAAATGAGTCTCCAGTACAGTTCACATTAGATAGAATATACAGACTTTTAGGTACTATGAAAATAACTTGTTTTAGCTAATGACATGGACTTGCACACGGCACATCTTCCTGTGATTTTAATTTCCCCTATTGATACAAGGATACAGAAATTAGTCTATTAAACTACACGTACGTTACACATACATTGTACTAGATGTAGATTCATACCGTTCAAATTTATGTCGTCGATCGACATTCCGGAAAAGGTATAATCTTTACCAGCCTCCACCGCGAGTAATAGTTTTGAAACTTTCGCCAATTCTATAGCATCATCTTGCAGCCTATAACATTTTTTGTTTACAGCAAGTTCATGTCCCATGTGACGGGCCACTTCCTGCAGCTCCGTTTCTTTAATATCAAAACCCTGTAAATAATCAGATTGACACATTAATCAAATTAAACTAAACATTATGTAACAAAAAATATTGCTTGAATGAAGACATGTTTTTTTTCAAAATACCAAAACTAACCATGCTTTGAATCAATAGTGAATAGTTTCGAGATCTGTGTTGAGCGTAGCAGAGGCAAAGGCTGGGTCTCCAACGATGATGTATAGGCTGGTGTCGTCGGCAAACAAACACATTTATAGCCAATATTAGACTGAATGTCGTTGATATCGGTAAGAACGAGTTGGGGTCATTGTGGCACACCAGCTTTAAAATGATGTACAACTTTTATATCTAGATGGTCAAACAAAGATGTAATTTGCAAAAAGATATGTAGCCATCTTCCCTGTGTGACTGTAGCTAAGTACTTCCGCATTTTTGAAAGTCGCAAGAACTCTGGATGCTGCAAATTGTGTAGTTCTTCCAACACATGGTTTAAGGCTTCGGTTCCTGTAATGTACTTCTATTCACCCTGTGCAAACGCATTATAAAATCAATTGGTTCTACACAAATGATGAATACACTTCTACCTGTATTTCAGTGCAGGAACAGCATAAGTATATATGAAGTAGAAATGAAAACATGTAAACAAGATTTGTTTGTGAAACCCTATGTCCTTTGTGTTGATATGACCCAAAAGTCAGTTAACATTTTTGGCCTTATCATTTGTTTGTTGTGTTGGGGATTTGCGATGCTTTCAACATTATTTCAGTTATCGGCTTCATAAGACCAATCATCCTTTTAATTACTTGTCAAGATAAAGTGTCAACAAATTTGACCTTTCTGACTCCTGTGACCTTGGACGTAGTAACCTCAAACTCATCAGGTGTTTCGCCAGAAGACCTATCACCATGTCAAATTTAAGACCCTAGCCCTAGTAGTTTTCATTTTATAAGCAATGTTCAAAGTGTGTGCCCCACAGGCGGACAATGAATAATGTGTTAAGGCCCGTCGACAACTAAGGTCATTTTGGGAGCTTAAGAATTTACTTACTGTAAATGATGAAATAATTAAAATTGAAACAAAAATAACCAGTTTATTAGACAAAACAATCAAACATGATGTATGCGATACTTAACATTAATTTAAACAACATGTAAGCCAATGTAAAAAGGATTTAGGCAAAAAAGTCAAACATTACTATGTAATATACTTAACATAAAGATAATCAATATCTGAGAAAATGTGGAACAGGATCAGTACAAGAAATGAATGTGCAAAAGAACGATTTAAGAAATAATCATATCTTATTAAAAATATCAATTTTCCTAAAGAAATCAAATAAAAGTTCAGGTTTGAAAGACTCAAAAAGCTGACGCATACTTTGAGCCTTGGACAATCTATCACGTTTTGTGGCGAAATCAGCACATTACAGAATAATGTGCTATACTGAATGTTGTGTAAAACATGAAATACATTGAGGTGCTTCCTCACCTTTCAGTAAGTATGCATGAGTTAACCATGTGTGTCCAATGCGTAAACGAGCAAGAATAATTTCTTCTCGGCGAAAGGATATCAAAGCTGGCAGCCATTCACCAAAGACTGGCTTGATTGAATGGAGTGTAATATTCACTTGCTCATTCCAATCACTTTGCCAATCATCGTATAGATGGGCAAAAAACAATATGCCCTCGATCATAAGATCCGGTGGCATACAAATGTGTGCCAATGACACACACCTAACAAGATGATTCCTCTTTGTCATGACATTATGCATAGTTTGCTTTTGTAAAGAGTTCATTTATGGTCATTCATGGTGTTGTAACTGAAGTCAAAACCTGTTTGATTGTAAGCCAAAGACAGTACAAATTCTCTCACCTTGGCAAACACAAACACAATGTTCCTCTTGAATTCAACAGGTCTATGTCCTTTTTCACTATTGGAGTAAGTAGCACTGGCACTTTCTTGTTAAATTTGCTCATTACCTCCATCAAGTCCAGCCTTCAAATAAAAAGATAATATCTTGCAGAGCTTATAAATGTTATGATAATGTTTATAACAGATATATACAGGTTTAAAACAACTAACTACCTTATCAGCAGCTAATCCAATAGTAATACAGATGAAGGTGTGTTCCTAAGGACAAACATCATGACTATTCAGAGCTCTAGATAATTACCTGGGTCAAACATTTTTCACTCAAAATTATTATTAAAGATTGAAACACTAGCGGAAGCCCACCGCTCAAAAGTTAGAAATATTGAAATGTCAAAGGGTTTCAACTTAATTCAATTATGCTTATTATTTTTAAAAAACATTTTTCCATACAATTCCATACACTTCCTTTGTATCTATGTAAAGGCATAAACAGTATATTAACAATTGTTTACTAACAGCAACACTTAATCAAATCATTTTTATAATATACAGAAAAGGCTAGATCCAACACTCTCTTTTCAGTGCAAAACATATACAGCATGATGCAGAGTTTTGATATTAATAGTATCTATCTTCATGTTTACTATATTTTTAGCTCATCTGAGCAGAAAGCATCCTCTCAATGACCTCACCAGAAGCCCTTCAATTATTTGGGATCCATGAACAATTCTGGTAAAAATCTTATTCTCCCAAACTGGTTTCCTTTTTAAACTGCTATATCTAGTAATGGCAAATGTATATATGCAACTCTTGTACCAGACGATTCAACGTTTTGTATCTTACCTTCATCAACTGCAACTTCGATATCTGACAGCGTCTTGCCACACTGTTCACTGAACTGACTATTTTCCAGAGAGAAAACACTGTTCACTGAACTGACCATTTTCCAGAGAGAAAAGTAGTTTTGATACTTTCGCTATTTGTAGCGTATGTTCTGGTGATGTCCAAAGAAATCTGCCAACATATCCATTTCGTTGTCTTTTAAGTTCAGGACTTGAGATAAAGTTGCAATCTGCTTTCTTAGTTTTTTCGACCGCAGCAGTTTTGTTTCCGCGCTCCACAGTCCTCACTAACTAGACTCATGCGCAGCAGTCAGATCCTCTAACATGGTTCATGGAACCGTAGTATGCTCTAGCAAACACATAGTTGTTGTTTGTGTTGACACCAGCTTTTTCGCGACACTTCACAAGAAGATCAATCCATTTCTTCACCTCAATTGTAAGGACAACAGGCAAACTATTTTCTTCGCTTGCCGACAATTTCTATTCTGGTTAAGGATTTACAAAGTTGTTCCTCTAATTGTGTCCGGCATTTCTGAATATCTTTTTTTTCCATAATGAGCCCCATGTAAATCTTCCAATTTCATTTTTGATACCTCCCCTTGCCTTCGTTTGTTGAAGAGAGTGATCTGAACAATAGCAGTTTCTGTCCATGCCACTGTAAAGCAGCTGCTTACTTTCAATGCGGAATAGGCAGCATTTCCTTTGTTTTTCAAATTCTATGATAACAGTCCGAAGTCAAAGGTATCAATTTTACTTCGTTTCTTTTTGTTTTCACCTAAGGATATTAACGCATGTATAGACATTTCCTCAGTCCACAGCTCTTCACACAGTTGCAAACATCTGGTTGACTCTTTCAATATAATTTCATCCCTATACTGTAAAGCCTTTCTGTATCTTGGCACATTTCTTCACAGAATGACCTATTTTCAAAGCCAGTGAAGGTGTCTTAAACAGATGTGTGTCGTCACTGAACCCTGCCACTTGTTTTGCAGCTGCAATCACAGACTGCAAATGTGCAGGATGTATGAAATATGCCAAATTTGCATCATTTGGCCAAACAATTTTTGGTAAACATTGTAGTGTCCTTCCAAGCTCCCTCATTGGATTTCTAACTGTTGCATATTGATCCTGGTCATGTCCTTATTTCATATATATTTTTTCTCTTAGCTTCAGAATACGTCGATCACTTTATACAACTCTTGATACAGTATCAGAGCTTAGTGTTGTCAGCACATTACTCAGTCCCACACTTGCTTTACTTGAAACAGGCAGTAACAACTGAATATTGGTTATTACTCTCAGCACCTTTTTCGATGCTTCCAAAGATCCCACTTGACATAGTATCCAAGACACATATCGCATGGCACATAGTCCTCCCATAATGACTCTGAACGGGAACGGCTCCACTCCCTTCTTTTATAACTTCAGTATTGTGGAGCTGATTCCCTACAGGAGGGTGTGTGATGGCAGGGCAAATCGGCCCCGTTTTTGCAAGAAAATTTAAACATGTTATACAGAGAAAATATTAACTGAAGGCGACGTGAAAATATCTCAATAACTAAGATAAATACGATTTTCACTATGACATAGTGAGTATACCTTTCTATTGTAGCGTTTATTACACCTACATTATTTAGGATGATAAATATGGCCACCAGGGGGGGTTGCTTATATTCCGTATATATGTATAGACAAAGAACAATGAAAACTGTTTAAGTTTGATTAAATCAGGTGAACGATATAGGACCATCATGGTCCTCTTGTTGTCTAAATATCATGACGTTGGTTTTCTTTATATTTACTGATAATTTCCATTTTTCGCAATAACTAAGTAGTATTTTAAGACCATTTTGTAAACTGGACTCGCTTTCTGCAAATAAAACTATATCGTCCGCGTATAGTAATACAAACAATTTCAACAGGCCCATATCAAAGCCATCACATTCATTCAGAGACATGTAGTCCTCTAAGTCATTTACATACATTGCAAAGATAAATGGCGACATACAGTCCCCCTGTGGCGCTCCAATGAAACAACTGAAGCTTTCACTTAACGATTTATCATATTTTACCCTCGACTTGATGTTAAGATAGAGCGACTTTATTAATTGCAAGGTTTTGCCTGTAATCCCATATTGGATTAATTTATAAAATATATTTTCTTTTACGAGCAAATCAAAAGCTTTAGTAAAATCGATGAAACACACGTATTTTTGTCCCCCGCTTTTAGCGAAAGCTGGGGACTATTATTTCTCATTCGTCAGTCAGTCAGTCCGTCAGTCCGTCCGTCAGTCCGTCAGTCAGTCCGTCAGTCACGCTGTCACAAAAACTTTAACCTTGGTCATAACTTCTGAACCGTAATAGGTACTGCTTTCATATTTCACATGTGTATTCCTTGTGACAACCCCTTTCCATCAATAATTTTTTTGACCTTGTGACCTTGACCCTGACGAGTTATGGCCCTTTACCCCTATGTATGACTAAATTCATTTCCGGGCTATTTCTCTGCAACCTCTTTTTGGAATTTTATGAAACTTCATAGGAAGGATCACCACCAAGTGTAGATGCGCATATCGTGTTTGCGTTCCGGTTGGATTATTTTGCACGGAGTTATGGCCCTTTACCCCACCATCAGGCTATGTATGACTAAATTCATTTCCGGGCTATTTCTCTGCAACCGCTTTTTGGAATTTTATGAAACTTCATAGGAAGGATCACCACCAAGTGTAGATGCGCATATCGTGTTTGCGTTCCGGTTGGATTATTTTTCACGGAGTTATGGCCCTTTACTCCACCATCAGGCTATGTATGACTAAATTCATTTCCGGGCTATTTCTCTGCAACCGCTTTTTGGAATTTTATGAAACTTCATAGGAAGGATCACCACCAAGTGTAGATGCGCATATCGTGTTTGCGTTCCGGTTGGATTATTTTGCACGGAGTTATGGCCCTTTACCCCACCATCAGGCTATGTATGACTAAATTCATTTCCGGGCTATTTCTCTGCAACCGCTTTTTGGAATTTTATGAAACTTCATAGGAAGGATCACCACCAAGTGTAGATGTGCATATCGTGTTTGCGTTCCGGTTGGATGATTTTTCACGGAGTTATGGCCCTTTACTCCACCATCAGGCTATGTATGACTAAATTCATTTCCGGGCTATTTCTCTGCAACCGCTTTTTGGAATTTTATGAAACTTTATAGGAAGGATCACCACCAAGTGTAGATGCGCATATCGTGTTTGCGTTCCGGTTGGATGATTTTTCACGGAGTTTTACCCCACCATCCGGCTATGTATGACTTAATTCATTTCCGGGCTATCTCTCTGCAACCGCTTTTTGGAATTTGATGAAACTTTATAGGAAGGATCACCACCAAGTGTAGATGCGCATATCGTGTTTGCGTTCCGGTTGGATTATTTTTCACGGAGTTATGGCCCTTTACTCCACCATCAGGCTATTTATGACTAAATTCATTTCCGGGCTATTTCTCTGCAACCGCTTTTTGGAATTTTATGAAACTTCATAGGAAGGATCACCACCAAGTGTAGATGCGCATATCGTGTTTGCGTTCCGGTTGGATGATTTTTCACGGACTTATGGCCCTTACTTCTGAACCGTAATAGGTACTGCTTTCATATTTCACATGTGTATTCCTTGTGACAACCCCTTTCCATCAATACCAATTTTTGTGACCTTGACCCTGGCGGGGGACCATGATTCTCTGAATTTGCTTGTTTTTTTTGTCATTGCTTAATTTATTTATTAAACCATGCAATATGAAAATATTGTCGGTTGTACTCATATTTTTGCGAAAACCTGCTTGTGCTTCAACATATATATTATAATCCTCCGCTCACTTACTTAGTTTGTTATTTAAAATTCTAGTAAAGAGTTTGCCAAATGTACTTAATAACGAGCACAGCGAGGCCGATTGCGAAGCAATCGGCCTCGCTTTAGCGAGTTATTAGATAACATCTTTAGTTAAGATCAAGATATATATCAGAATTTAATGGTAAATTAAAATCAGTATGGCCTTTTTTCCGGATGTCATTTCATGGGCGACTTTCAGGTTCGCAGCCCACGCTCTGATTGGATATAATTCGAAAATTGAAATATTTTTATTGATGCATTCGTAAAAGTGTTATGGTTATTCGTCATCTCATATTTTTAAGACATTTCTTATAAATGATTGGCGTAGATAAATAAAACAAGAACATTTATTGTTTATCTAAGTAGTCCGCAGCGACGAAGGCTTTGTTGTCAAGGAACAGTCTTCAGTGCAATTCGAAATGTTGTGAATGTCATTGTATAACAATATAAAGCCACAAAGGCTTAAAATTATAGTCCAGTGTCTGAATAAAACGTAATTCCACTTGATATACAAAATTTTGACAACAGAATCAAGTGCAATTAGGTTTATTTTATGAAACAAGTGACCGGTAAAATAAGAATGTTCTTTGTTGCTATGAGAGAACTTCAGTACAGGTGCGCGATAATCTAGCGCGGAAGAGTCATCATTAACTCCTAGATTATTTAGTTTGTCTAATATGTATCTCAAATAATAAATTATTTACACATTTAGGGATAACAACAATTTAAAACATGCAATATTATGCCCAGAATACATAATCAAGCACAGTCACTGGCTGGTTTCCTGCATTTTCGATACATTGAAAGCGAATCGGTTACTAGATTTCGCCCGCCGGATCTACACGTTTATCAAGTAAGTGTCGATTATAGCGTTTTTCTTTAATATCGAGTGCATTTTTGCAAACAAACATCACATTTGTTCATTTACAAACATTATAATATATAAGAATTCTAGATGTTTTGTATTCAGTCGCGGATGTTCCCAGTGACGGAAATTGCATTTTTCATTGCCTGGGTTTAGCACTGCATAAACATTTGATGGCAACAGCGATTTTACGAAAAGTCATGCATGCGAGAAGTGGCTTGAGCAAACCTGTCAGCAAACCTGTCACGGCCCACATTTCACAAACTATTTGTATGCAAATGGCATGATGATTAAAGGAAGCAGGTGGGCGGCTGCTAAATGGCTTCAATGGCCTTTATGAAACAAGTGACAGGAAAAATTGAGAATGTTCTTTTCGTTCTAGGAGATAAGTTTGTCACAGGTCTTTTATATTACTTTCATATGTCTACTTGTCACAAAACCATATTGGGGCGAAACGTTAGATCTTGTTAACATTTTACAAGGTTCTGGTTAGAGTGACTATTTGTTTGAACCAAACTAAACCAAATTGTGCAGATTAGGAGTGTTTTGCTGGGCCATAAGGCAAGTTTGGGCTGCAACCTCACAATCGCAATTATACATGTAGTATAGTACTATAGTATATAGTAAGCACCTTGCAACATTCTTATTATGTCAGACATGTTCATTGTTTTTTGTTGCCTAAAATGAAACTGGGATTGTGTTCCAAATGTGTATCGCACTCATATATAGTCATATATACAGTGTATGTCGTCTTTTGTTTATCTGCTTTTCTGATAAGTAAATTTAATTAAAACCACTGATGATATTCTCTGTTCATATATGATGTAATTTTGCATCACATTGATTGTGTAAATTTTGTTATTTAATTATGTATAAAGATTAGATTTCTGTATATTTTGTTCATACCAATTTATAATTATATTCATTTAACCAATGGATCAGCTGATTAATTGTTGGGTCCATAGATGGAAATGCATTGGCAGATCTGTGTCAGAGTCAATTCACTATCCAATCCAAGTTGCACAGATTTGAACCAATGACAAGTCAATCCAACAAGTAGTGAATTTTATGGGGGGTTTTAATTCAGCTTTTTACGATAATAAAAAGACATCCTGTCATTAGGTCTTGTTAGTTTTTCGCCCTGACATTGTTTGGTTACACTTCTACTCAAACGTCACAGCTGGCTGGTTTATCTGCTTTCTCAATACATTGAAAATGAAATGGTGACTAGAACTTCGACATTTGGCCTGTCTGATCTACAATCTTACCGATTAAGTGTCAGTTTTTAGCGTTTCTTTGTATTATGTTTGTTCACTTACATTACACTAATTAGTTCCAAACATGCCTCACCATATCCAAATGCAATGGCTTTTTTTATAACTCCACAATGTATTGACTTTATATCCAGTCAAGGATGTTCTCATTCAGCATTGTGATGGAAATTTCTTCTTTCATTGCCTGAGTTTAGCCCTGCATACAAAATTGACTGCAACAGCCAAAGAACTTTGTAAGGAAGAGTAAGCAGGTCTTAATTGCTTCAACAATATCGCAGTTAGCACTCATTTAATCCTATGTTGTGGGTACAGTAACTACTCAAAGGCTGGTCTCACCCTGATGATTCTTTTGAGTAATTTAGCTGTAACATTAGCATTAGGATGTGAAATAAGGCTTTAATAACATGCAAATATGCTATTTCTTGAGCTCTGAACATTGAAGTTAACGAATTGTGTTTTCCAAACATGGATAATGACTGCAGCAACCAAAATAGGTTATTTCAGTTATCAAAGTAGTCTACATGTTTAAAAATATACACGGTACTACTAGTGAATATTTGCTTCTGTATTGAATATGGGTTCAATTGTCTTGTTAATTAATGTCTGAATTTTACTTTACATGTAAATCTCTTTACCATGCTTGTTTGTAGGGTGTTTTAACCTGCTATCAACAATTTAAGGGAAAGCCATTAGTACCATTTTGAAGTCTTTGCAGTAAAATTTAAATAGAGTTTCTATAGTTACATATGATGACATTAGTTTAGATTAATAGTAGCCTGTGCATCTGTATGATTAGATACAACACAACATTAAAATATCAGACAGTGATTAGATTAGATTTAATTTACAGTCTCTACATCTGAAAAAAATGAATAAATATATATATATATATGTTTTCTGACGACTCTGCAGCTGACCACTTTTGAAAACATTATTATTCTAACCAAGCAATTTCTACGTTTGCCAAAGTGTTTTCAATTTTGTCTAGGAATTAAACCTTCTGCTGGATATGTGTTGTACATGGGAGAGGTATAAGAGCTAATTTACAGTTATTTTCAAACATTTTGTTTAAATCAAATTAAATTGTTTAAATTAAGCATTTTATTGTGTCACCTGCGTAGCATGGTAGGCAATTAGGGATTACTTTTTTTTTGTCCGCTGTCTGTCCATCCGTCCGTCACACTTTTTCATCACGTTTTCAAATAACTTTTTTTCTACTCAAAGGATTACATTGAAACTTCTGACAGATGTTTATATCAATGTGTGTGATTGGTTCACAAAAGGGGGATAATCCAAATATTTTTGCTCCTTTTCTGTCAAAAATTTAAATTTTATTTTCTGACAAGGCCCTGGCAGGTGACACACATGCTCTAGGGAGCACTCCATTCTAGTTTTATTTAGCTCACCTGAGCACAAAGATTTCTTCACGATATCTAATCTAAGTTTTAGTGAAGGTCATGTTCTGTCAAAAACTAGGTCAATAGGCTAAATTTGAGAAAAATATTTTTAGCACTAGAGACTGCATTATTTGCATCAGCAGCTTGACACTTTGTTAAGACACTTTGTTAGACAGTTTGTCTTGTCAATAGCTAGACCAATTTCTAAAAATAGGTCATGTTGGTTTAAAATCTAGAGGTAGGTTAATAAATATACCTTGTCAACCCCATACAATGTATTACATTTTGAAGATGGGAGAATATAACAAAGGTAAAAATAGACTGAAAAATTGTTGGAGAATTCATCCATAATAGGTGTATTAGGTTATACTGGGACAGAGCTTTCAATCACAGAGTGAATCCCGCTAAATAAATTTGTATTCTATGATTTATTAGACAAAAAATAGAGTTGTTAGTAAAACGCTATGAGGGAAATAGATATGATGATGTGATTGATGTCATCACTTTAGAATGTGATTTTCCCATGGCTTAAAATTGTAAACAATAGTGATTTTACCATTGTAGAGATGCTTCCACTAAGACAAGTCTGGTGTTCAAAACAGATGCGTCCCAGTGGACCCATCCCAACAATCAATTAACAAGTGCAATATAGATATAATTATATTAAAATTATTTGTGTAAAAATTAAACATTCCATTTCATCTTATAATAACTAAAACAGTAGTTTAACATTGAGAGTTTGGAGTATCTGACAATTTTGAGGAGACATCCATCCGACCACATCCGGGATCTGAAGGATGATCAGTGAAGAAAAGACTTGCCAACACCATGAACTTTCACGACCCGGGATATGATCAGAGTTGGAACTTTTTTATATTGTCCCCTCTAGTCATGTCTCAATTTGTGCTGGTTTTAAAACTTCAATGTACAACGTTGGAACTATATTCTAGATACTGCAGATTACATTGTATCTGTCATCTGACAGTCTAGCAGGTAAGTCTCTAGAGCGATAAAGGTGGATTTTTGGACCGCTTTAGATGGAAACAATAAGTTGTTTAGATTCAGAGCAACTCCTTTCTGTTTTAGTGACCCAGAGAGCTTATTTTGTGACTTACTACAAATATCCTTCAGGATTGAGCATGGATTATACAAAAGGCCCTGGTCATAAAGATTATAGAGCTCTTTGATAAAATGTAACTGTTCTGATTTGTAAGAATAATTTAAAGGTTTTTGATATGTTTCTTCTGTTTAATAGTATTATGTTATATCTTGTTCTGTTCTATTTTGTGCTCGTTTTGAGGCTATGCCTTTTCCATATTAAAAGTGTTATCCCTCTATAATTGTCAGGTTAATTGTGATCGCCTTTCTTGAACAGGGGTACTATATAACCTTTTGTCCATTTTAAGGGGAAGTAACCCATATCAAAAAAATGTTGAATACCGTTTCGAGGTAATTTATACCATACCAGAAAAATTCGTTTATAACATGATCTCGTCCTCCTGAACGATTGTTTTTTAATTCTTTACAGGCCTTAACAATTTCATTTGTTGATATCGGGATATTAAGTTCGTCAAACATAACTTGTAGTTCACTGTCTATAATCCTCGAATTAAATAAAAAATAACGTTTTCATCAAAAGTTGACATTTTTATATTGCATTTTGTCTGCGATTTGCCATTCGTATATACAGACTTTAATAACCTCCAATATTCTATTGCGTTTTTAGTTCTTAAATATTCTAGTTTTCTTGTTTGAAAATCATTATAAAAATTACGCTTCTGTTTTACTGTACTTTTATGCATTTTTCTTGCATTCATAAGACATTCCCTTTTTTCTATTGATTTTGATATTCTGTATGTGTTAACCTCCTTATAAAAGTGTGACGCGTTTTACGACATTCTTTATCAAACCACGGTTGGCTTTTTTTGTGTGACATTTTCTATTAACCTTGGGTTTATTCACGTTTACATTTTTTTTACAAATTGGTTTACTTCTTTCATCAATTAGACAATAGAACGAGTCTAAATTAATATCCAAATCTGATTTAGTTGTGGCGCTATTCAAATAGCTCAATAATTGCTCTAATTTTGACTGATTACTGTTCAAGGCTAAACCATCATTGAATTTTTGCTGTATATCATCATCCCATGTTTATACAAAGTTTAGTCCTGCGTGATTTGGTGAGCTGTTTTCATCTGTCGCATAACCGTTATCTAAACTGTTATGAGTTCGTAAAGAAAACAGTATTGCGCAATGATCCGATAAGATATTTGATGGGAACACAGCGAGGGAATAACGACGGGTCACATAAAACATAGTTCACAACACTGCATCCTTGTTTTGTTAAACATGTGTACTCTCATATATTACCATCTTCAGCGATCCGACCATTCACTATTTTAAGACCCGTAGTTTTACAGAAATTCAATAGTAGTTTGCCATTCTCATTCCCTTTGTCGTCTTTGCTTTTCTATTTCATGAAATATCAGAGCAGAAATCCTTCGGCATCATATCATTTATATTTGATACAAAATAATCATCTATAATACAGTCTCTTTTTTGGCCGACCCTGCTATTTAAATCACCACAAATCATATAAATTGGCAGTTATTTGCATAATTGCCGTTAAAGTACAATATGTCATCGATGATACAGTCAAAAGTGTTGATATCTACAATATTTTCCCTGGTACTACCTGTTGGTATAATATATGTTAAGCACAGATATATGTCTTTATCCGATTTCAATAATGTTTTATCTATTTTAAGCCAAATTATATTATCTTAGCTTGTTTTTATCAAAGAGACAGAACATGCTATTTAGTCAGATATGTATACGATAATTTCACCACTATCTCGTTTAGCTTTTGCATTTTGCGATTTTCTGTGAAGAGAATATCGTTTAAAACCTTTCATATTGAAATCGATGTCGTCGTTCAGCCAAGTTTCTTGAATAATAGTATATCATGGTTTTTGAATAAAGTATAAAGTTCATCGTATTCGAATTTGTCGTAAGTTTTACCCTTTAAACCCTGTACATTTAGTAAACAAAATATTAGGTAACCCTTCTCCCTGGTATGTTATTATACCCCCGGTTCCGAAAAGGAAAGGGGGGGTATACTGTTTTACCCATGTCCGTCCGTAACACTTTCGTTTCCGGGCTATTTCTCTGCAACCGCTGTTGGGAATTTGATGAAACTTCATAGGAAGGATCACCACCAAGTGTAGATGCGCATATCGTGTTTGCGTTCCGGTTGGATTATTTTTCACGGAGTTATGGCCCTTTACCCCTATGTATGACTAAATTCATTTCCGGGCTATTTCTCTGCAACCGCTTTTTGGAATTTGATGAAACTTCATAGGAAGGATCACCACCAAGTGTAGATGCGCATATCGTGTTTGCGTTCCGGTTGGATTATTTTTCACGGAGTTATGGCCCTTTACCCCTATGTATGACTAAATTCATTTCCGGGCTATTTCTCTGCAACCGCTTTTTGGAATTTGATGAAACTTCATAGGAAGGATCACCACCAAGTGTAGATGCGCATATCGTGTTTGCGTTCCGGTTGGATTATTTTTCACGGAGTTATGGCCCTTTACCCCACCATCAGGCTATGTATGACTAAATTCATTTCCGGGCTATTTCTCTGCAACCGCTTTTTGGAATTTTATGAAACTTCATAGGAAGGATCACCACAAAGTGTAGATGCGCATATCGTATTTGCGTTCCAGTTGGTTGATTTTTCACGGAGTTATGGCCCTTTACCCCACCATTAGGCTACGTATGACTAAATTTATTTCCGGGCTATTTCTCAATATATTCACAAGCAATCATTGTCACAATATTAAGACTGTGGACTCCTTCAAATTATCATAACACACCAACACTTCCTCACTCATTCTAACCTTTCATACTCTTCAATACTTTTACCCCAATGATGCAATTCAACTTTTGATCTGTCTTTCAAAACATGAGCGGGGGTATCACTAGTGAGCAGTAGCTCACATATTTCTTGTTGTGTACTTAAGAAAGTTGGAGCTTCTTTGTATATGTTATTTCCCATATATATACACTGGGACGTATGCGAGCCTGTCCGAGCCGTCGCTGAAGAGGAACGGCCCTTCCTCGAGCACGTACCACGATCCGTCGGACGTGAGCTCCTGTCCAGCGAAGATCTTCGCGCTTCATGCGAGTGGTGATCATGACTGGACGCACGATCTGCTTCATTGTTTTCTAACGGTATTTTGCCCGCCCCAGTCCGATTTATTGGTTGACAAACACGAGCCGTGGGAGAGTGCGATCCGTTTGCACCTACATTATTTTGTTTTATATTTTTAGACATATCTGGATTTTTAGTGGTATTTTTTCGAATTTTTTTTATTGTAGTCTTTATTTACCCTTAGCGAGTTCTGTTCACTGCATTTATTGTCACGGGGTTGTATATTTGAAACCTTTTCAGAAATGTTTTGATGCATATGATTTTTTCCAGTGTTCTGATTTACAAGGTGTTTTTCCAGTAGTATGACATTATGTTTCCTATACATTTTCAATTTTTTTTCTGCAGATTTGTTGTATATCTGAAAAGGATGTATGTTTATGTTATAATATTTTGTGCTTTTATTTCAGAATAACACTTTGAAGTCCTATATTGAAGACAATTCCTTTGACAGAAGGCCTTCTAAATGGGTTGAAATTGATGATACCTCATTTCCTAAAAAGATAGAAACTCAACTGAGAAACATAACTTTAGGAACATACCAGTTAAAATTATGTCCTTCATACATACAAGAACATATAGAGGGAGAGTTTAAAATGTTCATCCATAGGGAGAATTCTAATCTTGTAAGAGTGAAAATATAAATTCGACATGTCTCTTCGAAGAAATGTCAACTTTGGTTTATACATGACAATGAGGAGGTTACTGGTTAGTTTTGTGAGTGCAGAGATGGAGCAATGGTTGTTGGAGTATGTGCACATGATATTGCTGCAGTGATTTTATATTTAAGTCGAAACAGATCTGATGATACAGTTAGTGGGAAAGATTGGAGCAAATATGTAGATGATGTTTCCAATTTTCCAGACACAATATATTTATTTGATTCTGACACTGACAGCAATGATAGTGTGATAGAAGAGTAATATATGATTACTTAATCGTGTCTATGCTATCTGATATATATTCTCTGTCTTAATTCAAGTCACTACATTTTGAAGTTCAGATGTTTTCAAAGCAGAGAGTTGATTTGACTTCAGTAGTTGACTTTGTATTTTCAGACTTCATTTAAAAATAAGTATATATGGTACCTTCGATAATAGGGATCTTCAGAATAAAATGGTTTACGTGTCTTAAGCCTTTCCCACATACAGACGATTTTTGACACCTCTGCAGCAAATACTTTTTTGAAAACACTATGACAAAAGGTCATTGCTATTTCGTCCTTTAGCCACGATGTTTTTTTAATCTATTCAATTCTCCTTTCATTTATATAGATTTCATTTTATTTTTGATAAATATCCTAAAAGTCGTCTGCTGCCGATTTGTTGTGTAAAAGGGTTCAGTGAAGCACAATGTTACAGTAATATAGATTGTACATAACAAGACTGTATTATTCAATAATTTATAAATGAATGGTTTCTATCCATTTTTAAGTGCAGTGTTTTGTATGAGTGTAGTAATTCAATACTGGTCCAACACGGTTGATTTATCAATTGTGTTAATAAATATTTGAAAGATAATACAATTGTGTTAATTTTATTTATTATTACTTTGATAGAGAATGAAGATACAAAATAAGTATAAAAAAACTAAATTATAGTGTATGTTTCGTGTTTTTAATTGATTTAAATCTATAAATACGCAATATTTTGTACAAAAACACGTTACATTGCAATGGATGTTTTACAGGATCGTGAATAAGTACCCTAATTTATTTTAGTTTACACAAACTAGGCTTCCTAAACAAGGACAAGGACTTCCTGGTGTGAAGGAACCCTATTTTTAGTTGAACCTTGTTTAATTTGGGTTTGTTTCAATTGTTGTTTAATGTTTTGATACTTTTGTTGTCCACTATTAAAAAAAGGTCAGCATTGCCTCGTGTGAAAAGCATCCTTATGATTTTTGCAAATGGCATGTCTGCATGGTCTGATCACAGCCTATGCTGTTCGCTTTAACAAGCTTTGACAACTTAACAGTTCTAAGCCAAACAGCATAGTCCAGATCAGACCTCTAGGAATTTGAAGTCGCTTTTCGCATGATTAAACTTTTATTTTTATGTGACACATGCAAAAGTCCTTCCTGATTTGATGAATTTGTATTGATTATAAATATAAGTAACAATAATTTGTTATCATAAAATGAATGAAAACACATTGATTGGAAGGGGATATAGAGTTATTCTCAATTTTTATCAATTCCAGTTCATGAATTATGGCTTAATAGCTGTATATTCCATGGTCTTCAGAAGCATTACTAAATTATTATTTAAATCTCCTTCATTTTTTACATAATAAAGTTCTAACTATTTTTGGGTTGCTGACTGGCCGATGGTTAATTTTTTTGCCACAAAGAAGAAGGACTTGTGGATTTTAGTTGAGCTGCAACACAGTCTCATTCTTGAAGATGTTGTCGAAAAACTCCCGGTACCCAAATTGGAAATGGCAGGATCTAGAGTCTACTATAAGTTCAAGGTATGTTGATTAGCATACTGTTAACTCTGATTAATAAGTGCATAACAATTCTGATCAAAAGCCTTTTTTAAAGGTCGTCACAAATTTGTCAAATTGGCAAATTTCATATACATAGAGAATCTTTCATAAGGGTTATATTTTATTGTATATTACTTGTAAACAATAAAATCCGAGGCTGCATACTTTGTTCACTTTTTGTTATGTCATTAGCACTAGTAAAATACTTGTAAACAAATATAACATGATGTTAGTTCACTCTCAGACTGCATGTTATATACTAAATTGAAACAATTTTTGTTGCAGCTACCAGCTACAGCTGTAGATTTGTCCTAGAGATTCCTGTGACAAGAAAAGGCTTGACAGATGTTGGATTTAGAAAATACATACAGTGTTTTCTCTTCGTGAACTGACTACATTTCTCAATTTAATTCATGATCATTGTTTATTAGTTAAAATAAAAGTTCTAGACAGTTATACCAGTTGCTTAATTTTACATCCTGTGTCATAGATTAAAATAGAGGTATTATTCCCTTACCTAAACCTCAAGCCTTGTTAATGGCTGAAATGGTTAAGAGCACTACAACATTAAAAAATGTCATCTTATTTTATATTTGGACACAAAAATGCAATGTTTTGAAAGAAATGAAATAATTTTAATGAAACGGCGTCTTGGTAACTTACAATTTGTGTCAAATAACAAAGCTTTCTACATGAAATGGCTGTTAACTGACTAAAATAGCATTAAGTTCTTTGGTGTGGCATAGTTATATGACATTTAATCTACAATTACTTTCGTTTTATTTTATATTTGCTTAAAAATATGAACTAAAAAAGTTTCAAATGTTGTAAGTAACGTTGTCCATTTTTCATACTTAAACAAAATTTAATTTATATCTTTTTAATATCATTCTCTTATTAAATAATGATTGGGTACAGTTGAGAAACATGTTGATGTATTTCAGTTTGTTTTGAATTTGTTCAAAGGGGACATTTTCAGAAAAAGACATACACCATGTAACTTACAACATAAAATTGGATTATCACATTTAAGACTAGCTTACTTTGAAATTACCAAATATACTATCTTTTTAATAACAAAGTGTTGAATGTCAATAATTTAACTTGTAATTAAGAAATTTAAAAAGACTATACAATAAAGTTGAAAAATCGGATTCCATATAACACTCTTATGACCTGTATTGAATTACTACACTTGAAGCATTTGTGTGTCCACACTCATTAATTTCTAAGATAAAACTTTTGTGTCATGCTATTAAAACCAATATAAATAAAACAAAAAAACACATGATGCCAAACAACACAACACTTGCATGTAAACATTACAGCATCCTAGTTTTGTAAACTACTTGGGATGTTAAAAATCCATTTCTTTTAGATTTACTTGCATCATGACATATAATGAAAATGTTTATGCTATCTTTTGTGATACAGATACCTCTTCTTTCTGACAAGATGACACGATTTGGTTTGGGGACTATAGGTTTGGTCGATTTCGTCTGTCTGTCAGTCCCACCTAACCTTGTCCGGCCCACAGCTTAACCATGCATCATAGGATTTGAAAGAAAATTGGCACAAACGTTGATAAGGCGGCGTGTCGCGCACAATACCCAGGCCTGTACCTAAAATGTCAAGGTCACACTTAGAGGTCAAAGGTCAAAATGAGTACCGTTTGATAGGACTACATTGTACTACCCGCATCTCAACCATGCATCATAGGATTTCCATGAAACTTGTCACAAACATTTACTATGAGGCAACGTGTCGCTCTCAAGACCTAGCCATGTACCTCAAATGTCAAGGTCACACTTAGATGTCAACATGAGTACTGTTTGATAGGACTGTTCCTTGTCCGGCCCGCATCTGAACCATGTATAACAGGATTCCCAAGTTACTAGGCACACATGTTCTCTATTATAAGGTGGTGTGTCGCACATAGGACCCAGGCCTGTACCTCAAATGTCAAGGTCAAAATGAGAACTGTTTGATAGGACTGTAACTTGTCCGACCGGCATCTCAACCATGCATCATAGGATTCCCAAGTTACTGTACATCAAAGGTTGTTTAAAGCTAAAGTTAACGACGGACAAAGTGTGATCAGAAAGTGAGAAACCCCACCCATACCTGCAATAACCTCATCCCTGTCTTTGTTCTCCAAGTGATCTGTAACAGCACAGAGCAGATAACATTTAAAGGATGCCCTAAACTAAATTAGAATATATACAGTTAAATACAACCCAAGGGATGGAAATTACTTTTCAAGATGGCGAAAATTAACATTGTTTTATTCCGCCTTTGCACATCTCGGTAAAGAACATATTACAGGAGGACATTTTCAGTACTTTTTCACGAAAATAGAAATCACCTGTGTTGTAAGCGTCTTAATGAATGTCATTGAATATGCTCGAAAGTAAATGCTATATAGTTGTACTTTCCTTTGAGCTGAAGATATTTTTCAAAGTGATCTGTAACAGCACAGAGGAGATTACATTTAAAGACCCTTACGATAAACCAATGCTCTACAGCTAGATCATCTTCCGAGGGGCACTGATCCATATCAGCCTCTTTTTCGTCAGACGAAGAGAGGGTTTTGGGATGCGCCCGACGACGTGAGGCTTTGAAACTGGCAGATCAAAATCTGACTCGAACATGGACTCTTGTGACGAATCCATGTTCTGTATGTGTTCCCCTTTCCGCAGAGGAGGGAAGTCGCATCTGATCAATCGTCGGGGCCGAGCTCAATGTATAAGATGGTCTCGACCTCCCTTTCTCAGAAGTCACTGAGTGAGCCCGGTCTAGGGATTGCCTATTGAAGGACTGCCTTCGAGAGAGACCCTGTGAAATGATCAGTTACAGTTCATGTTCAGATTTCATGAATAATTAATTAATTGTCCTTGAAGTTAAAATGGGACTTCTCTTTCAAATGTTCACGAACTGTCAATGAAAATTATTTCAACGACTTTTCACTGCTAAACTTTCTTAAATAGTTCATGAACTATCTATAAATCATTCAAGGACAAGATAAAAAAAAATTGTACAGTTCATGAACACTTGGTTCATGAAAGTTCTTCTATTTAATTTCATGTTCTGGAAATGAACTGTTCGTGTCTTGAAAAGTTCATGAACCGTTTAAGACAGGCAAATCTTTAACCGTCTTTGAACAGTTCTGGAATGTAATTCTGTGAACAATTCTAAAAGGGGGACCTCACACTTTTGGAATATTCCTGTGAAGTTTGATTGAAATTGGCGTAGGAGATGTTATTAGAAGCAATTGTAGACGACGCACAATTACGCAAGATGACGGCCACAGGGTGGTGGGAGCTCACACGGAGCACTATATGCTCAGTTTTTTTAGGTAAAAAAAAATGCTTCATTCAGCGGACAGAATGACAGACAGACAAGACCAAATCTATATGCAATCATGAATGGGAGTTGTAAATAGGTGCACAAAATGACCCCTCATTCTCAGTCCTGTCACGTTCTTCTTAAAACTTTTTGTAAGTTTTCAAATTTCTTAACAAAAACTTCTTTCTTGATTCCAGTCTTTTTCATAACTAATCGTTCTAGCCTCGGCAGTTTGCAAAATCTAGTGCAGGTCTTGGCTGAGACGTAGAACACTTCACTTTTCCCAGTTCTCGAACAATTAATTATCTCCTCAACAGAGAAAGCAGATTTCGCCATTATGGACAACATTTCTGAAACACTTTCCGCCGTTAGGTAAGAAAATATGTCCAATGTATTTTCATCTTCGGTAGACTTCGAATACTTGTTCCCTGGTGATTCAATAACCTGGAAGTCGCACGAAAACTTGTTCAAGATGTAATATATTTACACAATCAGTGTCCTCCCAATTAATCATTGTTCTAGTTAGATGTTGATATCAGAGAGTCTCAGTTAGAAGAAAACCAGAATTTCTAAATTATAAGTAATTTCGAAAATCATCTATATTTAATCACAGACAAACCAGGCCCTTTGTGAGACCACTGTCGTAGACGAGTTACAAATACGTATGTTTTTTCATAATTCTTTGATTAAACAATGTTGTTGACAATGTGATGCGTTTTTCCAATTTCAGAATGTTAGTGCAAACGACATATGCTATGACTCACCAGATCAGCTAGTAGCAGATATAAGATAGCTTTGTGAAGATTTACGATACTCCTCACCAAGGTAAATATACATGTTGGTGTAGTCGTAATTAAGGCACGACGTATCAAATTATTACATATACCATTAAAACAATAAAAGGGAAAGGGACGATTCAAATCAAGATCAGTCTGTGCATATTGTGTTGATGTTAACAACGTTATTTGAACCAGTTCGTGGGAAAATTAACAATTAGATTTTTGTGAACAGTGTAAAAGATCAGTCTGTTTATAGTATGTTGATAATGACCACGTTATTTGAACCCGTCCGTGAGAAAAGGTACAATTTGATTAGTGTGAACAGTGTAATTCAAGTTCAGGATGCGCATATTCTTTTGATATTGACTACGTAATTTGTTAGTACGGAAGGCATATTCCTTTTCTATATATATATATCAACAAATAAAAATCCTTAACAATTTTACACCATTGAAGTTGTACATATCACATAATACTGAATCGATTAAAATGATGAGGCTAAAAAGTTTATTGTCTGCTAATTTAAACTGGCATACATGGCTTGAAAAGGTAGAAAGTACGTTCCTCTTTTAATTCCTAGGGATTTCATTGAGGCAGTTGAAGTAATTGTATCAAACAGAGAAGAATTTGGTATTGGTGAGAGCAACAAGTTCCTGTTTGCCGCAAAGAGTTCAACGTATCATTTCTCTTGATGGCATGCTGTGGCAGCTGTTTGTGATGCAGCAAAAGTCTCTGTAAATGCAACCAAAAACAGGCACAGATCTTCCACCATGTATGCCAGCCTTGATATGACAGAGGCAGACAGAAGGATTTTTTGAGTGAAATTAAAGTTATTGGACAATTTCCCAGTGCATTAGATGTTTTTTTGTTTGAAGATTTTCATTAAGCAATTCAGATGGTTGGTTTGCATTAGTCTGTTCAAGTTTGATTTAATGTGGAATTTTAGGCCACCGGCCCTTATACATAAATCAGGGTTCTCCTGACAAATGATAAGCGTTTTTCTTTGCAAACTTAGTAACAAGCTTAAATGCCTTTAAGGGCTAGGCCAAATTTGATCGTCACTTTCGGTGGAGTTATGACCCCTTATTTAACAAAACATGTCGTTTGTTGCTGTTTCCGTGCAATAACTACCACAAATGTGAACCGTTATTTTTTTCAAACTTGGTAACAAGATTAAATGCCTTAAGGGCTAGGCCATGTTCGATCGTCACTTTCGGCGGACTTTATTCAGTGGAGTTATGGCCTCTTAATTAACAAAAAATGTCCTTTGTTGCTGTTTCCCTGCAATAACTGCCACAAATGTGAACCGTTATTTTTTCAAATTTGGTAACAACCTAGGCCAAGTTCGATCGTCACTTTCGGCGGAATTTATTCGGTGGAGTTATGACCCCTTATTTAACAAAAAATGTCGTTTGTTGCTGTTTCCGTGCAATAACTTCCACAAATGGGAACCGTTTTTTTTTCAAACTTGGTAAAAACGTAAAATGCCTTAAAGGCTAGGCCAAGTTCGGTCGTTACTTTCGGCGGACTTTATTAGGTGGAGTTATGGCACCTTAATTAACAAAAATGTCGTTTGTTGCCGTTTCCGTGCAATTACTGCCACAAATGTGAACCTTTTTTTTTCAAACTTGGTAAGAAGATTAAATGCCTTAACAGCTAGGCCAAGTTCGATCGTCACTTTCGGCGGACGTTATTCCTACAATTTTTCCTGCAAGCGGGGGATATAAATTTCATGAATTTGCTTGTTATTTCATATTTCTGTAAATTAGGTAATATGCTTTTGTTTGTTTGGAGTTTAACGCCGCTTTCAACAGCTTTGGTCATATCACGGCGGTCAGTGCACCTACCCATGTTTTCCTGGCTTTCCCACACCAGTACTTACACATCATTCTTTCGAAGCCACTGACTACTTTCTCACATAGATCAGAGGTGAGAGGCAATGGAAAACATCGCCCGAAAGAATGTCGCCGCAACCGGGTATCGAACCCGTGACCTCCAGATCACGAGTCAGATACGCTACCAATTGAGCTACAGGTAATATGCTATCAACACAACAATTTTCGTACAATTCTGAATGTTTTCAAAAAATGATGAACTGTAGGGATCGTTTTTAAAATTCGTTAACAACTGTAAATTATGAAATAATAAAATTATGATATTAGAACATAACCAACGAGAATATTAGACAGATTAAATACACATGTTGTACGCGATACTTAATATTAATACAAATAAATGCCAGAATGTATGTAAAATTCGGTGGAGAGCTTGGGGAGACTGATGGGCACCGTAGAAAAAAATGCAGGTATGTTAAAGCTCCAAGTGTCATAAACATTATTTTTTCCATACATTCAATGTTCTTCAATGTTTATAGCTCACCTGAACATGGAAAAGTCATGACACATTTACCACAGAGGTCTGTATAACATAGATATATGACCGTTTTTAGCCTAAAGAACCATTTCTTAGGATGTAGATCAACACAAATCATCATATGATGACTTATATTAATATGAAATGAAACATCTTCTTGGGCCATAATTATTTTAATTGTTTTGACTTGCTATTAGTTCCCTAGATGAATCGAAATATTTTGAGGGCCCAGATGGGAATGAAATATTCAACCGCGGTTTAGAGCTCTTAAATAAGGGATATATTTCCTTATAATTCGGCAATTAATTGCTTTGTCTTTGGTGCAAGATTGCGTCCTGACTTGTGTGAAGGTGAGGTATGTTTACCAGATGAGCTTACTACCATCATCAGACAGGTATATCTCTTTCACCGGTGAATACTGGTATCTATATTGTCAAGTTTTCTGCCTTGAAACATACATATAATTTCTCTATCATCTGTCCCTCACAATGGCAATATGTAGTTCACACATTCCAATAATGCTTGCATTTTTATTTTACCTCAAATGTTTAGTTTATACCTTGGGGTTATAATTCAATTTACACATATATATATATATATATATCACTGTGCATTTAATCTATTTGTCATGCTTAGGAATTTTGATAAAAACAAAACAAATGAAGAAACCAAATATTCAACAGACAGTCCGGTATGTGATAAATGTTAGTTTCTTTGCCATGCAGTGGGGGAGTTATCAATTTCCTTGCCAGGACGTCACATTAGAAACACTTCACTGTACGGTGCTGTCTCGGAGGCAACTGGAATGTGTTTGTCTCACTTCGTGATCATTAAACAGAAGTTAAAACGATGAAAAGTATAAACCGAAAGGGGGTTAAGTTATTTATAGTAGAGGAGGTCAGTTTGAGGCCTTACGCAACCACGAGTCACAGACTCTGACGTCATACGCACGCCACTTAAGAATGACTATTCTAAAAATTAACCAAACGTACGACGTATTTGCAACCTATCCTTAATGACGGTGAAGCATAAACAATGCGAGTGTATGCCGCCCTTTTAGATAACGTCGGCCACAATGCACTATTTTTCAAAATGAATGAACTCGGTATACAGGCTAAATTTCTCCGACAACTTATACAGTCATATGAAAACCTCACTGCACGTGTAATGATACACGGTATCTGCTTGACCTCAATCGATATCATGCAAAGTGTAAGGTGGAGTAATGTCCTCTTGGAATTTTTTACTGTTGTATAAACGACTTATAAAACGGACTTGAATCAACCTACAGTTTAACTGTTTGCACAACAAAGTGTGGCAATCCGACATTAGCAGACGGTCTTGCGCTTCTTTGCCCAAACTTGACAAGCTTCGAGCATCAATTGACTATAAAAAAATGAATATGCAAATGACTGGGGATATAGCTTTAACACATACTGTGCTGCACATTTTTTACTATGGGAGTACGGTGCAACTGAGTTAATTTTATGAAATATTATGCAATACACTGCCCCAATGTAATCATTGTTTACCTGTAAATAAACTCGATAAAAGTCTATAAAACCTATACTTTTTGTGTTGCTATTTGAATTTCCCAAATCCATAGCAACACTGTACGCATAAATGCTCATCAGATTCTTGTTTTCAGGTGTGGAGACAGGTGTGTGAATTGATTTTTTTTTGTAAAATGGTAAAAGTAAAAGAAATGACAAAGATTAAGTTATCAAAATAAACTCAAAATGTTGTATTTTAATTATTCATAATATTTTGATTCAATACACACTTGATCATTAACAGGTAAATATGCCAGGTAACACTACAAAGTTGCTCAAGCTCACAACAACTTATCTTATATTTGTCATACTTTATTCATGTTATTTTGTTATCAGACTTGTATAATATTTTATACAAGTCTGATTATCAAACAGCAGTATTTATTCAAGTTATTTTGTATTCAGACTTGTATAATTAATACAAGTATGATTACAATACAACATCAATAACACAAAATGACACCTGCAGACATTGTACAGGTAAAAAGAGGTAAATCAATCAACAGGTAAGCATTTTTTCGTTATCAAAAATCAGTATTTATTCAAGTTATTTTGTATTCAGACTTGTACAATTAATACAAGTATGATTACAATACAACATCAATAACACAAAATATCATCTGCAGACATTGCACAGGTAAAAAGAGGTAAACTAATCAACAGGTGAGCATTTTCAAGTGATATTTGTTTTCAGACTTGTATAATTAATAATTAATACAAGTATGATTACAATACAACATCAATAACACAAAATGTCACCTGCAGACATTGCACAGGTAAAAGGAGGTAAATCAATCAACAGGTGAGCATTTTCTCGTTATCAAACATAAGTATTTATTCAAGTTATTTTATATTCAGACTTGTATAATTTATACAAGTATGATTACAATACAACATCAATAACCCAAAATGTCACCTGCAGACATTACACAGGTAAAAAGAGGTAAACCAATCAACAGGTGAGCATTTTCACGTTATCAAACATCAGTATTTATTCAAGTTATTTTGTATTCAGACTTGTATAATTAATACAAGGATGATTACAATACAACATCAATAACAGAATGTTATTTTGTAATCAGACTTGTATATTTTATACAAGTCTAATTTCAATACAACATCAATACCTGGTGAAACAAGTCAGTTTTTATTCTGAATCAGATGAAGATGAGTTAGATTTTCATCTCATAAAAACAAATGCCCATCTTCTAGTACAATCTTACAAACGCACACATATGTATGAAAATAGACATTGTTTTGTCATTAATTAATTATATCTGCTTCCTGGTTGGTTAATGGTAGATAGTTCAGGTAATGCCATAATATAATTAAAATGAAAGACTACATTTTTGTGTCACCCTGCGTAGCATGGTAGGCACTTATGAATTATTTTTATTTTTGTAATTCTGTCACACATTTTTGTCACATTTTCAATGAGCAGGTGCAGGTGACACATGTGCTCCGCTGTTTATGTTTGTTTAACCCAAAATATTAATAAAAAGTGTGTGCTTACTAAATTGATTGAAAATACCTTATCATTGAGCCATTGCCCAATGGCAAGTGTCTTAAGATCATCTTGGTCTAGTGTCTCTTCCCCCAACAGAGAGTCTTCCTGTGAAACTATGTACGTCTCTTCTAAGGATCTGAAGCAAGTGTGATGGTCTTCTTGTTTGTGTCTGTGCAACAGTAGATGTTGGCACACACAACTGCAAAGCTTTACAGCACACTGCAGCTAGGGTCATGACTAAGGTTGTCTTCTGTTCCAAGGATATTTCCATTGTTTTGAACTCCACTAATAGGAGAGCAGAAAAAACTTCCATTGACTCTTTCAATTCTTTTGAAACCTATAATTACATAAATTATTTTACAGAAATAATATTGGATTTCAAACCGAAAACTAATAAAAGGTACGATACTGGTTCCCGAATAAAGCTTCAATATGAAATAAAAGACGGTACCATTCATCTATAGTCTTTTTATAGATTTTATTTTATCAATATTTCAAATAGTTGGGAGTTTCAATTTTTCAATCAAACTATTGTTATTCCATATTATTTGCTATGGTTATCTGCTCTTTTCCTAATCTGCTTCATTTGGTTTTAATTGTTAACCCTTTCCCACAATTATACCCTTACCGAGCCCCTTCAACAGACGACTTTTAAAATCGTTGTTGCAAAAGGTGAAATTGGTCATATAGAGTTTAATTTTCTCAATAAACGCCACGGTTTTAACCCTTTCACATACAGTAAAAGATTTTCTCAAAAATGAGATTTATTTTGTCCATTTTCGGTTTTAACCCTGTCCCACATACACGTTTATATCCTTTATGAGCCTCTGCTACAGACAACTTTTGAAACAAAATATTGCAGCTTCAAACATTCGTCTTTTCTTCAGCTTGAAAAAGTCTTTGTTCTACAACAAATCCCCTTTTGGAAAATGTACAAGCATTGTTGCTTTAGTAGTTATCATCCACACACTCTCATAAGAGTATGAGTGTAAGTGTGTGAATATTGTTGATACAATTTCATACTATTGAATCCATGGGACACAAGGTGGGTGTGAACATATTTTTTTTCAATATAATGCTCATAGTATTAACACTCGAGTCAGTGCTCAACATTATTTCAGTTCTTTGTTATGGAGGGGGTGGGGTTGATATAATCCTTTCCCTCATAAAACAATTCTGCAGCAGACGACTTGTCATTCACATCGAGGTCTAGATCCTGTATGAACTTGTTAAGATGTCTAGACTTACAAATCTCCTCAACAATAGTTTTTTTCCATGGAATGGTTTGGTTTTATAAACCTTTTTAGATGGTCCAGATTATATTTTTTTGTTTTTTTCACCGTTCTTATGATCCCTCAGCGTAGCTACTTTACCCTCAACACTTTCGATTATATATGTCCCTGCATAATTGTTAGAAATATTGCCTTTCTGTTTTGTTGAGGATTTTTTGGCATTATGAATAAGTACCTTATCCCCAGCATTGCACTCAATGTACTTTCTTTTCTTCCCTTTTTTTAAAATCCTTCTGCTGTTTTTGGTGGGCAATTTGGGTGTTTGAGTTTACAGTGGTTGTAACTTTTAAAGAATCTGCAACTCCCTTTTGTACGAAAACTTTCAGCTCATTGTCAGACGGTTCTTCTATTTTATACTGAAATTCATTGGTGGAAAAGGAAATGTTTACTAATTGAACAATTTATCATACTACTTTCTTCTATGTTTTGTCTATTGGGTGAAGTCAGGAATCCTCTGTGGTCAGCGTCTGGGATTTCGAAACCGGGTGTCCCGGTCGCAGTACTACGTCATGGTGACGTGCCCTTGGGCAATGCACATTTCCTAGCCTAGTACTGGTTTGTTTACCCACGGATCATGAATAAGTGAACTTTCGCCGTGATATAACTGAAATAATGATGAAAGCGGCGTAAAACTCTAATAATAAACTTGGGTGAAGTCATTAAAATCAGTCTTATGAGGATAGAAATTTAAATCAACAATGACCAATAGTTTTATTGTTTCACTTTGTAACTATTTGTCACATACATGCATTTGTTTCTGTGGTTATAGAGAGGCTGAAATGATCTGGGCGATTTTCAAACAATTTACTAGAAATTGTCCTAGGGTGACCCTCTATCTTCAAGCCAAGCCAAAGTAGGAAACTACCAAGGGACGAAGCTTATTTTGCTAAAGTGAGAAAAACAAGAGCTGTCGGAGGACAGCGCGCTCGAATATTCGACCGCTTATTTAAGTTACTGAGATAATGGACTCGAATGTAGTTGCATGCAAAAAATAACCACAATTTCTAAAAGGGTGATAATTTGCATTATATGCAGGATAGAGTTATTTAACTTGATTATGTTAATAGGTGTGATGGTTAGGAAGGCAATGGAATGCATCAAGTAGTTATTAAGATATGGACTCTTAATGTAGTTGAACGCAAACCTTTAACCATAATTTCTAAGTAAAAAAACGGCAACAATTTGCACCATATGCAGGATAGAGTTATCTTAATTGGTTGTGTTTATAGTTGTGAAATTGGGAAAGGTTGTATGAAGTGTCAATACAATGCTTCAAGAATCCAGAATTTCCAAGTCCAAAAAGGGCCATAACTTGCATTAAATGCTGGATAGAGTTATTGTACTTGAATGTTTACATAGGTGTGATGATTGGGAAGGGCTGTATAAAGTTTCAATGAAATGCATGCAGTAGTTACTAAGATATGGTCTCTTAATGTAGTTGCATCAAAACTTTAACCAGAATTTCTAAGTAAAAAAGGGCCCATGAATTGCCTAAAATGCAGGATAGTTAATCTACATAGGTGTGATAGTTGGGTAGGGTTGTAGAAAGTGTCAATGCAATGCATCATGTAAATACAGAGATATGGACTCTTAATTTAGTTGCACGCTAAACTTTAACCAGAATTTCTAAGTTAGAAAGGGCCATAACTTGCATAAAATACAGGATAGAGTTATCTAACTTGATAATCTACACAGGTGTGATAGTTGGGTAGGGTTGTAGAAAGTTTCGATGCAATGCATCAGGTTAATACAGAGATATGGATTCTTAATTTAGTTGCACGCAAAACTTTAACCAGATTTTCTAAGTAAAAAAAAAAGGGCCATAATTTGCATAAAATGCAGGATAGAGTTATCTAACTTAATAATCTACACAGGTGTGATAGTTGGGTAGGGTTGTAGAAAGTTTCGATGCAATGCATCAGGTTAATACAGAGATATGGATTCTTAATTTAGTTGCACGCAAAACTTTAACCAGATTTTCTAAGTATAAAAAGGGCCATAATTTGCATAAAATGCAGGATAGAGTTATCTAACTTGATAATCTATACAAGTGTGA